>JADLZK010008956.1:0-73347 GCA_015847255.1 Hyparrhenia diplandra
CCATCCTCATTCTCTCTCTTCCCTCGGTTCGCTTTCCACAGCACACTAGAGGTGCTCCATGCGGCTTTCCTGAGAGCGGCTCAGACTACTTCCACCGCTGCCATTCAGCGGAGAGCAAGCATAGAGCATAGACCTGGTTCGCCGGGGCAAAGATGCCGGCGGGAGGATTCTCGACGTCGTCGGCGTCGCCGCACGCCATCGAGTTGGATGCAAAGATAACGCCGACCGTGGTCTTGTCATGCGTCACGGCGGCGACTGGCGGGCTCATGTTCGGCTACGACATCGGCATCTCAGGTACCCCGAGCATACAATTTTAACGGAGAGTATATGTGGGCGCAGCATACTCCCATGCTCTTAGTTTATCATCATCATCATCAATCCATAGTCGTGTTTTTCCCTTTCTAAACTACCGGCACAACGCACAACGCACAACGCACAACGCACAGAGGCAGCGTCAATTTTGTCGCATAGAGAAAGTTTCAGAGAGTTTTATCAAACGTAAAAGATCCAAAGAAAAACTTGCGAAGAGTGTCGTTGCGAACGTCTCTGTCTTTTAGGAAATACAAGTGTTTCGCTTTCGCTCATTATTCTGGACTTCCATGTTCACCAACAAGTGGACCAGGGAGCGGGAGGCCTATCCTTGTGTAGCACACACACAGGACGGGGCATTCGGTTTTGAGTTCGGTTTCTTACTTTTTGAAGAAGTTTGATTCTTCGATAATAGGAATCAATTGTTTCTAAAAAAATTATTAGAATCAATCATTTCAGTTCTGGTAATTTGGTTCTATTCCGGTTCCATCCGAAGTAACACCGACCCTTCTCCGAGAGAATATGATAACAGTAATGCATGCTATAAAGCAAGTTTATGCAGCACTATATTCAATTTAGGTCATGATAATTTATAAGGGAACAACAGCAATATAGGAACATAAATAGCAGCTCAAATATCAAACATCACGCATAAACCAAACATTATCTTACAAATGCACGTAAATAAAGTATAATTCATGTAATTCGAATCTTTGGTTAATACGGTTAACCGTTTTTGTTAATTATGCAAGTTTGTTATTTAAACATTACTAGTTAAATGCCCCGCGGTTGCTATGGGGTAACTAAATTTTATATAAAAACATGAATTACATGATAAAATAGCAATACTATGAAGATTAAACAATGATATTAAAATAACATGTAATCCAAACAAGTTTTGTGAAAGTAACACAATCAAATCCAAACAAGTTTTGTGAAAGTAACACAATCAATCATGGATTTCGCGAGTTTGTAAACTCTATTTTATGGACTTTTCTCGTAATTCGACTAAGGTAATGTTTTATAGTGGTCGGAAGATATCTTCGATATCCATTTTTTAGTGCGCCAATAAATCCACCCGGTAAGTTCGACACATCTTCATACCATCCTCGTACACATGAGAGTGTATGCATACATTAGTACTTATCATATGGGCAATAATGCATGTCTTTAAAAAAAATATGCTATTCTCACCGTATGAATACTTGCGGATTTACGACTATTCAACACAGACATGTAGTAGAATAAGTAATCCACTTGAGTGCCTGGCAAGATTCACCATCAGTAACACATAGAAATAATTAAATAATAATTATTATCGTTGTGTTTAACTGTGATTCCGAAGTTAGTTACCCATCTATGTCGGGTGCAACGCGTTTTCCATGCGGTGAAATTTCCATTTGAAGATGTTTTGATTCCATCCTGGAATATGTTTATTCATTGCGCCTTGGAACCTCACATTCGAATCCAAGAGTTTGCCTTGTATACATCGCTGGTGTTTCTTTACACCAATCCTCAACAAGGTCTAGGGTCAACCATAATAAGTATCTTTTCTTCGCAGATCTAAAAACGAGCCTTAGTAATTTAGACATAGATTTGATAAGATTTTTTTTTGTTAATTTTAACAATGATAGAACTGGTAATTAAACGGATGGATAATTTAGATTTAAATTCACATGTAGTTACTTTGGATTTTCTTAAATATTGGCATGATTAGATTCAGGTAACAACTAAGAGATTAATTTATTTTACTTTTTCATGGAAACATAAATGGGTACCAGTTCTTAGAAAGCAGAATAATTTCAGTTGCTATTTACAAATAAGAGAGTAATTAAATGAATGGGTAATTTGGAAAGTAGATATTAAAATAATGGCTCGGTCTTTCTGTATTTTGTGAGGAATTTTAAAAGTCCTTATTATTTTTTTCTAATATGTGCTTTTGTGAATTACTCTGTTAGAGCCCTCTAATACTTACAACAACAGTAGAAAGATAACTAACTAACTATTTTTAAAAGGCGGCGTGTCGTCGATGGATGACTTTCTTCATGAGTTCTTTCCATCGATACTGATGAAGCAAGATGCAACCAAGCAGAGCAACTACTGCAAATTCGACAACCAGGGTCTACAACTGTTCACGTCGTCTCTCTACCTAGCCGGCCTCACAGCCACCTTGTTCGCTTCCTATACCACCCGCCGTCTCGGACGCCGGCTCACCATGCTTATGGCGGGCTTGCTCTTCATCACCGGTATCATCTATAATAGCGCTGCACAGAACCTTGCCATGCTTATTGTCGGTAGAATCCTTCTTGGTTGTGGCGTCGGCTTTGCCAATCAGGTACTACCCTGTCAAGAAATTTTATACAATTCTTATTTTTAGGAGTCAAATGATTTAAAGTCTCACTAAAGTTGTATAAAAAATAACAATTTAAAGCGCCTAGGAGGACGCCGCTTGACTACATGCGTACTCGGTCCAAAGTGCACGAGCTTAGTTGTTTATTTATTTTGTGAGTAATCGACTTAGCGAAACTGTTATAGGGAGGCGATGCTCAATTGTAAAATCTTAACCTCCAGTCACCAGCTTCTACCGCTGGGTGTAAAACAAAAAACTTTTCTCCTTAAGTACAAAGATGCGCAAGTCTTTTTCTATCCGAGAAAAAGAAAAAACAATATTTAAGATAAATACCATATATTATTTAAAAAATATTTTTATAGTGAACCTATTTGATGATATAAATATTATTCACTATACAAAGTTAAGCTTGTTTGACTTAGACACATTTCGTAGTTGTATCCTTTTCGTTGACATACGGAGTAGAGAGTAGTTATCAAACCAGTATGCACAGGCTATATATGCGCCCCAAAAAAAAAAAAAAGGTGATGTTTGGTTCATGTCGTGTGGGAACTAGAACGTCAATGGAATCCTCATAGCTCAATCAACTGGTGGTAGCGGTGATCCTGCTGACGAGATGATCAGAGAAGGAGATGTGAGACGGCAACTTTCCCTATAGGCCATTATATGCAACCAGGGAGTTACTCCCAATCAAAATGAGGTCAAGTCCATTTCCAAAAAATGAGGTCAAGTGCTGCCTAATAATTTGGTTAGTCACTGGCTAAGATAACATCATATCTTAAACGGAATACTCAGCGTAGCAAAATCATATGATTATCTGTGTGCATCACAAAGTATATTTCACCTAGTAGTGAATCGGTCCATGTAGGCCGTTCCTCTGTTCCTATCGGAGATTTCACCTACAAGGATTCGCGGTGGGCTCAACGTCCTGTTCCAGCTCAACATTACCGTCGGCATCCTCTTCGCCAACCTCGTCAACTACGGCACTAACAGGTATGTTCGATTGTCTGCAATCCGTATGCTTTGCTTCCTGATCTGTAATGCATGCCTTGTGCTACAGGATCAGGCCGTGGGGCTGGAGGCTTTCGGTGTCCCTCGCCGGCATCCCGGGAGCGTTGCTCACCATCGGCGCGTTCCTTGTGGTGGACACGCCTAACAGCCTCATCGAGCGCGGCCACATGGAGGAGGGCAAGGCCGCGCTCAGGAAGATCCGCGGCACCAACAACGTGGAGGCAGAGTTCAACATGATCGTGGAGGCCAGCCGCATCGCTCACGAGGTCAAGCACCCCTTCCGCAACCTGCTCCGTCGCCGCAACCGGCCCCAGCTCATCGTCGCCATCCTCCTCCAGGTATACAATCAGAAACGGCGACCGGTGATTCGTCACAAGTTTAAACCGACCAATATAGTTTGCATTAATTTGTGGCTGTGATATACAGTGTCCAAATGCTCAAAAAAAAAAAAAAGATATACAGTGTCCACGGCCATATAAGTATATAACATGCATGCGTATGCACTATGCAATGCAGACATTCCAGCAGCTCACGGGGATGAACGCGATCATGTTCTACGCGCCGGTGCTGTTCGTCACGCTCGGGTTCAAGACCGACGCGTCGCTCTACTCGACGGTGATCATTGGGGCGGTGAACGTGCTGTCCACGCTGTCGTCGGTGTACACGGTGGACCGAGTTGGGCGCCGAATGCTGCTCCTGGAAGGCGGCGTGTACATGTTCCTGTCGCAGGCGGCCATGGCGGTGGTGTTCCGAATCAAGGTCACCAACGACGCCGACGAGATCGATCACGCCTGGGCTGTCATGGTTGTCGCCATGGTCTGCACCTTCGTCTCCTCTTTTGCCTGGTCCTGGGGCCCGCTTGGCTGGCTTATCCCCAGCGAGATATTCCCGCTCGAGACGCGATCCGTGGGGCAGAGCGTCGCTGTCTTCGCCAACCTGCTTCTCACCACCGTCATGGCGCAGGCGTTCCTCTCCATGCTCTGTCGCCTCAAGCACGCCATTTTCGTATTCTTCTCCGCTTGGATTTTGGTCATGTCGCTCTTCGTCCTTTTCTTCCTCCCAGAGACGAAGAAAGTGCCTATTGAGATGATGACTGAGAAGGCGTGGAATCAGCACTGGTTCTGGAAGCGCTACAAGGACGACGACGGCAGCCAGCTGTAGCTGACTAGCTAGGAGTGGCGCCAATAACTAATAATACTCTAATTTCAGTGTGTTATTTGAGCAATTGGGCTCTGCTTTTTGCTCCAAAACAGCATTGCATGCGGCCTGTGTTAGTTCATCACTGCCAATATAATCTATACTAAATAATTACACGTCCATGAGATACGATCGATGCTGAGTTGGAGTGGCGCGACTCTTTGTAAGTAGACAGCAAATTTGACAAGACCAAAATTCAAACTTGACTCAACATTAATAAAATCCCATGCATAGTAAACAAAGCCGACACCTTTGATAGCTGAAAGTTGTTGTTCAACAAGTGAAATAAGACAGAAAGCATAGCAGAGCATATACCTTCTCTTTTATGGAAGCGAGCTTCATCCTGTTCTCCTCTAATCCACACCACTGTGATAATTTAGGGCAGTGGGAAATTCTAGTTCGATCTTCAAGCCTGGTGTGTCTATTCATGCAGTCCGGCAAAGACTATATGCCATCACAATCTGTTATAAATATTTCCTTGAGAGAGGCAAGATCACGCAATCATTCAGGGAGTGCTTGAATGCTATCACAATAGTTGACTACCAACTTCTGAAGGGAGGTGAGGTGTCGCATGCTTTGCCAACCATTCAGTTCTGGCCAGTCCGTGATATGCAACTCCTGTAGTGAGTTCAGTTCTCCAAACCAATGTGGTAGAGTTGACATGCTTTTGCAATGACATCACTCAATCAATATAATATAGTGATGTGAGCTGCTTCATTTCCTCTAGTTGTGCTTCTAGCTGCTGGTACCCAAATATCAGCAGCACAAGACAGTGGCGGACCTAGCTTTCGAGCACAGGGGGTGCAGCAAATTTTTTATATATACAAATCGATAAATCATTCATAATTGCTATTTTTTTTACAATTTTTATTAATAGTATGTATGTATGACAGGCGGGCCAGGGGTCGGTGGACCCCTTGACCCCCCCTTTGGATCTGTCACTGCCTGAAGAGATGTAAAATACACCGCGTATGCAAGTATCATGCACACTACTAGCTGCCGGGCGGATCGACCCTCTCCCTGTCTTGGCGAGAACGAAAGCCTTCACGTGGAGGCGGCAAGTGAGCTATGTGAGTGAGGGGCGGAGCGCCGACCCAGTGACGATCGCCGACGGAGTGGGCCATCCCCTGCCGGCCACCGGGGCTGCAGGCCGGATTGGTCCCCATACCGGCCAATCGGCGATCGTCTGGTGATAGCGCGGGACACCGATTCCGACCAGATCTCTGGGCTGGATCAGGGCTTCTCCAATGATCAACTATTTCGCTAGCTAGAATAACGTGGAGGGGATGGAAATAATAAAATACTAATCGCTATCGAGTAAGTCGTCCCTAGCGTGGAGCTTGAATTGGAGCGTTTGATTGGTGGTCTTTCACTGCTTTTCTCTGGCAGCCAATAAGGACGGCATAGTAAAGTTAGTGTTAATATATTTAATTCAGGCCAGCCCGGCGATTTGCACATCAGCCGTTGCGGGACGCCCTCGGGAGGGGCGTCGCGACGGCCACCTCGGATTGCCGGGGGATCCATCTCGATCTCGCCGCTCGCTCCCCGTCCCGAGACACATGAAATGAAGGCGGTAATTCTTTGTTGTTGGTCCGGTTTCTTCACCGATCTTTTTGATTCTTTCTCATGGATCTCGGTTTGATTATGAGCGATGTTGAGGAGAGCCACCCGATCCGCCCGGCCAAGATAATTAAAGCGGTACTCGATTCCATCGCCGTCCCGTTGCTCGCGCCCGGCCGTCAAGCGGGCTCTACATCCACGACCTTCACCTATGGAGGATGTGGGCGAGCTTGCGAGCCGATGCAAAAAGGGGTGACGTGTTGTCATTCGGATGACATCTATGGTAGCCGAGTTCAGCCAACGTCCAAGACCGGTACACGCAGTCAAGTCTCAAGTTAGTCCACTACCCACAAGATTTTGGGCACAAGGATGACGATGACGAAGCTGACGAGATCTCCGACGACAACTCCGACGGCGACATCTCGACGCCGATTTTCGTCTCGAGGCAAAACAAGCGGCTTCTCGTTGGATCAACTTGTCAAAGCGAACGAGCTCTCTAAGGTAACAATCCGAACTCCAGTGGCATTAAACTTTCCAAATCAATTGTGGAGACGATGGTCCGAAGAAAGGAGAGCTCAATGGTTCCATGGCAAGGGCCGTTACCGTCACATCGTGTCTCCCCTCCACGGACTTTGGGTGATCAGTATAGCGGCGTCCTTCCAAATGAACCCTAAGCACTGCCATTCATCTGGATCAAAGTTGCCATCGGTTTCGATCTCTGGAAAGTCGCCGGTGAGGACAACGACAAAGCCGACGGCGTTCCCATCCGTTACCCCGGCCCAGTTCGTCGTTTCAAATAAATTTGAAAATTTGAATCCCGGGATACCTGATCCTACATTTCCGGCGATAACGGTGCATGTAACTACCGCCGATGGGGGTGTATGCAACACTTGTTCCTCTCCGTCTGAGTCGGATCAGAAAGCCATGGGAAAACAAGAAAAGATCTTTCTTGGGCCGGGCAAATGGTTTAGGTCCACGTTAGGTCTTTGTGCTCTTTTCAGAAGGACTGGAACGAAAGTTTCCAAAACCCTACAACCGCCACCACAGACCGGCACTCCCTTGCGGCGATCCTTTGCCGAGGTCGTGAAACAAGGGAAACCAATGGCGGCGCAAGGTGGAGGATGAGGTGGGGGATACGGCAATTTTGGCAGTGGAAGAGGCAACGCCGGCTTCAATCCCGGTTTCAACCCGGGCTTCCCCGAGGGAGTCGGTGGTCACGGCCGTGGATCACGTGGCCGCGGGCCGCGACGGTGGATCTGAGGCCGAGGTTTTGGGGGCTATGGTGGAGGCGCTTACAACAATGGTCACCACGGCGCTGGAGCGGGTCTTGGACACCGTCCACACGTCGCCGACAGAGCCTATGGCAGTGGTCGCGGACAAGGCATGGGGTATGGCCCCCCCTTCCCATACCATCATGGTTTCGGTGAGGGCCAGGCCTAGGGCCCCTACGCTGCAGTCGCCATGGCCAGGCCGATCGAGCAACATGGCTATCTTTGTGCGGCATGGATGGGGGCGGCAGCCCGACGCTAGGAGGTGCACAACCCGCTGTGGCTGCCATGGCCGGGCCGGTTGAGCAACATGGCTATGCCGCGTGCAAAGATGGGATGCGGTCACCAACCAGCGATGGGTGCAGCACAACCCGCACCACCGGTTTGTCGGTCATCGGCCGATTAATGCGGAGGAGTGCAACAGCCGCCGATCATCGGTGGACAGGAGGCGGTAATCCCTGCAGGACAACAGGGACAACAACCGCCTCAACAACCGGCCGGCCAGGCTGCTGCAGGCGTGGTTGTTCATCATGCCATGGCATTTCAACCACCACAAGAGGTGGCAGGAGGGCAGGGGGTGCAGTTGCCTTGGCAACACCCTCACGCCATCTTGATCGACGCCAATCAAGCCACAGCTCCGGAAGTTCCAAAGGTGATAATCCCATCAGTTTCTGAAGTAAGTAGAAGTCTAGATATCCCGAGTCATCTCAGAAAGGGCCACAAAAAAAAATAAAGGAAAACCCTATTGCTACCGCTGCCACACCAAGGGTCACTCTGGTTCGTTGTTGTGAAATTTGCTTTGGTGATCATGCTACTAAACTCTGTCAGAATGCTAAGAAATCTAATACTAATGCTATTCCTTGCGGGTATGTTGTGGAAGGTTTAGATTTTTATTATATTCCAGTGGCTCAAAATTCAAAAAATAATGTGGAAGGCAAATTTGCCTTGGTACGTGTTATGGAAGGTTCTTTTACTGTCCAAGAATTGGCGGTGGAACTGAAAAACTTCTACGACCACAAAAACCATAATTGGGAAATTGAGACAAAAGGGAAAGATTCTTTTGTTATTAATTTTCCTTCGGCTAGCCTACTTCGACACTATGGTCAATCTGGGGCACAATGGATGCCAAAGTTGTGCAAGGCAAAAATTCGATTTGAGAAAGACACGGATAATGATGTATATAAATATGAGATAGAAAAAATATGGGTACAGTTTAGAGGACTACCTAAGGAGCTCAGAAAATTCTCAATTATTTGGGCAGTTGGAACTATCTTAGGTGTACCAAAAGTTGTTGACATGATTTTTACTAATAATACTTGGTAGATCAAGAATGAAAGTAGCAGTTTCGGCACCTAATCTTATCCCCCGATTTAGTGGATGTGGTTATTGGTGACCATGTTTACGAGCTACAGTTTTAGGGTTGAGGAGGACAATCCTAATGGTGAGCCTCAGTTGTTTGATATGGACACCCCCAAGGAGGCTGATCCGAAAAGATAAAGAGCCTCAAAGGAGGGAAATCTAAAGATGGAACTCCAAATGAGAAACCTCAAGGGGAAACAATGGACATTGACAAAGAGCCAAAAGATAGCACCCCTTGGTAGTGGCGCCCCTACTCCTGGCCAGCAAAAACCCGCCAATGAGGCGCCAAGGCTGGTGGAAGTAGGAAGCCATACTACCATCCCAACAAAGTCCGGGAAGATGATCAACAAACCTGTAGTGGTGCTCTCTCAGTTAAATTCAGCAACAAATAATTTAGAGGTGTGCAAAAAAATGACTCTAGGATCATAGACAACAAAGATAGCTCGATGGGATTGCATCTCCTACAAGGATGAGCAAGAGGATTGCCTCCACAGTGGACCAGGATTCCACTGAGAAAGCATCAAGGCTGAAAGGTAGCAAGAATCTTGAATCATCTTCCAACAAAGGTACATCATCACAACCTATCTCTTTTATTTCAAGAAATGATGCTTCTTTATGTTCTACTACAAATATGCTAGGTATTGTGTTCGGGGATAATGACAATGATGTTTTTAATTCCTTAAAGATTTTAAGAGATACGTAATTGAAAATATCAAGTGATGTTGCTAAGACTAGAGAACAAAAAATAGAGAAAGATGATGATGCTTCAACCGTTTGTTCTAACGATGACAATGTCGATTTAGAAACTCTAAACCTTATTTGGTCCGAGCTTGTGGAGGGCTTAGGTGATGGGGGTTGTGACCCATTTAGAAACAAATGCTCTTGATTTCTTCGGATCCAATGGATGGCTATCGCGAGAGACATATTGGCTATGTTTAGTCAAAAACCTTTCTCTTTTATTTCCCCACGTGTGTGGCTGTTTTTACAGTCCAAACTGATATTTATGTGTGCTACTTTGTAATAAGTGGTTTGATTCTATCCTCGGATAGATGAAACCAGATTTATTTAAATCCTTTATCTAAAAAAAAAGGAGTAGGAAATACTATTATGTTGGCAGGAAAGAAATACGAGAGTTTTTAGCGCACAGAGTCCACAAATTTTTGCGGTACTTCAGAAAATCAAAGACAATCTCTTCTTTTTGATATAGCAATAGCTGGCAGCTCTCCTGCAGGTGATTTCAGTTGTAGATGATAACCCCTTAGCTACAAAGCGCCTAGGGTGATTTCGTAAACCTTGATATTTATGTTTGGTCCTTAATGTACTTTATAATATTATATAGTTGTGTTTTGTATGATTTAATAATCTAGAAATAAAGGTACATATGACAAGAATTTGTTATATTTTCACTCTTAATATAAATAAAGATCATAAACTTATACTAGTATAGATTTTTGTTTAGATTAGACACTGGTGGTGTTGGGGGTGTGTGTGTGTGTGTGGGGGTGTGGTGTTATGGCCCCTGCCTCCGCCACTACCAGCGGCCACCTCTGGATTCTCAGCTTTGCCACATACACATAGATGTGATTTCTTAATTCCATTAGCTGTGGGTGCAGCAGGGCTCAAGACCGTCACCACTGCAGATGTCATCCCGGTGGGATGGGAGCCGGGGAAGGTTTATTTACGGCCATGCTTAGCTTACTTCCCCTGCTCTCATCTTCATTGTATGAGGGTTAGCTGCAGAAGGAGAAGAAGACGTAGTATGTCAGTTTCTATGTTAGTTAGCAATTAATTAGTGCTAGCGTCTACCGGCCTTAAGCCGATTGATTTAGGTTTCTTTTTCTGCGATGTTGTAATGTGAGACATGTGGTTGGTTGGGATCAAAGCTCCGTAGTGCCTCTCTAGGAGGGGCAGGGCTCCCATTATGTTACAGTTCATTGAAGGTGTGTGTGTGTGTGTGGTGTGTGTGTGTGTGTGTGGGGGTGGGGGTGGGGTGCCTGCCTCTGCCACTACCAGCGCCCACCTCTAGATCCTTAGCTTTGGCACATATGCAGCGTTCATGCTATGTGTGCGGCAGGGATTTGCCGAACGGTTACGCCTTGAACAACATGTTAGAGGTGATTCGCTGTAGGTGTCCGCAGCAGTGCGATATTCTATACTCCTCCAGTTGCTTTGAGGAGCACTCAAAGGAGTGTCCCTCTTCCTCCTCCAGCCACCCCAACAATCACACACAACTCCACTCCTCCACCCCACCTTCTGTAACACCCGTGTTTTTGCATCATTTTAAAATTCACTAAAAATTTGAACTTTTTCGAATTACAACTAAAACTTGATTTATTTTTTCGCTAAACCGAAACCCTAATTTTCGAAAACCTGCATTTCAAACTCCCACCATCTAGAAATAGGAAACCTTATTTGTTGCTCGCTGAACTTTATGGTGACCAAGGTGCAAGGTAAGCCCTAGATTTAAATTATGGAAAAATATTACATGAGCAATGGTTTACAAATAACCTCTGGGAATAATAAATACGAAAACCCGTGTGTGCCAAATATATATTAAATATTTTATGAGCACAATAAATAATTATTCTCGACAATAAAAGTCATGGGAATACAAATGTGCTTGTATAAATATTTATAAAATATATAGCTTACATGAAATAACGAAAGGTCGGGAAAATGTGTGTGCACAAATATATACACGTATTCATACAAGTACAATTAAATAAATATTTTCATGAATGCCAATCATGAGGATACATATAAGTGCTTGTGTAAATACTTACCATATATATATTTACACACATCAAATAATAGGGAGAAAAGAATAGATGAAGAAAAAGAAATAGAAAAGGAAATAGAAACTGGGAAAGAGCTCTCGGGCTCAATCTCCCCCTCCCCTTCTCTGCCCGGCCCACCGAGCCCCTTCCCTTCCATCCTTTCGCGCTGCGCGGTATCAGGCCGACCCGGCTAGCGACCGCGAGGCCGGCGCCATTTCATCCCTCTCGCCGACAGGTGGAACCCCCACCGTCTCCCTTCCCTCCCTGTTTCTCGCCGACGCCGGCACGGCGGCCCCGGGCACTTGCTCCACCGCACCCGGCAAGACCGATGAAGGAGACGCGTCGCATGTAGCCTCGCGCTCGGCTTCCCGGCGGCGGCACTCCACACTCGCCCGTCCACTCGCACGCCAGCCCGGCGTCAACACACCAGCTTAGCGATGTTGGCACAAAGTTCGTTCGCGAGCTAGTGGCGACGCAGCCAGAAGCGAGCCCGCGCCTGCCGGCGAGCTGGCCGGATGAGGCCCGCGGCGCCGCGGGGTACCAGCTCATCGGCGGACAGCGGCAGCCATGGCGAGCCCAAGCGCCTGTGGCGGGCTTCACTCCCACGATGACGCCGCGGACCCGGGCTCGGCGCCGATGCGCCCGGCGATGGTCGCCTCGGCCGGCCGCCACGCCGGAGCACCGAGAGACACACGCACACGGCGAGTCCCCCCGGCTAGCACCCTGCGGTCGCGAGCGCCACAGGGGATGGCTGTCGAGAAAAATCGGGGCGGCGCACCAAAATATCTCACCGGCGGGCTTCACGGCGAGGCTATAAATAGCCACCCTCCCGCACTCAATCGACTCCGCCCTTCACTCCCGAGCTCGCGGCAAGCTAGAACACGCGTGCTTTCGCGCCATTTCCTTCTCTCCTCCCCTCCTCTCTGCTTGGCGGGACGCATCAGCGCCAGCGCAGGAGAAGAAGTCGTGCGCCCCTTGATCGTGCGAGGTCGACGTCGTTCGATTGGTAGGTGTGGTACGCGTCCTATGCTCCTCCTCTTTCGTTTCCCCTAACTATCTCGCCTATATCGGCAGCCACGATTGCCCGACTACGGGCGCCGCCACCTAAAGCCATTGGAACCGCCGCCGTCGTGGGGGGAGCCCTTCCCCCGGCCACCCTACTACCCGCCAACGGGTCCCGGGGAGGCGAGGGGAACCTACACGCCCGCGGCGAGGAAAGCAGCTACTCCGGCGGATCCCGGGCGAGCCTCCGGCGAGACGCCGCCACCGCACGGGCACGGGCGGCAGTTTCCCGCCGTCGTCATCACGACGTGCGCCGTCAAGGCACGGGCCAATATCGGAGCCGCCACGCCGCCTTGCCGCCGTCCACCGTCTCCCTCCGCTTACGTGCCACGGGGCGGTTACATAACACACGGCGCCTACGTGGCAGCCACCGCGGGCGTCCACCTGGACCCACGTGGCACCACGTGTGTAGGCACGAGTTCTGTGTACACAACTGTAATTGCTAAGTGCACCGATAATTGTACGCAGTGTTATAAATCACCCTTCCCGTGTCGGAAAAATTCCCGAGAAAATTTGTAAATTCATTATTTGATTTATATAATTTTATCATGTAATTAGTTCCAATATTATTACATGATAAAATTATATTATAATATTACCCTAGTGATTTAATTAGGGATTAATATTATAAAATCCATATCTCATGCAATTTAACTCGTTTTTTCGCGTGAAACGACTTCCATAATTTATCTAAAATCTAGCTCTATGCATCTAAACCATTGCCACCATAATGTTCCATGTTTGTTTTGCATGATATAATTCCAGCTAGTTTAATGCCGATCGCGAAGTAGCTTTTCGACGACCCGGATTAGGAGTTTCATCCGGATCAAGCGAGAGACGCTCAACGCCAAAGTGCCGATTCGTAAGAACCTCCAGGCAAGTCCTTACCCCCCCTTAATAAACTTGACCTAATTAATCAACATAAACTTACGAGATGATGATGCATGATGATGTGATATGACTAAGTGAGATCAATGTAACTTAAATAATAATGTGAACCTTTCCAACAAAAAGGTGAGTGGTGATAGTCTACATGGAGGTGGACTAATCACAATCGGGGATGAATCCCGCGGAGAGATACTCGCCTCCCTAAGGACCGGTTCATAGACCTTCTACCTAGTGCGATATTACGTACTGACCACACGCCAGATAAATGGGGACGGCTTGATTCACACCCGTTGGGTTGAGGTATAATTGGGAGCCAAGGTGGCCGGAGTAGGCGAACGACCTATTAGGAGCAGACATGGGGAGAGTGGCCCCATGGTCCGGTTGGCGTGGATGCTGAGTGATCTTCCACGTAAGTGTTTGGGCGCGATGGGCGCGGTGCTAGGTGCATGCATTTATGATTATGATTATGTGGTGTGTATTGAAGCCACATGGGCGTGGTGTGTATTGAAGCCACGTCGGGCGTAGTGTGTATTGAAGCTACGCCGGACGTAGTGTGTATTGAAGCTACGTCTAGGATGATGCATCATCCTTCCAACCCCTGAGAAGTCGTGGTGAAGATTATACCAATATACCTAGAGTAGCACTCAAGCGGGTACGGATCTCGTTAGGTCCGGCCGAAGCCATGACGGTGGCAGAGGCAACACCTATCGTGTGGGGAAATTTGTACAACCTCTGCAGAGAGTTACTTAAACCTATTCGAATAGCCACGTCCTTGGAATGGACGAATGCTAGGCATGAACATCTATGATTAGATATAACTAACCTTTTGTGATATGTGAAGGTGATGGTAAGATGAGATAATCCCGAGAACTAGTGAGAGCAGTTTTAGAGACTCTGCTAGGGCCCAACCCTTAATTTACCAAACCACCCCTGGTTTGGACTTGCTGAGTACCTTTGTACTCACCCCTCTGTTTTTTACAGACATCGGCACAGAAGAAGGTAAAATCGCCAAGGTAAAAGATATGCGAACGTAGGAGCCATAAGACGAGCGAGTAGGAGTAAGGCTGAACCCAATTCATATCCACTATCAAGATGCACGTGGAACAAGGAGGAGTGCCAGACGATATACCAACGCTTCACAGTTGGCTACTCTGATATTCATAACCCAGTTAGGTGTCGCCGTCACCTTTGTAAGATCTTCTATCCTATATATTTCTTGCTCGGTATTATTCCTATAACTGATTACTCACTACTGTGGACCGCTAAACGTATTGGTAGCGTGATCCCGGCGCCAATACGCGTGATTAAAAGTCCCATTAAAGGTGGGGCGTGACACCTTCTCTTCTCGTTCTGCCCTGCCGCCGCGTCTCCCTCCCAAACCCCCAACCAAAATCCCACCACCTCCTCTCTCTCTCGCCTCGATGAAGATGGCGCGCCGCCGCCACCCATCGCGTCGGTCTCTCTCCCCGGACGCCCGTCTGCGCCACAACAGGCCAGCCGCTATTCGGTAAGCCGATCGCCGCCTCCCTCCGCCGTCCGTACGGGTGTTCCCCTTCTCACATTACCTGTGGGCACAACAGGGCTCAAGACCGTCACCGTTGCAGATGTCATCCTGGTGGGATGGGACCTTGGGAAGATCTATTACGACTATGCTTAGCTCACTTCCCCTGCTCTTGTCTTCGATGTGAAGGGGTTAGCTGCAGAAGGAGAAGAAGAAGATGTAGTCTGTCAATTTCTATGTTACTTAGCAATCAATTAGTGCCTGCGCCGGCCAGCCTAAAAGCTGGTTGAGTGGTTTATTTTCTTCAATGTTGTACTGTGATGAGGCATGTGGTTGGCTGGGATCAAAGCTGCGCAATGGTTCTCTAGGAGGGGCAGGCCTCCCATTATGTTACAATTTTGTGGTGGTGATTGTCTGAATGCAGTAGTAACAATGAAACACGGTTTGCTGGCCACTCATTGTTCGTAGTTATTGTTATTCTCCCTGTGGTTGGCTGAGACAACAACTTCTAGCTATCAAACATCACAATCGACATTTCTTTCTTCCTCAATGCTTTTCGAATTGTCCAAGGAAACTACCCAACGCCGGCCACCTCTGGATCCCCAGCTTTGCCACATACACATAGATGTGATTTCTTAATTCTAGTGAAGACAAACACAAGCGGTAACATACATAGTGCACGTACACAAGCAAAAACTCAACTGAAAACGAAGGTCCAAACTCCAAAATGGCCAGAAACACAATTGATATCGCCACACCACACGGCCACACAATGATCTGTCAAGACGTTATTAAATTTGAAGATGCAACTTCAGATTTCACTTCAGGTATTTATTAAACCAGTGGGTCATGTCATGCAGGGCTTCCGCAGCACTACTGACAGCAGCCACATCATCGTCACTGTATCTCACAGCCCATCCATGCGCTACGCCGGGGAAAATTTTGACGAAGTGATCTATCTGTGGAGCAAAATGAAAAAATTGGAGAACTGATGGCACTGAATGTTTTTACGCCGAAAGAAAATGATTGTTATCAAATTGTTGTTTTGGCCTAACTTTGAAATTTATATTTGAAGCAAGTTTGGATACGAAAGAAAAAAAAAACCGGAGGAGTGGTGAGCTGTTATTCAAGCAGGCAGACTTAAGGAACTCAAGTGCCAAATAAAGGGCTTAATCAAGAAATGAAAAACAGAAAACAATATACTTTCAGGGGGTCACGATTTGAGCGGCATCTACTATATATTAAACCTTGCTACACAGTTTTGCAGATTAAATAATTTGGATGAAGTAAATATTTACTTAAGATCACATCTCCATTGTACGTAATAATAAAAACATGCTCAACGCCAAACACTTTTGCACAACTGCACTCATATATTATTTTTGGTAAGGGAAGCCTTATTAGTTTCAAGTTCATTACATCGAGTTGATACAAAGATCTTTAGCATTCATATGCATTAGAACAGGTTTAGCATGGAGTTTAACTATATAGACCAAGTTATCTAATAGTGGAGTCTGAATACTCTCATATTCATGCAAATGTTCAAACTTACAAGTCAAGGTTTCAAAGATGTCAGAACTTACCCCAGAGTTTGCTGACAGAATCTGCTCAAACTCCTTTAACAATTCTGGGGGTGATGCTTTGTCAATTTCAGCTCCAAGTATAGAAATGGGACATTTGATCTCTGAATATTAGATAGCACATCAAAGAGTAAGCATTTCTGGCTCTTGCATTAGCACAGTTTTATCATGTAAGGGGAAACTATCATAATTTATTTGACCTTTAATGTCATCAACAGTAAGTAAAGAAGGGTGTAACAATACAGCTGCCTGGATCTCGTGAACTTTGGCCAGCTCGACAACGACCTTTGCTGAAAGTAGTGCAATAAAGTGTCCAAGGCTTAGCGTGGCATGAAAGAGAGGAAGGGACTAGCACAAAGTAAATTTGCAACAAAGAATTTTTCAAGTATACTAACAAATATATCCAAATATTTGTATTTACCTCCCCAGCAGTAACCTGCAGCCCCAATGGTAGCCACTCCCTTCTCCTTTAGAGCAGCAATTACTGGTTTTGCCTCTTCAAATGTCTTTTGCTGTTACAAGAATCAATCTCAGTGCTCAGTATAAAATGAGAGACAAAAGGGAACAAGTAGGCAAGTACTCATAAGACATAACCCCTAACAGGTGATTCCTACATCAAGAACAAGAAGCATTACTTTGCTTCAAAATAACCCTGCCCCCCTGGGTACTGTAACAATCAAAAGGTCGACGAAAAAGTTCAGAAGACAACATACTGGAGAATGTGCCTGCAACCACATTGCACGATCACTGGGGGATTGCTGGGGTCGACTGGATCTCCATGCAGGAAATCTGGCACTACAACCAAGTAACCTGACAAAGCAACGTTATCCGCTATCTTCCTTCATGAGAAAAACTTTTACCATCAGTGTTAAAAAAACAACTTTTAGAAAGCAGTAGCAACTACATGCAATTCAAAGAACCCTTGGCCGATTCTAACACTAAGCAGTGAAGCAATTTGCACCAGACTGTCTACAGCAAACACCCAAGTCTGACTGGGGTTTTCTTTATATGCGCTATACAAACATTTTGTTTTCTCTGTTGACAACAGTCCCAATAAGGCTAGAATTAGGGATTAGCAAAGGTAAAAATACTGTGCCAGCAGATGATGATTGAACGAGTTAAATTTTCTGAAATGAAAATGGCAATGATAATACTAATTACATGAGATCAGGTGTAAACTAGCATATGATGAGATGGGACAATACACACTTTCAGAGTCATAACGGGCAATAGCTCTAAATCGATAAAACAACCATATGGCCATGGCGCTGCAATTAACAAATCCAAGGGTTCCACCTTGTCTATTTCAGAGGGGCAAAAAAGGAGGGGTACCTCAGCTTTGGCGCCTCATACCCTGTAAAGAATTAAGGGGAATACTAGTTCGGGTGATTCTTGTAGGCTAATCTTGGAAATAAAGTACAAGACTTTGATCCTTGCAATTTAACTGAGGCAATTACCGAAGACGTCGGAGACGAGGATGACGGCAGCTTTGGACTCCGCCGACCCGGCGACGTAGGCCTTGAGCCCGCCGAAGTCGTCGACGACCTCACCGACTCCGGCTGCCGGGTTCAGCGCCGGCGGGCTCTCCCAGCAGTGCGAGCTCGCCATCCTCTCAGCTCTTTAGTTTTTCCTAGTTGCAGTTGCAGAGTGCTGCCGTTGGACTGGACTGGAGTCTGGAGCGCTCAAACGAATCAATCAGTTTGACAATTGGCATCAAGTGATTAGTGAAGCTGACGGCCGGCGAGAGCACGCCCTGGCTCAGAATTTTTGTAGAAAAAAGAAAGGTGGTTGAGGGGTGATGTGTGTGTGTGTGACCTCACTGCTGATGCAATTCAAGATAGTGCCTGCCTGACTACCGGGTTTGGTCGATCGTTCGTACATGCCTGGTTGCTGTGGTGAAGAGGAGGGAATACCAGCGTAAATATAGGCGCGCCACAATACTAAAAACTTGCAAGATATCTTCGTTTGAACGTGTGTGTTCTTTTCCTCAAAATATATGATGCCCCATTCAATTCATGAATTCAATATAAAGTCGTTTTTACTGTCTCTAGAATGACATGATTATTACAGTATTAACCCTGGACTCGAGTCCCCGCACTATATGTAGAATGGACCTTGCGTCAGCAGTGAGATCACAGCACTGATCAGTCACCTTGCGCCGCCGGCCAGCTTCTTTTTTTTTTCTCTGCACGAAAGCTCTTCACGGTTCAAATCCATCTATCTATAAATATAGGAGTAAGTACATAAATAAATATATAAATAAATAAACTACTGTATATATCCCATCGTCCCGACTCCCGAGGCAGCATCCACAAACAAAACTAAAGAAAGAACTACTCTGTGTGTGTGTGGGAGAGAGAGAGCGCATGGCAAGCTCGCACTGCTTTGAGAACCCGCCGGCGCTGGAGCCAGCCAGCGGAGGGAGGAGAAGTCGTCGACGACTTCGGCGGGCAGAAGGCCTACGTCACCGGCTCCGCCGGGTCCAAGGCCGCCGTCGTCCTCATCTCCGACGCCTTCGGTAATCTCCGAGCCCCCAAGTCAAGCTTCAAACTTCTTGTGCTTTTATTTGCTAGCATAGTAGCAATGAAATCCGTTCTTCGTTCTTTGTAGGGTTCGAAGCACCAAGTCTGAGGTATGTACGCTATGAATACAATGATCTATTTAGCTTTGGCTTTACTTTTTTCTTTCATTATAATCATCATCCAAACTTTAGAGCCGGTGAGTTGTTGGCAGTGTTGGGGAAAAATTCAGTAAAGCGCAAGAACAGAGCACCTGCTAGTCTCACTCTGAGCTGGGTAGCTGCTAACTTGCTAATTGCTATAAGCCATAGAGTAGTTAATCGCTTTGCTCAGCCTGGGTCCTGTGGGCCGGGTTTAAAATCTGTCCAATAGGCTATTTAGACTCTGTTTGGTTAAAAATAAGTTCATGACTTATAAGTCAAGTGACTTAAACTCAGTAACTTATAAATCATTGTTGTTTGGTTGCAAATGACATATAAGTTATTCTATACATACAAAACAAGTGATTTATAAGTTTTAAGTAGGGGTGTACCAACTATTGCTTATAAGTCTCATGACTTAATAAGTCACCGCTGTTTGGCAAAATAAGTCACTTATTTCACTTTTTGACTTACAAGTAGATGACTATTTGAACCAAACAGGGCTTAAAGTTTGAATCTCATTAGCTTTAGCTATGAATTACATCAGTAACTGATGGTACACGTTTATCTCGAGAAGGAAGATAGCCGACAAAGTTGCTTCATCCGGTTACTTTGTTGTGGTGCCTGATTTCCTGCATGGCGATCCATATGACCCCAGCAAACCCAATAATCCTGGAATGTGGTTGCAGTCGCATAATGCGGTTTGTCTTCTCTTCAACCTTATTCTAATACTTTTTTATCTTTTTACGAAATCTAATCCTTTTAATTACAGTAGTATTTTTTTAGATAATGATTACAGTAGTGAATTTGACTGTATGGAAATGTACAAATTTTGTGTAGTTCATAGCTAGTGAGTAGTACTTTCTTTTGAGATATTCATAGTGTCAGCCCAGCCCTGTAGAAATCATTCCTTGAAAAAACTGTAGATATCATGACAAAACTGAGAACTCCCAAGCAGGGATGAAAAAAACTGGTTTTGTTTCTGAGATTCAAAGTTCGATGTACACACCCGTATAGTATAGGTATCAGACATCTAACTTCGAGTTTGGATTCAGATTCAATTACAGTGAGGATATTAAATGTTTAAATTCATATATGAATGTCTATTTAGTATTTGAACCTCTTGATGGACCAATGTTGGGAAATGCTCATCCAGTTTTCATCCCTACTCCAAGATCTGTGTCTAAAGAATGTTTCAGCTTGAATGATCATTTTATATGCTCAAAAAAAAAAAGAATGATCATTTTATAGCAAATAAAATTCTATTTTACATCCCTCAACTATGGGCTAAGAACACTTTTCAACCTTCACCCATAAAATGTTCAATTCACTTCTTAACCCTTAAATATCAAAACTTCACTTTTCAACCTTGGCTCAAATTTGAGGTAGTTTTGGGTGACATGTCATTGACATGATTTCATTGTTCACCTAAATGATTGCATAGCCTGTGTAAATTCCTTATGGTTGTAGGGCATTTCCATTCAATTGCTCATTTATTCCGCTTAGTTATCTATTTTGCTCAAGAATGGCCAAACGATAAGTGATTGATAGTTTAGTGTTTATCTTTTAGGTGAACAATTTCATGATGTTGATCAAGCATAAATATTTATTTTATTCAATAAATTAGTAGAGTATATTGGAGAACTTTATTTTCCCACTTGTAACAATCTAAGTTTATTGGAAAATAAAAAAAAATGATAGCTTTCAAGTTTTTATACTTCAAATACTATACATTGCTTTTAGTTATGTTGTCACATCAATGCCATCTTACCAAAATCACTCTAAATTGAGGCAAGGATGTAAATTGAACTGAGTTGAAAAGTGAATGATTTTGTAATTGAAGGATGCAAAATAGACTTAGCTCATAGTTGAGGGATGCAAACTGTTCTTTTTATTAAATAGGCTATGATGGCTTAGTATATCGTACGACATCCTAAGCTATAGTATGTTCCTTTAGCGAGGTATTGTGTTACAAGCAAAGCTTTCTGTCTTGTGGTAGCAATCAACATGGTTTTAACGCTCTTTCCAGGGATGTACTATTAGTCTATTACTTAACTTAATAGTTTCATATCTGAGTCTTGAAATAATGATGGTGTTTTGTTAAGGCTTTACAATCAAGAATTGTTCCTCCACTTTTACAGTTCCTTTTCTGGCTCAATTGTTTCCTTAGTCTGTGATTTTATATATCCTTAACAAAACATTTTTTAAGCCCCAAAAATGCCTCTTTTAATAGATAAATCATTTCTTTTGTGATGAATAGCAAACTGCATTTGAAGAGGCAAAACCAGTAATTGCTGCTATAAAGGAGAAGGGAGTATCCAGCATTGGAGCTGCAGGTTATTGTTGGGGCGGTAAGAAGGATTCTCACAACATTTTATTTTGAGCTTTGTGCAACCTAAAAAATGACTTGTTAAGCATCTCTCTGTTCTTAAACTATATGCACTGGAAATTCGACCTCTTTCAGCAAAGGTGGTTGTGGAACTGGCGAAAGTTCAGGAGATCCAGGCTGCTGTATTGTTACACCCTTCTTTACTAACTTGCGATGATATCAAAGGTCAGCTATTGCAAGAGTTTCTTCCCTGACGCGAAAAAGTAGTTCTAATACTGCAAGAGCTTGAATTGCTTACGCGTTGATATGCTCTCATCTTATCTAATACTCAGAGGTCAAATGCCCCATTTCCATACTTGGAGCTGAAATCGATAGGTCATCCCCGCCTGAATTGTTAAAAGCAGTTCGAGCAAATTCTTTCAGCTAACTCTGAAGTAAGTTGTACTAGTAATATCTTTGAAACCTTGATCTGATTTTTAAACTATAACTTTTACATGTAAAACTCCATGAGTACCGAAACAATTGGCTCTGATGATATTTTTTTACCAGCAACTGTGGACGAGTGTGTCTTAAGTAGGTATTTTACTGTGCTGTGCATTACGGGTTAGTAATAGAGTAATACCTCTGTTCCAAAAAAAAAAAAAAAAAGTCAAAACGACTTATAATTTGGAACGGAGAGAGTAGTTACTTCTGATTGTTTGAATTTTGAACCTCCAAAGTGATCATATTTACCCTTTCGACCTCTATTGTTATAGCTCAAACAAAACTTTTGCCCTTTTTAGATCATGTGAGCATTCACAGTTCAGGTTAGAATATTTCACAGAATCATCAGTTCTCCATTTTTATTTTTTATTTTTGCACTGCAGATCGATCAATTTGTCAAAATTTTCCTGGCGTGGCGCATGGATGGGCTGTGAGATACAGCGACGATGATGCATCCGCTGTCGCAAGTGCGAAGGAAGCTCTGCAAGACATGAGCCACTGGTTCAATAAGTACCTGAACTGAAATCTGTAGTGGGCGTTCTCCATGAAATAAGCTCCTGATAATGAACATTATGTAACTATCCTGTGTTTCCATCCTGCGAAGGCTATATCCACAGGGATTTCTCCATCTCCAGCAGTGACTAGAACTTCTACTTGTTTGTGGTAGTTATACTATGTGAAGAACATTATGGCCTCCTATACCATTTATATAGTAATTTTTGTGGTTGAAGTGATAACATGTCAAATGGAACTAACAAGGTACCATTTACAAATATTTGGGTCCTATAAATACAAGATAAAAAAGGATTGCGCGAAGATCCAGCAAAACGAGTAAAATCATCCAACACTAAGAGAAAAATGAGCAAGATAAGAATCGACTAGAGCATCAACCAAAAACACTAGAGAAGAAGATGGTGAAACTAGTTCGATAGAATACTGTCTTTCTGCTTTTCGTTTATAATTAGTTTTAATATAATTTCACCTTTTCATGAAAAAGAGACGTTTGAGGTTCATGAAATGATCGAGCATGATTAAATATGAATATTTTTGTGAGGAAAAAGTCACATCATCTTCCCCCAACTATTGGTTGTAGACCACATAACCCCCAACCTATGAAATGGTCTATATCATCCCCTGAACTTTTAAAACCGATCAAACTACCCCTAAAGAAGTTTTAAAAAATCATAGTAAATCATAGAAAAATCGTAAAATGGAAAATCCAACTGTGTTAGACTCTAAATGGGTAGATCTACACAATGAGCATATAATATGGTATGTTTTAATATAATTTTTTACAGCTATTAAGAAAACATAAATCTAAAGCTGCAAAAAAAAAAAATAAACTAAAGCATACCATATTATATGTTCATTGTGTAGATCTACTCATTTAGAGTCTAACACAATTGGATTTTTCATTTTACGATTTTTCTATGATTTACTATGATTTTTCAAAACTGCTTTAGGGGGGTAATTTGATCAGTTTTTGAAAAGTGAGGGGGGTGATATAGACCATTTCATAGGTTGGGGGTTATATAGTCTACCTTCCAAAGTTGGGGGGGTGGGGGTGGGGTGTGTGATGTAGACTTTTTCCCTTTTGTGAGAAAATATTTTTTTTTCCAAGTCACGGTATGGACGTATACACTTAAAATTTAGTGCCAATACGAGAAACTAGATGTTTGAGCTTTGAACAAGGCAATTGCAAGGACTAGTGACCACTTGCCAATAATATTGGGATGAATGGACGCCCAAATATGTTAAACTTTTAATATATGGCCAAGAAAAGAAGTCTCTATGTTCTTAAGGTCTATAAATTGTATTGTTAATTGAAAATAAAATTAAAGCATCATTTGCATGCTAATAAATTGCCTAGAAATATCCTTATATATTTCTATTTCTCTCTTACTACAGCACATGTCATTACTAAAAATGATATATAGCTTCTTTAGGTTTTTCACTAATCTTGGTCTTGTATTTTAAGTATACCACCTAATTACAACAGTATTTTAAAAATAGCTTCTTTAGGTTGTCCACGAAATCTTGGACTTGTATTTAAAGTATATCACCTAATTACAACACTATTTGAATAATAGCTTCTTGTAGTTCAGAAATAAGCATAAAAGTCCTAAAATATAACACCTAATTACATATATTTTTTAACATCAGGATAAAATGGTCAAATGGCTCAACATACGGTAAATTAGGCAATGAAACATTTGTTTAAAAAATTAGGCACCAAAACAATTAAAAAGCAACACAACCTTAGCCTGTGAAAAACTATTTCACCCACTCGCATGTTGCACCTAAGACTAAAAAGATCAAGCTAATAATTCCTTAGGGCAACAAACTAGACATGGCATTAGCAAATAAGTTTACACTAATATTAAAGTCCATATGAGCTAAAAGTAAACCTATCACAGTTAGCAGATTCAAGCAAATCATTCTAGTTGACATAACAATGAACTTGCACTGAACAAGGAAGTCACTAATTAAGCTAGTAAAAGGAAGTAATGCGTGCAATAACATAAAGAGGCATAGAGAATATCCATTCTCCACTCAGTAATATCACTCTAGGTGTCACAACAATGAACTTGCACTGAACAAGGAAATCATATTTTCTTCCATGATTTCGGGTTGTTGCCATAATCTGCTAATCTACAATGGAGCACACCAAAGAGTCACAAAGGCTCTGTTTAGCTCACTTGAGTCATCAAGTCTCCTTTAGAGAATACCCATTCTCCATTCAGTAATAGTGGGATTCAAACAGTGGACACCAACATGAGCCTCCCAACAAGAAACTCCACCGACCGGGAAGATCACTTTATCCTCCATCAAGTCATCTAGTTGCTAGAAGACACCAAGAGGAACAAGTCTTCAGCATCTCTTAGCCAAGAACACCAGACATAGCACACTCTAACAATTTGAAATCTATGTTTACATGGCTCTCATACACTTCATAGCTAGAGTCCCTCTATATGTGCCTCACATCTAGGATGAGCAACACCAAATGATCTAGAGAAGGCACATATATGTAAGTTGTGGAGACCCTGTTAGCCATTAATTAGAAAAAGTCTACAGAACACATATATTGCTATAGAAAATATGGTGAAAGTCCTCAGTCTTGGTGAATATCCTTTCCTACTCACTAGTGATTTATCCCATCGTCTAGGCCAAGAAAACCATGCATGTGGGTAGCAAGTGACTAACTCAAAGTGAATAAAATTGTTGCAAAACACATGTTAGTCACAAACACTTATGTTCATAAATCATTAAAACCCAAAATTCAAAACTGGGACCTAGATTTGTGAATTGGTGATATGAAGAGACGTCAACCAATTTGTAAGACAGCCCAACCCTAGAAACTATTTCTAGGAATTAAGAAAGGTTATAAAAAATTGAAAACAAATAAACTTGGGATTTCTACTCAAAATATGCACACCTACATTCTGTAGGATTTCAGATTTGAACCCATGATCTCAAGCCTTGTACAATACCTCCAACTAACCTGCCACATATAGACACTTTTGACCAAATATTGGATGCTACTCTTTTGTATTATTTTATATTTTTTGTTCATATTTAACTGCCTAAATGAAATATTTTCTATAGTAAGGATGGCTGTGGGAAGCCGGTGGTTAGGAAGAAGCCTAGAGAAAAAAAATAAAAGAGACCTTGAAAGAAATGTTCGAAGAAGATCCAAAATACTTAGTCAGCTAAATCGTTAAACCAAAAGTTCAACATTCCATCTTAGCAGCCTTGAAGTGTAGGTTATTTGTACGAGTTGAGTAGGTCCACATGAGTAATATATATATATTTGTACGAGTTGAGTAAGTCCACATGGATATATATTCCATCTTAGCAGCCTTGGAGTGTAGTTATTTGTTTTTGTGTAAGCATTCTTTTAACAGTTCATGTCTCACGTCTGTACGAGTTGAGTAGGTCCACATGAGTAATATATATCCATAAAAAATGTGTGGTTGAGCAGGGGTTTTTTTTTTTTTTTTTTGGAACAAACGAGGGCTCTACAGTAATTTATTAAGAAAAACGATACAAAGTTTACAAAGAAAGAGAAACAGGGGAGCGAGAGACAAGTCTAAGAAACAAGAAAGAAAGAAAAAAAAGATCCACATAAGGATGAACTCTAAGCTAGACTTTGAATCCATGACAAAAGAAGATTTTCTTGACCAGGCTTTACTATGTTGTAGAAGCACAAGTTCTCACGAAAAATATACGTCTGCAATCAACAAGATTCAGACTAATTCCTTTGAAGATGAGGTCATTTCTTGTCGACCAAATTGTCCAAAACATAAGAACTATTATGAGAAGACAAGAAGACAAGAGTTCGGGAATTTTGACTATAAATGGACATCTTTGTTTAATGCTATCATCGAAGTCTCTTGATCTTAAGGAGATAGTTATGTCTGGCCGCCAATATACTTGGGCAGGTCCGGTGACAACTCAACCTTCAAAAAGTTGGATAGAGTTCTTGTTAGTAAGGATTGGGAAGATAAATTTCCTCATTTCCACGGTTGAACCAAGATATAGAAATATCTCGACCACACCCCTCAGGTCCTCAACACGGGAGCTTCCACTCACTAAACCCGAGCAACGGGCCTTCAAATTTGAGAGAGATTTGATTGATTCGGGATTTTTTTTGACATGGTTGCCAACATTTGGCAATCTGAGAACTCATAGTTCACCATTAGAAAGGTGGCAATCCAAGATTCGTAGGCTTAGACAACATCCTGGGGGTTGGGCTATGCATACAACAGAGCTTACTGAAAAGAGAAGAAGAGACTTACGAATCTTCTAGATAATCTAGATAGGAATTTGAGTTTGACCCGGCTATCCGATCAGGACATTAATCTTAAACATTTTCTAAAAGAAAGGCTGGTGCTTCTCTTGAGAGAAGAAGAACTCAAGAGGTATGAGAGAGCTAAGGTTAAAATCCTCTTAGAGGGAGATAATAGCACAAGGTTCCTCCATCTAGTGGCTAATGGAAAGCATCGAAAACAACATTTTTTAAACTTGAAAATGATCAAGGTGTTCTTGTTGGAGATGACCAACTCAAAAGCCATATTACTCAAGTACTCTAAAGACCTCTTTGGATCTCGAATGCCTTGGAGATTACATACGGAAGATCAAATTTCGGATATTCCACAAGTATCTCCGGAGGAAAATGCTTTACTCATTAGCGACTTCATAGAATCTGAAGTGAGGTGCGCTATATTTTCAAATGGAGCATAACAAGGCTCCAGGCCCTGATGGATTCCTAGCAGAATTTTATCAAGTCTTCTAGAATGTGATTAAGGATGACCTAATGGCTTTGTTCTCGGATGTTCATAAAGAGGACTTAAACCTTTACAGTTTGAATTTTGGGATTATTTCTCTAATTCCAAAAGTCCAAGTGGCTACTAAAATTCAGCAATTTAGACCTATTTGTGTCCTTAATGTCAGCTTTAAAATTTTTACAAAAGTTGCCACGAGCAGATCGAATAACGTAGCCAAGACTGTGGTGAGTCCCTACGCGAAAACCGCCTTTATGCCATGCGGGGAATATTATGGAAGGAATAGTTATCCTACACGAAACTATCCATGAGTTGCACACCAAAAAGCGAAATGGGGTCATTATTAAAATTGATTTTAAAAAGGCTTACGGAAAGTGAAATGGTCTTTCCTTCAGCAAACTCTACGCATGAAAGGTTTTCGCCAAAGTAGTGTAGATGGACTGAAGGAATGGTAACCGGGGGGAAGTGTGGGGATCAAAGTTAATGACGAAACTTGTCCTTACTTCCAGACTAAGCGAGGGCTCCGGTAAGGAGATATGATGTCGCCTATCCTATTTAACATCGTGGTTGATATGCTTGCTCTCCTTGTTAATAGAGCAAAGGCAGATGATCAAATAAGAGGCGTAATCCCTCATCTTTTAGATGATGGCTTGTCAATTCTGCAATATACGGATGACACCATAATCTTTCTTGATCATGACCTAGAACAAGCAAAAAATCTAAAACTTTTGCTTTGTGCTTTCGAGCAATTATCAGGGCTAAAGCTCAATTTTCACAAGAGTGAAATCTTCTACTATGGTGAGCCTAAAGAGATGGAGGAATTTTATACCAATCTCTTTGGTTGTAACTGTGTGAATACCCTTTTAGATATCTTGGGATTCCAATGCACCATAGGCAACTCCTTAACTCTCTTGTTGGAAAGCTAAGTACCTTTCGTATGGGGACGCCCTGGTCTTGCTCAATTCGGTACTTAGCAGCCTACCCTTGTTTATGATGTCCTTCTTTGAAATCCCAAAGCGGGTGCTCAAAAATCTTGACCATTTCAGATCAATATTTTTCTGGCAAGGATCATCTGAGAAACACAAGTATAGACTTGCTAAATGGGACATCCTGTGTCGACCTAAGGACCAAGGAGGTCTTGGGATCCTAGGTTTATATCTAAAAAATAAATGCCTATTGGCTAAGTGGTTGGTGAAATTGCTAAACACTGATGGCATGTGTGAAACCTCATGTTTGGTTTTGGAAATTGATGACACACTTGTTATGCTAATCCTTTGCTCTAAGTGTGACTTAAGAGATAGGATTACATGGATGACGTGGAGCATGATGATCATGAACATGGACGATGATGATGGACATGATGGATCGTCAAGATCGATTGTCGGTTTGAGAGGAACCCGGAGATCAAGGCAAAGGTATAACTTGATAGGGTTTTTCTTTCGATGATCAAGACACAATAGAGCGTGTGATCACATTATAGGTTAGATAGCCGACTATCAAGAGGGGATGCCACGACTAATCCTTTGGTGAAGTGCTTCTAGGTCCAATTGACTTGCATATTGCATTTAGGATTGAGAGCACTAACTTCGTTCTTGCCTAATCGATCGCAATACGCTAACATACATGATATTGAGATCATCTTTGATGTGTTGGCAACTTGTGGCAAGAAGCGAAACAAGGTTGAAGCAAAGGCGACAACACAAGGCTGGATTTCGCAGGAAACGGCGACCGGAAGCACCGACCGGACTCACGGTTTTGACCGGACGGTCCGGTCGGTGAGTCCGATCGAAACCGTGAGAGCATGTTTTGGGACTTTGCTCGACGGCCGGCCGGACGCGCATGGACCGGAAGCATCCGGTGGTGACCGGACCCTCTGACCGGAAGCACGAAGAACGTTGTCAGCTGTGGGCCAGGGAGCTCTGTCATATCTGACCGGACGCATGGTCGACTGCGACCGGAAGCTCGACCGGACCCGCTGGTGCGTCCGGTCAGCGAGTCCGGTCAGTGCGCAGAAACCTCCCAACGGCTCTCTTTTTGAGTGAGCTCTATATATACTTGGTTGGCCGGGATTATGGGCTCTCTCTTGCACATTTGAACACTCTAACTCTATTGTGAGCTTGTGATACTCCACTCCACTCATCTCTTCATCCTAACTTTGATTCTTGGGTGAGATTGAGAGAGATAGAAGTGCATTTGCTTGATTGCTTGCATTTAGAGGCACTTCATCCTTGGAGGAGTTGCGGGGTCTTGTTTCTCTTGGAAATTTGCTTGGTTCCTGTTGATATTTCTTACACAATCCCAATTAGGAAGGCGAAAGAAATATATATGGGAAATCTATCTAATCATGTTAGCTTGGATATAGGATTAACCTCATGATCCAACAAAGCGGAGTTTAGGCGGTGTTAGTAGTGGGATGTAACATAGTATCACTATCCATAGTGGAGTTAATCTCACCAGGATATGTACTCAAGGTATACCACTCATTTCTAGGCATTACCTATATACTAGTCTGTCACCCTAGCAATAACGCTCAAAGAAATGCGGGGCATGGTACTCTTGATTGGCCTTGATAAAAGAATGAACATGATATACGCAAGCGCATAGATAGAAATACCAATTGTAGCACTTCAGGGAGTAATCCGGATATCATATTTATATTTTACCACGGGGAAGGGAGTCTATGGAAAGTAGAGAGAAAAGGATGTCTAATGATTTATATTGTGATTTATTTATAAGATCCACCTTACAGTATTGTAATGCAGAGTAGCCATATGCATCTAACATTACTCAACAGGATAAGTCACAGGATAAAGATAATTATATAATTGATAAATACCCAAGTCCAAGATCATCATATGCCACTAGTATCATACGAGCTATTAACATGTTATAGAAAGAATAGAATGAATATTCCTAAGATACTCCTAATCATATGTGTCAAATGAATACTACAATTAGTGCAATACATCTAGCTATCATGGCAAGGTTGGATTACTTCTACACATGGCAAGCATTACCAATAACAACCAAGGACGAAACTTGATCATTACCGTAATAATAAACTCGACTAGTCCTACATTCGGAGGGTGGATTCCAAAGGACTCAACAGACTGTCACTCCCGCGATCTACCACACGGCCCGAATGTAGGGTGCAATTGCAGATAAACGTTATATAAACACCACGTTTACACATTGCTTATCACCCACATAGTGATCATCTATATGGATGCTATACAATTCCATGCATAAAATATAAAGCAATCTTACTAAACTAAACATATAATTGTAACAAGCATAAACACATATCAATAAGAATATAATAATTATATAGATCAAAGTCATAACAATTGTATTCTAAATATAAGAGTACTTACAGATCAAATACAAGAGAGAAGTCTCAAGAACGATGATCCTTGCTACTTCTTGACTATCAAGAACTCAAGATGAACTTGATCTTCAACTAGAACTAGCTAGATAGCTAACTACTTCTAGTATGAACTAGAGCTTAGGTCTAGACTTGGCTGGACTAGATGGGTATGAGTTGATGAATGAGTATGATAATGAAATTGTTATCAACCACGAAGGGTCGGTGGTCTTCTTATATAGTACTTGGTGATGAACGTCAACCCTTGGATCAAACCGACCTTCAACAACGGTATAGATACAACCTCAAAGTCGGTAGTAAACCGACCTAGAAAGCTGAGACCGACAGGCCGACCCCACCTGGCGGCCGGCCTACATGGCACCGGGCGGCCGCCGTGGTGGAGTGCCACCTCATCTTCCCGTCTTTTTCGATGTCCTCTGGTATCTTCTAGAATGTTTTAGTCCACTTTTCGGGTTGAGTTACTTCACGGTTAAGTCTTGTCTTCATATGTCTTGTATATTCGGAACTTTCTCTATTATTCTCTCAAGCAATTATCTATCAAGCCCCCGGAAAGTCACAAAATACCAAAACTCGTGGAATTATGTTAGTTAGACCCCTAGACTTATGTTTGGTCTTTGACTTGAGCCCTTATTTCATGTTAATTGTCTTATAAAATTATGCTATAACAGGTGTCAGCGGTTCCCTAGCGGCTTGGAGTAAGAGGCGGTGTTGAGCTCGATTGGAGCTTGTTCGAGGCCACACGGTGGTTTATGAGGGTCATTTCTTACCCCGGGAGATTCGCGAAAAGGAGCACTAGTGGATTGCTCGTGGCTTGTGAATCCCCTCTTGTGATTGGTGTGCTTGAGCTCCCACGGGGGATTTGGCACCGCCATTAAGCTTAGCAACCATCAAGTGGGTGTATCGCCACAATGGGGACTAGCGTGCCGGCAAGCACGTGAACCTCGGTGAAAAATCTCTTGTCAAGTGTGCTTGTTCGTTGGAGATTTCTCATTGACTTGGTGATTGGCAACAACCTCTACACTCTGCGATGGTATTGTATTCTAGCCTCTTTGCATTACCTTCACTAGTTGAAGATCTCTAGTTTGGTTTTGGCTAATTAGTGACACCTAAGGACTAATCTCTCAATGCTAAGTGTTTGACATGATTGGAGATTGGTCGCGTCGGGGAGTTGATGCATGGTGATCATGGAGGATGGGTCGAGGTGATCCAAAGGTTGATCAAGCATGCAACTTCGGTGGAGTTTGGAGATCAAAGGTCCCAAGGCAAAGGTATAACCATAGGGCTTTTGATTTCACACCCAAGGCACCATAGAGGGTGTGGGTGATTATAGGATCGATAAGCCGTACTATAAAGAGGGGAAAACTTTCGTACATATCGATCCTCATGTGCCTTTAGGTTCAAAATTCATATGCATGCATTCTAACCTAAAGAGCTAACTCCACACTTGTCGAAAATGGTTTCGAAAATGCTAACACATGGTGTCGAGGTGTTCTTCGACATGTCGGCAACAAGAAACAAGTGACGGAAGTCGGTTTTGGAGCAAAGGCGAAGGAACGACGATGAAACGACGGAGTTTTTCGCAGCTCGGGCGTGGCCGGACGCACCGACGGAAGCGCCGACCGACGCGACGCAATGTGACCGGACGCTCCGTGAGTGCGTCTCGCGAAGAGCATGTTTCCGGTCGGGCGTCGACGGTGACCGGACGCACCGGCCGGAAGCATCCGGTGCTGACCGACGCATCGATCGGATGCGCCGATCGACGCACGAAGGCGCGGGGGTCGGGTCGGTTCGCTTGTTGGTTGTGATCGATACCACCGAATCGACTCACCGGGTGAGTCCGTCGCGGCGCTCGTCGTGCCGCGTAAAGTGTGGTTTTCACCCTTTCCACCACATTTCGTGGTGTGGCCTATATATACCCATTTGGCTGCCCCTTGCTCTCTCTCTTGGACATTTTGAATCACTCCTAACATCTTTGAGCAAGCAAGCAAGCCTCCCTCCTCTCTCATTCTTGATTTGAGCTTCATTCTTGAGAGAAGAGTCGATCCAAGTGCATTGCATCGAGTTCTTGCATCTAGAGGCACTTGGGGATCGTTGTGAGACGGTGGATTTCCGTTTCTCTTGGAGGCACCGCTCCTAGCCGGCTTGGTGAAGTGGTGGAGTTGTTGGCAAGAAGAGGTGATTGTTTCTTGGCCACCTCCGGTTGATTTGTGAGAGGATTACGCACTCCTCGTCGGGAAGACTAAGTGCAAGGAATACATTGCTCGTGCTTTGGGTACCACACTTGGTGAGTGGTGTGTTGAGGCTAGCAAGGGCACCGCCTAGCTCAAACACCATCCTTGTGTTGGTCGGCACTGTAGGAGACTAGCTTGTCGGTGTACAAGTGAACTCGGGTGAACAAATCGACTTGTTTATTGTCTTCGTGTGTGGATCATCACCATCGAGTGATTGATTGTTCATCTACTTCCGGTGATTGGTTCATAGCCTCTACAGGTCGGTATATCAAGTTTCTCACTCTTGCATAACTTTCCTAGTTTACCTTGTGTAGAGAGCTAGCACTTGCTGGTGTAGGTTGTTCTTGCTAGCATAAGGACCCTACTAGGATTGCTCACTAGTTAGTGTAGTGACTTAGCTCTTGTGTGACATAGAGATCATAGAATATATTTTGAATTGTCACTAGAGGCTTGCAAGACCACTAGAGCTAGTGCAAACCGCTTTACGCCGTGTTTTATACTAATCGGTTTCTTTAAGTTGAGCTTGTAGAAAATTTTTATAGGCTATTCACCCCCCCCCTCTAGCCATCTAGGACCTTACACTAGTATACTTGTGTAGCTTTGCATAGGTTGTTTAGTTGACTAGAGTAGTTTAGCTCCTAGTGGTAAAGTTGGTTAGATTATCTTGCTCACCTAGGAGTAAACTAGTGACCTAGCTCTTGTGTGGACTTAGAGATATTAGAGTTGCTATATTTGACTTGTGGCTTGCATAGCTAGCTTGTAGCATTGCTCAATTCGCTTCGCTATCTTATTTACTAACCGCCTTGTTAAGTGTTGTTTGTAGAATTTTTAATAGGCTAGTCAACCTCCCCCTCCTCTAGCCATTCGGACTTTTCAATGTGGCAGACTTTACTGACAAATAAATATCTAAGATCCAAGTCCTTCACCCAAGTACAAGCCAAACCCTATGATTCACATTTCTGGAGAGGTTTCATGCGTATCAAAGAGGAGGTGTTGGCCAATGGTTCTTTCAAAGTCCTAAATGGGACCAAAACACGGTTCTGGGATGACACCTGGGTAGGAATGATGTCACTTAAAGTTAAATACCCATCTCTTTATAATATTGTGCGTGATCCTCACGTAACTATGGCAAAGGTTATGACTACAAGCCCCCTCAATGTTTCTTTCAGGAGGGCTTTGGTGAATAATAAACTGGTAGAGTGGCAGAATCTAGTAGCATAGATTGCTCATGTTGATATGGTGGACGGTTCAGATACCTTCAAATGGAACCTAACCAAATCTGAGTTATATTCTGTTCGTTCGTTCTATTTGCATCTTATTGACACACCACCACTGTTTCGACATAGGATGATCTGGAAATTAAAGATTCCTCTAAAGATTAAGATTTTCCTTTGGTTTCTTCAAAAAGGAGTTGTTCTAACTAAAGATAACCTCACTAGGAAAAATTGAAAAGGTAGCCTCAAATATTGTGGCTGTAATAGGGATGAGACTATCCAACATCTCTTCCTTGATTGTCCTTATGCGATTATGGTTTGGAGGATTATCTTTTTCGCTACTGGTTTGACTCCACCTAGATTAACGAGTCATATGTTTGGAAATTGGCTTACTAATCAACAGAGTCAGATTAGGAAATTGATCTAGGTTGGGGTTGCCGCTGTATGCTGGGCCATTTGGCGCTGTCGAAATGATATTATTTTTAAGTCAAAGTGAATTCGATTTTGCAGGTTATCTTCAGGGTACGTTTCTAGGCGCAGCTGCAGCGTGATGAGCAGGCCAAAAACACTCTCTGTCATGAGCAAAAATATTGAGATGATTGGTTTAGAGCTTTCTAACGGAGGGTGGAGGCATATTTATCGTTTGCTTTAGTTCTTTTGTCCATCTTAAAGACTGGTTATGCTCTTTTCGTTTCAAGTTTTTGTAATAATTGGTTGTGTACGCCTCTAGGCATAGAGGCCGGATGGTGTTCATCTAAAAAAGAACTATGGCCTCAATGAAAAACTGAGAGTCTAGCTGTGCTCGCATTGTAGAGTGTGGTTGAGCAGTTCAGCTATCTAAGATGGAATACTAGTCAAAGAAACCGATGCATGATGGCATGCCACCGCTACTCGCCTACCTCTGAAACGTTTCCACGAAGAGTCGGTGAGAGCCCTCAGACGCATCAAAAGTTTCAGAGTCAAGCACCAGTTTTTACATGTACTTTATTCAGAACAACAAAGCATCCGTGGTTTTGCCGATTGGTGAAAACGATGGCCACACTACACCACCCATAACGCAGCAAGCTCGTCGATTATTGGTGATTACACTGCCACTATGTATATATAATAACACGAGTTGTCCCCTCGCCGGCCGGCTCGCCCATGGAGCCGGCCGGAGGCACGTAGCACCGTTCTCACTGCGCCGCCAACCCAACGGCCACCGCGCTATTGAACGGCCTCTGGCCGTCGCAATCGAGGTCGCTCCCGTACCCAATGCCGAAGACATCGCAGTAGCGCTTGTAGAAGCCGATCCGGTCGGTCACCCGGGGGTCGGCCCCGTGCCCGCACTCGATCCCGCCGTTGATGACGTTGGTGACCACGCCGTACCCTGGCGCGCCCCGGCCGGCCGCCCTGTCCGCGGCGGTGGGCGTCCACTGCCCCGTGATCACGGCGTGGCACGACGGCTTGTTGTCCCGCGCGGTCATCCAGAACCACAGCGCCGTCTTGAAGGATATCACCGGGTCCGTCGCCACGAGCTCCGGGTTGTTGAGGAGGTCCACGCCGATGGCTCTCCCCGCCGGCCCGTAGTTGTAGTTGCTGATCGATGCATGGGATGAATGAGTTCGCCGACATCAAGAGAGCCATGGATGCTTGAAAAAATGCATGTTTGGTTGGTTGCTTACAAGGAGATCTGGATGGGGCCGCGGCCGAAGTACTTCTTGCCGGGCGCGCACGGCCACTCCGGCCGCGGATCGCAGTAGTCGGACGGCGGTTCGCTTTCCTCCTTGAAGCAGTAACCCCATGAGAAGGGTCCGTCTGGCGCGGTCGACCACCCGCCGGTGGTCTCGTGGGAGGTCTGGCCAAGGAACGCCGCGACCTCCCGCTTCCGCTGCTCGTCGCCGCCCGTCGTGCCGAAGTCCGGGAACGCGGCCGCGGCGGCGAGGAACGCGTCGTAGGTGTAGAACCCGCGGGCGGCGCACGCCGCGTCGTTGCGGTGGAGGAGCAGCTGCTCGAAGAGGTCCCTCGGCACGACGGACGCCACGCCGGGGCCCGCGGGTCCCGGCGGGCTCGGGCCGCAACCGGTGCACTGGCTCTGGCACCCGGCGCCGCAGTAGTCGGAGGTGCTGCCGCAGAAGCCGAATTGGCTGCAGCAGAGGCAGTTACCGCACGTCGCGCCGCCGGCCTGCGACCCGCACCGCTGGACGCAACCGGTGCACTGGCTCTGGCACCCAGCGCCGCAGTAGGCGGAGGTGTTGCCGCAGAAGCCGAATTGGCTGCAGCAGAGGCAGTTACCGCACGTAGCGCCGCCGGCCTGCGACCCGCACTGCTGGCCGCTGGCGAGCGCGAGCGCCGCGGCCAGGACGCAGCACAGGACTGCCGCCGCCGCTGTGGTCGCCTGGCTCGGGGCTGCTCCTGATGTCGACATACTTTGGTCTTTGCTGCCGGGTAAGGCGCGGACTGCCGCCATTTTATACACATGGATTCTGCCATCGCTGTGGAGCAAAGTCGTCGCAGGTTGCTTCGTTGCGCTATCCGCCTGTCCACTCCATGTCCTTGAGATGAGAGGAGCACGTGGAGACTTTGGCACGTTCGTTGAACATGGAACATCTTGGGCTTTGAAGGATCATGTTTCTTACACCCCGCTCCGGCCCTTTTTAACTATCGGTTTCATTTTCCCCTTAAAAAACAACCGGTTTCATTTTTCAGAAGTCAATTTGTTTTAAAAAAAATCAAACATACTCCACTTTGATCAAATATAGTTCATAATCAGTATCGGTGGCTAGATCATTGTAAATATTTTCTATAAATCTAGTCAAACTTAATAAAGTTTGATCAGCATGCGCCTCACAGTGACACTTAAAAACTAATAGAGGGAGCAGTTTATAAGAAACAATGGGTTTTCTTAAAAAAAAACTAGCAAGAGAGTTGCATGTTATTATACTAAAAGATAGAGAAATACTAGAAAGATGATGTACATATATAAATAAGAAAGGCAACACAACACGAGCACTCAAGTGCTTACACCCTTTTGTCAAAAAAAAAAAAAAAAAAAAAGAGTGCTTACACCCTTGGTTTAGATTAGCCGTGTTTGGCGTCTACGGTTGAAAGATGCATCGAGAATGGTGTTGTTTGCACTTTTCCACGCTACTATACTTTTTTGCACTGCTGTTGTACTCTTCTGCACTGCTACTGTACTTTCCCCTATGTTGCACACATCTCAATGGATGTTGAACGGTGTAGATAAGCAGTGTTTAGCACATAGATGTTGATTTTTTCGCGTTCTCATACCTCGTCTCATGCAACATCACGTAGGATTTTTGATAATATGAAAAAACAGAGGCGAAAAGAGAATAAGGTTGTTGCTTCACGAAACTTGGCCGTCTCATGAGCTAAATTTAAGAGTATGAGACAACTATTATACCATTGTATGAGTTGTTGTTGTCATTCACCCCACAATCCTATTTTTTTTTTATCTGCCCATAAATTAAGGAATTATAAATTACTATGAGACAACTTAAAAAAGACAACCACTGGGCATATAGTTTATTAAGTCGTCTTAAATTGTGTGTCACTACATTAGACTAGTTCTGAGACAACACCAATATACCTGCCCTAGGCCGGCGACAACAACAGGATTGTGAGGTGCATTGACTTAAAATTGGACCTCACAATCCTGCCTAATAGGAACACCCTGCTCCGGCCCTTTTTAACTATCGGTTTCATTCCCCCTAAAAACTATCGGTTTCATTTTTTATAAAAGTCAATTTGTTTTAAAAAATCAAACATACTCCACTTTGATCAAATATAGTTCATAATCAGTATCAGTGGCTAGAATATTGAACTTATTTTCATAATAAATTTATTTTAAGATATAAATATTACAAATAATTTCTATAAATCTAGTCAAACTTAATAAAGTTTGATCAGCACGCGCCTCCCCGTGACACCTAAAATCTAATGGAGGGATTAGTTTATAAGAAACAATGGGTTTTCTTAAAAAACTAGCAAGTGAGTTGCATGTTATTATACTAAAAGACAGAGAAATACTATAAATATGATGTCCATATAAATAATATGAAAGGCAACACAACACAAGCGCTCAAGTGCTTACACCCTTGGGTTTTTTGGAACTTTAGACCCTTGGGGTTAGATTAGCCGTGTTTGGTGTCTACAGTTGCTAGCACTTGTACCCTTTGTTAGGTGGTGAAATCATCTTCAGATAGTCGAGATGTCTAGCCTCGTCCAAAGAGCCAAACTATCTTGGGATGGTCCAAAGGCACGAGTCCACGTAGGAGGTACGAAGCCAACCACTAAGGTGTGCTGCGGATATGAAATCATCGGCCTCTAATAATTCAAATAAATCTGAAAATAGATTCATGTGTATGCTAAATGACTAAAATGCCCTTTCTAATAGGAATATGCTTAGAATCTAGCCTTAGAGTACGAGCAACTCGGTCCACCTATTATAACCTGATCACTATAAATACTGCCCCCCTCATGAGTATATGTGTTGATATGTATATATATCAAAAGAATTCAGTTGTATAGGGTTCCCAAAATATAGTTTTCATTGATGATGAGACATCATTGGTACTCACAAAAGACTCTGGCAATGAGTTGCACAATATATTGACATAAAACAACAACATATATACTTGACCATCACCATGTTCACAAGTCTAAACACAACACCACATATTGCATTAGTTGCACAAATTAGTATTACCAACTTTAAATTCACATAGAGAAAGCCAAACTTAAACTTCAAAAGCCGAACTTAAACTTGGTACTTCACTCGCTTATTAGAAAGTCTGGCAACAACTTTCTTTGTTTCATCTCGCTTGTTAGGAAGTTTGACAACAACTTTCTTTGCTTCCTCTTTAATAGTTTCTTCTTCTTTTAGGACTCTTCTTCTTTGTTGTCCCTTTTTTTTTTTGTTTTGTTTGTGATGTGTCGGGCATGTCTTCATCTTTTTATCTTTTCCTCCACGATGTTAATGAGCTTGATTACCTTACTGTAGTTTATAGCTTAAACTGTACAAATTAGATAGATGTAGTAAACTATTTTACCTCTTGTTGTTTGAGATGCCTCCAATCTCTCCATCGAGTCATGCTCAAGCAGGTTATGTCGCACAAAGTCTCCGCACCACCGCCGTGCCTCCAAGGGAGAGGGTGCAACTTCAATAGAGGATCAGAGTAATGGAGAGGGAGAGGGTGCAGCTCTAGGAGAGGATCGGAGTGCTGGAAATGCAGCTCATGGATGCTCACAAGTTCATCCGAGTCCTGGAGACCACGACCACAAGCGGCGGTCGTCATCACGGGTACCAGCCAGTGCTGCCTCCTGTCATGGAGCACGCCGAGTCGTCTCACTTAAGAGAGTTGCGTGGTATTTGTTGTTATAATTTTGAATTCAACTCTCTCGTTATTTGCTTATTGATCTAATCATAAACTCTATGTCAAATCGACAAGGCGGCAGTGGCGTCGCCGAGATCTTCCATGCACGTGGCTGAGATGGACGGCTACATGTGTTAACGGGATTGGAGGAGGAGGAGCAGATCAAGAGCTCTGATCCTCCATGCACGTACTAGTGTTTGTGAGTTTTTAGCTAGTGCGTTCTAGACACATGTTGTTGTTGTGTACGTGCAAGTTTTCATTCATAGTCACCTTAATTAGCTCTCCCACCAGTGTGTGTTTTCTAAGTCCCCTGCTAGTCTGTGTGTGATTCTGAGTCCGCTGGCTAGTTTGTGTGTTTTCTGAGTGCTGCTGGTCTGAAGGCTAGCTTGTCGGCCATGGTTTAATTTGTAATGAATTTGATGATAGCATTACCCTGTAGACAACCTCTAATTCTCTGTGCTTTAGGTCTAGCTGCAACTCTTCCCAATAAAGGTGGAAAAAATTTGTATCCAAGGTCAACCTCAAGCCACTATGTGTGATCTATCTGGGAAAGGATCAACTCTTCCATCATAAGCTACTATGAACCTTGCTATAGAATAGTAGTACTCATAGACATAATCTGCAATTTGAATTCTGCCAACCGAGAGCAGTTGAACTGGGTCAGGCAGCTAAGTCCACATGGTGGAGGGAGGGGCATCAGTGTCCATACAAAACCTCTAACACCTATACGTATGGTGCGTGGCATGTCGGGCGTAGAATCTCGCATATTTGCAATGCTTATAGAATTGCACAATGGCATATTTACAATACGTGGAATAGTAGTGGCAAGTTCCAAAGACGTTGTAATAGTAGATTTTGAATTATCCCTAAAAACTAGTGTAGGAAGTAGTTTATAAGAAACAATGGGTTTTCTTAAAAACACTAGCAAGAGAGTTGCCTATTATATTAAAAAGTAGAGAAAAACTAGAAAGACCATGCACATATAAACAACATGAAAGGCAACACAATGCAAGCACTCAAAGAGCTCACACCCTTGGGGTTAGATTAGCCATTGTCCCATTGTAAATTCCGAATTATCTCTTGCACAACACCCTTAGTAGATTTCGAGTTATCCCTAAAAACTAGTGGAGCGAGCACTCAATGGTAGATTAGCCTGGTGAAATCATCATTGGATAGCTGAGATGCCTAGTCTTGTCCAAAGAGCCAAAGGGTCTAGCCGAGTTATCTTCGGATGGCTCAAAGGCACGAGTCCACATAGCACATAGGGCGCACGGAGCACCCCCCAAGGTGTGTTGTAGATAAATCATCAGCCTCTAATAAGTCAAATCTAAAATTGGATTCATGTGTATGTTAAATGACTAAAATGCCCCCTACCTGATAGGAATATGCATAGAATCTAGCCTTAGAGTACGGCCATTTCGGTCCACCTATTGTAACCTGATCACTATAAGCGAGTGCCCCTCATGAGTAAGGGGAGGATTCTCCATGTAATAAGTAGCCACCTCACTATTCATTCTCGCATTCTAGTTCGGCACCAATGGTCAAGACTTTAGTCGAGACAATTGTCGCTATCCAAAAGTGATGCCACCTCGTTGATTTCGGTGAGAGAGCACGTGGTTTACAATTCTTTGTCATCAAAGATCCTAAAGTCTCTCTCATTCTAGACTTCCGATCCCAACATGTCAACTAAGCAACACGAAAGTTCATCTTATAATGGACCACCACTACAACATTGTGTCCCTCATTCCCCCATTATTTGACCTGAGATTGCTATCGCCTTCCTAGGTTGTTAGATCCTCTCTCTCTCTCTCTCTCTCTCCCCTCCCCCCTCCCCCCACACACACACACACACCCCACAACGGCTACGATAAACTATATGTGCCCTTGTGGACCTATGGCCGCCCCTTCTAGTAGTGGGCCCACGAAGCACGTTGGAGGTGGAACCTGGCCTTACAGTATTTAGGGTCAGATGGTGGACGGCTGCAGATGTTAATGACATGAACCCCAGACCCATTTGGTCTTGTTGGGACTAATTGGTGGTCTTGAATCTGATGGAGTAGCTTTAGGATTAAAAATGACTAGTTGTAGCTGATTAATGGTTCGTTATATCTTTTTTTATTTGCAATATGCATTGTTTAATTAGAGATTGGTTTAATCTGCATTGTTTATGTGTCGTGATTAGCTAAGCAATGTTCCCAAGTTTGTGGATGTACTATATTGGGACTTAAATTAGTTGTTTATTGTTGTTTTTTAGGGTCAGTGATGGATGCGTTGAACATGCTGGTTGTTAGATTCATTTTCTACAATGAGTTTATAAATGATATAGGAAAGAACTGATAAGGTGTCCCCTTCAGCCGCTGGTAAACGATGTATCCATCTTTGTGAATCAATAAAGCTTGCTGAAAGTTTTTTTTTTTAAAAAAAACACTAATAAGGTATCAGGTATCACTGTTTATTGAAACAGACACAGGAGTGGAAGTTGGCCTTTCTTGGTCCACCCGATACGACCATGTCGTATAGGCAACAGCCATATGCCCAGCTCCCGCTAAAATCAATTGCCCCGGAGCCCCGCGCATCTCCGCCAAACTACGCGACGTCACTAGCTTGTGGGTGGACCTCCGCTAGAAGCTGAAACCGGCACCGTCGTCTCGCCATGGCCCGCGCCGGCAAGGGGTCATCGGCGACCTCGTCGTCGCTGCTCCTACTCCTCCTCGCCGCCTCCATGGCGGCGCTCGCCTCGGCTGAGGAAGCCAACGCGCCGCTCGTGCTCCCGTCCGCGCGTGCAGCGTCGTCCTCGTGGAGGCTCCAGCACCACCCATGCTTGGATAACCCGCCGGACATGACGACGGCCACAAGCGCCGAGGCGGGCCAGACCGCGCCCGACTTCCACGGCGTCGAGGCCTACCTCACCGGCTCACGCCGCGCCCACCGCGCCATCGTCCTCGGCTCCGACTACTACGGTCAGTGCTCCCTCGCCGTGTAGCTATAGCTAGCGCGCGCGTCGCTCGGCTTCGTATCGAACAACGCTCATCTCGATCTCCTCGTTGCAGGGTTTGAAGCACCGAAACTAAGGTACGCAGTACACAGTCTTTGAGACCATATGTTGTGATGATTGTGTGAATCATGTGATTATTTGCTTCGTAAATATATGTTTCCGCTGTTAAAATTGGAAGTTGACCAACAGTTCTAATCATGTGTTACAAAAGGGAAATAGCAGATCAAGTCGCAGCTCTTGGGTACTATGTCGTGGTTCCTGATTTGCTGCACGGCGATCCTTTCAAGGATGGCTTCACATTTGACGAGTGGATAAAGACACACTCCCCGGTTTGACTCTTTTAATCATTGTCTTTTAAATTTTAATACCACAATTAGCCAGTGTCCCAGTGATCAATCCCCTGCACTTTTTTTTTCGGCCAACAGGTCGTAACCTGTTTTCCCTGAAATTCTTCATGTTGCACTTCATTCATTGCCTCTCCAGACCGACGCAGCTGAAAAGGTGAAGCCGCTCATTGCTGCTCTGAACAAGGAAGGGAAGAGTGTTGGGTTCGGCGCTTACTGCTGGGGTGGTGAGTTAATTTTAATTAGTTCATATGAATTCATGTCTGTGCTGCATTGTTTTTCTTGGAATGCATCAGTTATTCATTCTTTCGGCGCTTCAGCCAAGTGACATGGACTATCTTCTTCCTCCATTCTTCAGCTAAAGTCGCCGTCGAATTAGCGAAAACAGATGAAATCCAAGCGGTTGTCATTTCTCATCCTTCCCTGGTCACTGTCGATGACATGAAAGGTAAGCTCTTCTACTAGAAAAGAAACGCAATACACTTTTTATGGACCTTTTTCTCTGACTTAAGCTTATCTGATGCACAGAGATCAAATGCCCCATCGAGATACTCGGAGGCGAATACGATTTCGTTTCGCCACCAAAGCTAGTACGACAGTTTCAGCATGTCCTGGAGCAAAACGAGGAGGTAAGTTTGCAGTTTCAGCTGGCTAGTTTGGTGGTCTCATTTCAACTTTGACTAGCAATTCAGGCAATCAGGTCCTGGATGGTGGTCCAATACCCCATGCATTTGAAGTTCTTTCATTTTTACGGTTGCAGATCGACCACTTGGTGAAGATCTTCCCGAGGGTTCCCCATGGTTTCGCCTGCAGATACAACTCCAGTGACACGTTCGCCGTGAAGACCGCGGAGGAAGCTCGCGAGGACATGGTCAGCTGGTTCAGCAACCATCTGAAGCATTGAGATTTTGAGAGAGAGCTTCCGGGTTCAGCTAGCTACAGGGATATAAGGATCTACGGAGTAGCTCTGCCAAACCATCTCATGGAATCTGAACACTGAATAAATTACAGCCATTTTTTTTTTTTTCCAAAACGGATACCCGAATTTCATTACTTTCGCAACGAAATTACAATGTTCAGAGTTTGTTACGCTAAGCTTTACGACCGAGTTTGAACCACCCCCCAGCTAAGAACACCCAGGGAACCTAACTGAGGGGGAAAACATGAGTATCCCAGAAGAGCACTCAAACAGATAGACCGCCCTAACCGGCATATAAGCTACACCACAGCGCTACAACTGACTTCAAAGTTTACATCGACCTGAAACAAAAAGAGAGTTCTACTGCGAACATGTTTAACCGAGAACCAACACAGCCGGTCCGCCATCATGACGACTGTCACCAGCTGATCATCAGAGACAATCCATCAGATGCTTCCACCACTGAAGGGCACCAGTCTTGTCTCCTGATTGATAGCCTGCATATCTTGCCTGTGAAATGTCAACGCTGCTGTCTTGATCACTCCTGCAGCAGCTTCCACCTGATTCTTGAGCCCCTCCTGTAGTAATCCTGCCCAATATGTAATGAAAGAACATATTAAAACCACAATCTCGGTAGGAGATTGCATTCGTTTGTTGTCAAAACAAATTGAGTTTCTCGTTTTTCAGATTGCCCAGCATACAGCAGCTAAACCGAACATATACATTTTGGGTGCATTTGGAAGAACTTTCTGGATCCAAGGCCAGAATTGAGTAAAACCATTCGGTCTGTATGTTACTCCAAATGAGTAAGCTAACAAACTCCATATGTATTTAGCAGATGCACATTCAAAGAAAATGTGATCCACAGTTTCGTTCTCAGGGAAAAAAGCACACAGTTTAGAACCTTTCCATTTTCTTTTTATCAGGTTGTCTTTGGTCAAGATTGCCTTTTGCAAAACCAACCACATGAAAATTTTAACCTTCAAAGGAATTCTAGATTTCCAAACCTTCTTATAACTGTCCCCATATTCACCCCTACTTAACCACTCATATGTTGACTTTACAGTAAACCTTCTTGACTTTTCCAGGTCCCACTTCGGTTTATCCTTTTCTGAATTTAAAACATAACAAAAGATTATGTCATGTAATCTCCTTAATTGGTCCTGTAAACCTTCATAGAGCCATCTTCTAAAGGTTAGTCTCCACCTTCTGTGCTTGACATCAGCCACAGACATGCTTTGTTCATTATTTATTTCATAAAGCTCTGGAAATTTATCTGCCAGAGATACTTGACCACACCATTTGTCATGCCAAAAACTAGTACCCTTTCCATTTCCAATTATCAAGGTTCTATTTTTGACATAAATGTCTCTAACCTTCAGCAAGTCATTCCACACAGGGGAATTTTTTGGGTTATATTTTAGGCTGCTCACCATTCCTTTTTTTCATATACTTTTTATTTATAATCTCATTCCATATCCCTTCTCCATTTTCCACCTTCCACCACCACTTGCATAGCAAGCTGATGTTCATTCTTTTTAAGTCTTTGATCCCCAGACCACCTTTCTGTCTACTTTTTGTGATGATACTCCATTTCACCAAGTGATATTTTCTTTTTAAACTCCCCCTTGCAGAGAAAAATCTCCTTCTAGCTGTATCCATTTTGTTTTAGTACTGTCACAGGCAGCATAAACATGGACATGACATAGATTGGTAGGTTGCTTAAGCAAGCATTGATAAGCACCAATTTACCACCAAAGGTCAAAGCACTTCCCTTCCAACCATCTAACCTTTTTAAAATTTTCTCATATATTGGTAACCAATCTGCAACATGGAGTCTATAACCAGATACAGGCACTCCAAGATATCTTATGGGCCATTCCCCAATTGAGCAATTAAACATATTAGAGAACAAGATATTCTTTTCATCATCATGCTCAATCATCATCACTTCACTTTTTGCAAAATTTATCTTCAACGGACATATTTTCATACGGATAGAGGAGTAATTTTAGACTAGTTGCTTGGTTGACATCATCCTGTAGACACAGGATGGTGTCATCTGCATATTGGAGGACCACAACTCCATTTTCTATATACTCAGGGACTAAACCCTTAATGAGATTATTTTTCTACGAGCCATTTCTATCATTTTTTGCCAAAAAGTAATTTTGCAATGTTGAACAAAAAGGGTGACAGTGGATCTCCCTGTCTAACACCCCTCTTTGACTTGAAATAGCTGCCAACAACATTGTTTACCTTTACACTTACTGTCCCTGTACTCATGACAGATTTAATCCATTCACACCACCTTTTACCAAAACCTCTGTTCTCAAGGCAGGGAAAACAGAAAGTCCCAGTTTATTTTGTCGTAGGCTTTCTCAAAATCCAATTTGAGAATAACCCCATTTCTCTTCCTAGCCTTTGTATCATGTAGAATCTCATGTAGGGCCATAATGCCATCCATTATGTTTCTATTCTGATAAACCAGGCCCGACATCTATTGATAATTCTTTCCATTCTGACCTCCATCCTTATAGTGAGAGCTTTTGTGAAAATTTTATAAACCACATTTAAAAAGACAAATAGGTCTATATTGTGCGATCTTGTTTTGCTTCCTTGACCTTAGGGAGTAAAGATATGATTCCATAATTGAACCTTCAATGTCCAACTTATTTTTATGAAAATCATCAAACATTGCTAGCAAGTGCCCTTTAATCACCTCCCAGCGGTGTTGGTAAAATTCGATGGGGAAATGGTCGAGCCCTGGTGCTGTGTTTTTTCCATTGAGAAAATAACACTCTTCACCTCCTCCTCAGTAAATTCCTTTTCCAAATCACTGTTTTCTTGGTCGGTCACCTTGTCCTTAGCTTCCCAACATCCTGGGTCTATTTGGAATTCTGCTGGTCGAGAAGGTCCAAACAGTTCTTTATAGAACTCAGTGGTATGATCCACTAAGTCTTTATCCCCCTCTATAGTATGACCATTATGATTAAGGGAAAAAATAGTATTTTTTCCTTTTTTTGCCATTAGCAATTCTATCAAAGAAAGAAGTGTTACCATCCCCTTCCGGTAACCACTTACTATTAGATCTTTGGTGCCAATACACCTCCTCTTCACCTATTAACCTCATAAGCTCGCTACGTATGAAAGACTTTCTACCGAGCTGGTCTTGATCTAATATAACATCTTCCTCTAATTTTTCCAAAACTTCAAGCTCTTTGGTCAAAATATTTCTATATTTCCTATTATGACCCTTCAAGCTCGACCCTGACCTTTGAGAAATTTTTTGACTCTATCCATTTTTATACACCAAACATCAATGGGAGACTTAGCTCTAACATCTTTTTCCCAAATCTCTTTTACTTTTGGCATAAACTCATTATGTTTTAGCCATGTGTTCTCAAAGCGAAAGGTCTACTCCCCCACCTGTTGATCAATGTCGTCCTCACAATCAAAGTTGTGGTCAGACATATATCACGGGATTTTCCTCACATTACTCGGAGAATTCATTTTCCCAAGAACTAGATATCAAAACCCTATCTAGTTTTCTCAGAGTTAAGGTCAGCTCTATTATTACTCCAAGTGTATTTACCCCCAGCTAAAAGGTAACTCTCGGAGTTCATAAGAATTAATCACCAAGTTGAAAACATTAGAGAAATTATTTTCAGAGAAACTTTTGTTTTTTGTCAGTGCTGAACCTCATGATGTTAAAATCCCCTCAATTATGGTAGGGTATTTAGCTTTGAAGCAAATTCTTGAAAGTTCAGCAAGGAATTTATCTTTCATATCATCATGTGCAGGACCATAAACATTTCCCATGGACCAATTTTGCTCGACTTTTATCCCACACATTAGCCATAATAACATAATCTCCACACTCATAACTTTCTACATCAAATCTTTCTTTTTAATGCCACTTAGCATACTTCAGATTTACCATTGGAGGGAATCCACATCCAATGGAAATCATTATTGCAATCAATTTTCCTGAAAAATTTATCTGTATAGGACTGTTTCATGGTTTCTTGAATACCAATGAAATCAGTCTTGTGATCCCAGATTAACTCTTTGATAAAAGTAGATAAGCCTTTCTTAGACACCCTCTACAATTCCAAATTATCCCTATCATTGATAAACTTTGGTATTAGTTTTTCCTTCTTGAGTATAAATCCTGGGCTAACCATAGATTTATCTCCTTTTCCTGACAATATGGACTCAGTAGGAGTCTTTTTGAATGCCAAAGTTTTTCTCCTCTTTTTCTTAGTAGACTTACTTTTTTTTTTTTTTTTGTTACTCAGGCTCTTGATCAAGGATTCTTCTAAAGAATCTTCAGAGTCCCATTCAAGAATATTATGATCAGTGATGCTCTCATCATTTTTCTTCTTCCTCCTTGTTTGCTGTACTCTCCTCAGTTAATACAGCAGTAGTATGCTCATTTAATTTTGATCTAGCATTTTCTAAATCCTTTAGCAACTCAATTTTATCAAAGCTTAAGGACTAAATAAATTACAGCCATAGTCAGTGCTGATACTACTCTCGCCATGTACTGAGTGTCAGCTCATCTGCCAGTGTCCTGATGGGTGTATCAGATTCATCCTCGGTTCTTCAGTATTTGAGTCGCCAGTCTGACGATGGAATTAGTAAAAATTTTTGGCGCGCAAAGTGCCAAAGTGAGTACTAAAACTGGTCATTTATAGGTGAATCTGTTGTGGATATCATTCACGCATTCCACCCATTGAGTTGCTCCACTCTGTCATGATTCACGAACGGACACTGCCGCTGCGTTTTTGTCTCAGCTAGTGTTCGCATCACCGCGTCAGCTGCACGCCCAAAAGATTGTATTTTTTTTCCCACCACTAATATAAGGTTCCATGCAGAAATTATACGACACTTCATTTGGGAATTCAGCGCAAAAATTTTTGCATTATGCCTCACAGGTGGCCCGATGGGTTACAGAAAAATATAAAAAAAAAAAAAATAAAGCCAAAAAATAAGGGCTTGAAGCAAAAATTTCCGTTGCCGGGACTCGAACCCGGGTCTCTCAGGTGAGAGCCGAGTATCTAACCAGCTAGACTACAACGGATTGTGTTGGCCTTGGAAGTAAATATATTTATATTTCTATTAAATAAGATGGATCAGTAATTCTCAAATGTTAAAATAAGCTGGACTAATAATAATTCAATATATTTGTCGCGTATAATAATTGTTATTAGACCAGAATCAGAGTCATACAAACAATGTTCAGAGCATCATGTGTTGCAATCAAATTATCTTTGCATTATGTTCAGACTTGCCTACTTTCCCTTTTTTTCAAAAGGAAAAAAAAAAAAAACGATTCGTTGCAACTGTAGATGATACCTCCTCATTGCCCTGAGAAAGCATGCATCCTGGTCTAATGGAGCCATCAAAGCATTGGGCTAGGCTACCATACGAATACGAGAGAACAACATTTACACCTGCTGTGCGTGGATACCCTGTTTCTGCGGATTGGGTTGCAGCATGGGGCGAATCTGCGATGCACCCCTGCAGCGGGAGATGATAAAATCCCTTCCTTGCACAGAGCAAAAGCAACTCTAGCTTCCAAACTCTCCTCAATCGGCAGCAAGGAATGGCACCTAAACGCAAGAACGTATCCGCCTTGCTTTGCCGCCGATCTTACCTTTCAACCGAAGAAACGGCCCAAATGCTGCTAGTAGCCTCGTATTCTTTTCGAGCACACGGCAGCACACACTCTGCATATATACGCGCCGCGCTGATGCCATTCACGCACCGCAAGAACCAGAGCGCAACAGCGGCACCGGCACGGGCGCGCACGGCTGAGACGACTCTGCCCACAACAACTTGCCTGCCACCGGCCGCCGGTCCGCGAGCGAGATCGTCGAGGCAGCAGCATGGCGTCCGCCGCCCACCGGTCCATGGCGTCCGCCCTCCTGTTCCTCAACCTCGTCATGTACGTCGTCATCGCGGTCATCGCCGGCTGGGCCATCAACTACAGCATCGACGAGGCAGGAACTCGCGTAAGTCACCGTACGTGTATGTGGCTTCTGAAGATGTCGATCCATGGCAAGTGAAACAATAGTAATAGTGACTGCGCGTGTGTATGCAGTGTATGGCGCGACACCGCCGGTGCGCCTGTTCCCGATCTACTTCCCGATCGGCAACCTGGCGACGGGGTTCTTCGTCATCTTCGCGCTCCTCACGGGCGTCGTCGGCATCGCCACCTCCCTCACCGGCCTGCACGACGTCAGCAGGGGTACCCCGCCAGCATGATGTCCGCCGCGGCGTGCTCCCTCGTCACCTGGACACTCACCGTCCCTCGCCATGGGCCTGGCGTGCAAGGAGATCAGCCTCAGCGTCAGGCCCGGGAGCCTGGTAACGAATTGCAGATCCATTTTGCATTGTATTTTCATTTCCTGCTTCCGTGTCTTATATATTTCGTATGTCTCTGTGCAGCGCACCATGGAGGCGTTCACCATCATCCTGACGGGGACGCAGCTGCTCTGCGCGGGGTCGCTCCACGCCGGCGCGCACGCGGTCATCCTGGAGACGCCAATCGGCGGAGTTTAACTGAGGCGCGGGCGCGATGATGAAGAACGGAGAAAAACATGCGTGTGTCATCTTGGCAGTGATTATGTTGGTGTGTTTGCGTGCGTGCGATCGATGCTATGGCTTCACACGTGCCGTGTGTGATTTCTTCTGGGTACCTAAAATTCGTGTGTTTATTCTTTATTCGTTTGTAAACAAGGTGGCGTGATCTGTATATATAGCGTGGATTCTAGTATTTTTCGGAATGAATTTCGGACATGTTTAGCCATTCCATGTAATCTCATACCATCAAAAGTCCCATGTTTAGTCGTCGTCTGGTAGTGCGTGGAATTTGGTGAGTGTGAGTTGCACAATAGAGAAGACGGGCGCGCATCATGGCATATGCTCTGTCTGGAGGAATTTTTTTTTTCGAAAATTACGGCAAAAAGCTTTGTTCGATTTCTATTGGGCGAATAAAGGAAAAGGTAAGTGTCGGTCAGTTTTTTTCCTAGAAACTGGGTAGGAAAAACCATACATGTGGAGGGTACCCCACTACTCCACATATACACCTTTAAACGACTCAACTCGCGGCTGGTTCCTTAGTAGCACCAGCTAACTCGCTGGCGGTCGGATTGGGACATCGACATAAACCTCACACAACTCACACCACTAACAACCACTCGGACGGCAAGAAAATTGAACAAGAAAGACCATTTCGGTTGGATTGGGACATCAACACGAGCCGCCAACAACAACTCACACAACTTAACCACGGATGGATGGAATAAAGAGTGAAACACGAAAGTTCCGTTAAACTTGGATTGAGGCATCAACCCGAGCACCCATCGCTTACCGCTTTCGGTCGGATTGGGGACGTCGACACGGCGGCGGCAACCACCGCCAACTCCACCGGCGCCACTGCGGGAAACGGCGACCCAACTCGTCGGCGCCACTTTTAGCGAAGCCTCACGGAGAGGATCGGCCAGCGCCCGACCACGCAAGTAGTCGGCTGCGTCACCCTTGCCAATCAAGCACCCGCTTAAAACCGGCCTCCCTTGGCACCAGCCGCGCGCAGCCGCATCCAAAGTCAAAGGGAGGGGCCCGGCAAAGACGGACCGCCCGGCGCCACAAGGTCCCCATCCACCGCCACCACGCTGCCCCCTCACCGCAAGCCGAACTACCATAGCCACCACCCGACTCCCAAGATCCCTCCGCAACCCCGCCAACCACAGATAAGCGCACGAGCCCAGCTGGCGCCGCGAGCAACACCACCAAACAAGCCCCACCACTGGCACAAGCCAAGACGAGTCTCGGATGCGATGCCTCCAAGAAGGGCACGGCGCCAATGGCGCCCGTCGCCGCACGAGTCAGAAAGGACAAGGTTTTCAACTTAAGACCCAATGTTCCAAGATAAATGGTATAATCGTTCCCTTCAAAGTATACGGGCCTGAGCCAAGACGAGACATTAGGTCCAGATAATTTTGGGCCAATATCAGCTGCACCGGCCCATGTTTATATAATCCCATGGGCCGCTTAAAACCCCTAAAAAACAAACAAACTTGGGTGTATTCCCGGTGACGAGTCCATCGGGAATCTTTTGCTCTCCCTCTATGATTTTTCTGGTGGCACTGTGTTGGTGGTGGATGGTGTTTTGGCGATGTTTGATAGGCATGTGGTGCTCGATGACGGTGCTTCATGCTGGGGGTTCAGCACCGACGATGTGTTCCTCGTTGTTTTCTTATGTGTCGGTTCTTCGAATCTTCTGTGAGCTTCTCTTCGTCGGTTGTGCCCACAATGTCAATCGCGTCGTCGGACTTCAAATCTCAACATGCGCTGCTGCTGGAAGCTGGAGGTTAGTCTACCAACCTGGGATGAAATCGGGTTGGGTTTCAATCCACCTTTTTTTCTGGTGGTTTGCTTCCCCTCCTGGGTGTGCTTCTACATGCGGTGAGATGGGGATCTCGGCGAATCTTGAGGCGCCAGTTCTCTGTTCTTCGGTGAGGCGATGGTCCTTGGCTATCCTCAGCGGCCAGGGCGTTCAGCGGTGTTAAGGTATGCCGATGGATTCGACATACTACTCTTGTCGGAAAGGGGATCGGCTTCAAGCTGCAGAGACTGCTCCGGTGCGGCGAACACGACCGGGCAGTTCTTGCAAGGACATGGATGTAATTTTTATTTTCTTTAAAGATTGTCTTTGTAAGATTTGGGATGTAAACTATCATATTTATATATGAAATTCAACCGGCCTGTAAAAAAAATATTAGAAAATACTCAATGGATGCAATCGGCAGTACCGAGGTGAAGTTTAGCAACCAAGCGAAATTACGTGATGCCACCCGCTCAGTTTCCCGGGGTCTGCCAAAACGCACTACACACGCTGATGAAGGCTTCACTCTCTCACGCTGGGTCACGCTGCTCTTGCCTAGGCTGCCCTCAATTTTCCTGATCATCCAATTTCTCCACTAAATTTTTTCCAACTTAGAAAAACCATTGATTTGCAGACGGTTTTTCGCATTCGTGGCGCCACGTTAACTTGTCTGAGGTGGACAAGTTGCCGTGACTTAGCAAATAGGATAAAAATATCCCCGCCCATAACCCCAACTCTATCTACCCCATTTCAAGTTGTCATCGTCCTCCTCTCTCTCTCTAGCTGTGACAAGTTGAGTGTCCATAATGGACCTATGACCGCCTTTCGTAGTGGCGCTTTAGAGCATGACGGAGGTGGAGATTAACATTGGGGGAACTTTTTGTCACCCTAAATCCTTTTGATTTAGTTTTGGAATTGTGGTTTTGGGTCCGATATAGTATCTTTAGGATTAAGAAATGAGTAAGTTGTGGTCTATTATTAACGGTTGGTTAGATTTTTTTATTTGCAGTGCATTGTTCAATTGGCATTGGTAAGATCAGCGTGTAGGGTTAGGGCACTCACAATGCATACTCTATCATAGAAAGTCTAAGACCATTTGTTTACCTCGGGTATTGGTGGGACTTCTGACCGTTAAATAAGACTTGAGTCTTCATTTTTTTCCCATAAATACACTGCCACATCAGCGCCACATCATCAAAATGCAATAAATATGAAGATAATAAATAAGCTTTTATACTCTATGATAGAGTCTACACCCCTTGAGTGCCCTTATTAATTAAAATGGGTTAGATCTGCATTGCTTATATATCAAGGTTAGCTAGCGTGTTAGGGTTGGCATGGATGTACTATTTTGAGACTTAAATTACTCCCTTGTCTCTGAATAAATAGATTCATAAAGTTATCTTAAGTCGAACTTTGATTGAATTTCTAGAAAAAAACTGTCAAGATTTATAAAATCAAAATTAGTATCATTACATATACAATAAAAGGAGCTTGAGCGTTTCCACTCTGTTTTTGTAGCTTGTTTGTGATTTTGCCTTCGTTTTCATAACTTTGTGATTTTTACCCACAATTTCTTGAAACGAAAGAAGAGTTTTTGATCTATGATGTTAACTTTTTTGGGCAAATCGACAACTTTGCTTATGCGTTTTTTTAGTTTTATTCGTTCCTTGTGTTTTTGCCTATATCTCTGAGGGGGGGTAAAAGTTATCATCCAGAATTATTTATAATTTGTATAGTCATGCGTTTAACGAGAACGATGAGCACTTCACGGGAGGGGTTTTAAATATCGAATCCTGAGGGGAGAATGGTGTGAGGGTAATGAGATAAAACTAGATCCCTGAGATAATAGGAAGGAACTGGAGTTCGGATAAAATGTGAGAAGATTTCTATGGTTGTCTAATTTATATCCTTGTAAGGCTTAAAATATATTTCTTAATGGGACGTACCCAAAGGAAAGTAAGGCCTAAACCTACTATTCCCCCGGTCGAGTCCCACGTGTCCTATCCTACGGGATGGAGTCCAAGGAATCAATGGTACTGTCACTACCACGATCTACTGCAACTCACCGTGGTAAAGTTGTATTCACAGTTATCCTAGTCCAAACACCGCGTTTGCACTAGGGTGTTGCTTCTTCAATTCAAGGCGACAAGAATCAAGTACTGTGGAGTGTTCGTAGCCGAGAAAGAAGTATAAACAAGTGAGACACTCAAGATGATCTGCAAAGAAAGTCTCACGGATCAAGGGTACAATGAGCCTTGATCCCAAGTACACTGGCGTAAGAGAAAGTCACCAGAAACGATTTCTCCTCAACTCTACTTTCTATCTCTCGGCGGATCTGAAATTCAATTAGTTCTTTGTTATCTCTCAACTTTCTACTAATCTCTCTCAGCGATCTTAGCTCTTCTAATTAGAGGTATGAGCTCAGTATGTGATCAGTCGGTATGATGAATAGTGATTTCATGCCTAAGGCGGGAGGTAGGATCATCTTTTATAAGTAAAGTGGCGGAGTGAATCTTCCCCGGCCCTTGGGTCAAGCGGAGCCTTCAATATACTTGATTGTGGAGATACAACCTCAAAGGTCGGTTTGAAACAGGCTAAGAAGATAAGGGTGACGAGGTGGGTCCCACACGGCGTATCTTTCTGCGGCCGCACATGTGGTCAGGTGAATTGTTTGTCGGGTTCTTTACGGTGTCTTCGGTGTCTTCTAGAATGTTTTTAGTTCACTTTTTGGATCGAAATTCACCGAGTGGTAAATCTTCTTATTATTCGGGGTTTCTACGGGTTTTTTAGGCATTTACATCATCAGTCCACGAAAGATATAAATCACCAAAACTTCGATGGGCTATGTTGAAAATACCTATTCTATGTTTTTATTCATTTATAACCTTATTATATGTTTGGTTGACACATAAAAATATGGTGCTTAAGGGTTGTTTCCGGGGGGGGCCTGTTGAGCCACCCAACATGTGGACCCCACCTGTCACCACCTTCTCCTACCTCGATCGCCATTCTTGCGACCCAAGGTCGAGCTCTAGATCTCCCCGTAAAGACCCGGCTCCGTTCCCTCATCCACCTCGCCGCAAAGGAAGCGGCGCGCACATACCTAGCACCCCCTGGTGAATGCGCGACCCGTCGCTCTCTGTCGGGGGCATGTGTCGAGGAAGCTTCGCCATAGGCCGCCCGAGGGGAGCATCGTCGTCAGCGCGCTAGGGCTGCGAGTTGCGGGGGGAGACAAGCCACATGGGGAGGTGCGGGGGTAGAGAAGAAGAAGGGCGACCACGCTGTCTTGTTCTTGGGAAGACTCATCGGTGACGAAGCTGCCAAATCCCGCCCTTCCGGTTGCGAGCCAGAGGCGAGCGGTGCGGGTTGGGGATGGGGAGGCGAATCGGAGAGGAGGGGCCGCCGCGAGGAGGAGGATGGAGAGGCTTTCAGACGGTGAGCTCCCACCCGACGAGGAGAGCTGAGGCGTCGAAGGAGGGCAGTGTTGTCATCCTGTTCATAATTCTTTTCTTTTTATTTATTTGTCTCATTTACTCCCTCCATTCCACAATACTTGCAATTCTTCTTTTGACTCATATAAAGTGTGTGTTATTTTCGTCTTTCGTCTTATTCAATGCAAATTATAAAAGTAAACAAAACGTCATTACAATATCTTTGGTGATGTAATAAGTCATAACAAAAGTGGTAATATTTATTAAAAAAAGTTGAATAAGGCGAGAGGTCAAACACCGGTTTATGAATTGCCAATATTATTATTAAAAACCGGCGGAGGGGGAATAATTCCACAAATCTAAGCGGTGTTACATTTGCAAGTAGGGAGACAGCCGGTGGCTTCATTTGAAAAAACAAGAGTAAAATCACCATTGAGCTTTTTTGAAATAGGGATAGAAACACTAAATCCCTAAAATAAAATATATTTTCATAATATTTTCATTTTTATAGATGTTGTTACTCTTCCTATAAAATTAGTTTGCAAAAGATTCACAATTAATTTACTTAGGCACAAATGGAGTAGTACGTAGTTGTATATTAAGTTTTGTTTGTCACCTATGGATTATTGTTAAGAACATGCTGGTTGTTGATTTCTTTTTCAACGAATACTTGATAAAATTATGGGGGGAAAACAAGCATTATGTCGGTGGGGTAACTATCATGTATAGAGTGTGATAAGGACAAAGGTATATCACTCACAAAGGTTGTTGGTCATCTCAAGGATCACTGCACTATTGAAGTGTGGTTTTGCATTGGCCTTTTTCTAGAAGATCGAAGAATGGAGTATAGGTTTTGGTTGTTGACAAAGCATGCCTAGACATGTCTGATGCTTTGTTGTAGTATTGTTACCGAAACTTTAGGCACCTGCGGTCTTATCTAAAACCATTTTCATGTACACACTGGTCACGTTAGTGATTTACTGCAATGGAAAGATATGTACGTGATCCTGCGCACAATATGGCGTGCAAGCTATTTTAATACTGTACAATTTGCATTAATGTACATACATACTAAGCTGATCGATGAGGACGAGTACAATAATGCAAATGTGTACTTGACGTGGGGGAAGTATACACTGCTAGTAATTCACCACTCACCCTCTCACATCAACATCATCGCTGCGCGTCTGCGTGAAAGAAAAACTCGCATGTACATCCATCATCATCCCGTACGTACTCATCTTATCGCACTGCAGAATACAGGTACAGCGAACTCCATATGCATCGGTGGTCGATCTATAAATACCATCCCCTGCCTCCCCATATTTTCTCATCAAAGCATCGACGATCTCTTGCACCGTCGTCGTTGTGCGCACATCATCACAAGGCCATCACGGCCATCATGGCGCCCAAGCTCCCCGCCCATTGTCCTCGCTGCCTGCGCCGCCGTCATCCTGGCGCTCGCCACGCGCCGCTGCTTCGCCGGCGACCCCGACATGCTCCAGGACATTTGCGTCGCCGACTACAAATCAGCACAAAGGCCGTGAGTCACCGTACTCGATCGCATTCCATATGTGCATATATTTGGCGCTGCATTACTGATTGAAAACACGAACGTGTTTGTGTAATAATTGCCCGTTCACGTACAGCTGCGGGTGAACAGGGTTCCCTACGAAAGCGCAGGGCGAACGTGACGGCGAACGACGCTTCTTCTTCGGCGGTCTTGCCAATGCCACCACCCCGACGTGTACAACGTAAAGAGCAACCGACGGGGTCGGCGGCAGCGGGCGATGTCGGTGCTCCGGGTCTCTCAACACCCTGAGCGTGTCCGCGGCGCGGCGCTGGACCGGCGCCGCGCCGTGGGCGTGCCCACCGCCGCGTGCACCAGCTGGCGCCACCGAGATCCTCCGTCTCGTGGGGGGCACCACCGGTGATTGAGCTTAAATCGCGTCGGCCAGCGAACAACCGACTTTGTTACCCACCCCGTCGGCAAAGGCGGTGTTCGGTATTTGACCTCGTGCGCTTCCAGTGGAAGTCGGCAGGCGCCCGCCCGTGGCCATCGTTCACCGACAGCCAGCTCCTAACCGCATGAAACGATCGCCCGGCTTGTTAGGCCCTATTGCCCGCGATTACCCGACCTTGAGCGTGCTTTCGTCTTGGTGTTGCGAATGCGACGTTTGATGGAGTGTTGAGCTCGAGTCAATTGCGCACAAGTAGAGCATACACTACAACGTGACATGTCTCAGTGCAAATCTTTTTTCAAGTGATCGAAAAAAGAGTATGCGTGTGGTGAACAAGTTATTTCAGCGAGATTAATGGGATGCTTGTTGGTACATTGATACTTCATTAAGCACAGAGTTTGCTTTATCCTGTTTGCTACTCAAATGGTTTTCTTGCTCGTTGATTTTGAGGAAGAAAAATTGGTCTGCGCGCCCCGAGCCGCACTGGCGGAAACCGACCTCTTGGATCCATGTGGCGTGGACAGCCAAGACATGGACGTCGCCATGCGGTATGCGGAGGATGGCTTCGGCTCGTTTCCGCGGTCTTTCCATTCGTTGCACCCTGAGGCGGGCTTCCTGTTTCCAATAGCGTGAACGGCGGCGTGATCTTTGATGATCTGCACACGATCCGGTGGGAGCTCCCTCCACGTCGGCGTGCGTGCGAGCCGCTGCTACCCCGACCGACTTCAAGTGAGCTAGCGGCTCGTTCTGCTCCTGCTTTGTCGTCGTCGGCCAGATAGGATGGATTATGATGGAAGTCGGGTGTGGGAGGGCACACAGTATCTTTGGCCCGGGGTGGAGGAAGGAGGAACGCGGGTGTGTGTGAAGTGTGGCGGCATCAGTGAAAAGGAGCCGAGGCCTCTCTTCTCCACCCGGCTCCTCCACCATTTCTGCATTAAAGCCTTCGACGCTATTCTTGAGGATAGAGTGAAGGAAATTGAAGTGGGAGAGGAAGGGGGGTGGCGGGGAGCCCTCGCCTTCTATGCGGGATAGGAAGCCGAGACAAGCAGGGCCGGAGAAAGACCATGGAAAGCAGTGCAGAATGCATCTCCTCCATTAGGCGTACACCGGTGACCAGTTCAATCTCTCCTTGCTTCCACGTGCGGGTGGATCCCACGTGGGGGTCCGCCACGGACCGACGTCCATGATGCGCAATTTCCGACGATGTTGTGCCGGTGTTTGAAGCGGTGTATCGGGGCCGACAATAAATTTACCGAGCTGTATTGTGTGGGACCGCGGCTTCCGGCCCGGCAACGGCGAGGTGTGACGGCGCCCACTAAACCTCGGTGGCGAAGCGAAGAAGCGAAAGGCGATTGTTGATTTCCAGCGCAATAGCCGCGACCGGTACGTGATCGGTCTTTTTGATACTGCGGGCTCGGCAGCCCTCCACCCATGGGTTCCGACCATGATGCCGCGGGCGTGTTTGCGGGCGCGCGGTTCATGCGCATAGGCGTGGCCATGGCGAGATGTCTGAGACCCGAAGCCCGGTCTGCGCGTGCACACTTCGCGTGCCACGATTCTCACGCTAATCAAACATGAGTTTGTGGCACAAACTAATGCACTAAACTGTCATGGTTACAAGGGTTCAACATTACCTAATCGTGACACACTCCCTCACCCTAGGCTGGCGGCGCATCTCGACGAACTTAATCCACCCAAGTGGCGTCGGTATGCGCAAAGGCTGCCGTTATTATCTTGCGATGTGATCCACTTACGCAATGCCATTGGCCACACACTCTCTTATGTAATGATGCCAGGGTACATCAGTATTAGCGCTACCGTTCTTTCATGATATCTTGGATTCTTACTCGGTTCAAACTTGCTATCCATTCGACAACTGAACACGCATTTTGCCTCGATCCGTCTCTGCACCCAATCAACCTTGGCGATAAACACCACGACATGCGGTACGATCTTCCCATGCAATGTCTCAGCTTCACAACTTGACGAATGACATAGCCGCTTTGCTTGAGAGGATGTCTGGCACATTTCCATTGCAGGAAGAATACCACACAGGTTGTACTTTTTTCTTTTCTCGGATCACCCGGCGCGTCAGCGTCGAATAGCTGGGTTTCGATTTGCAAATGCTCACAAGTGTATCACCCAACCATGTTCGGTGGAAGGCCTTTGCTTCATACCTCCTGATTCTTTATGGCGACCCAATGATGTTCGGTGGTAAGGCACTCCATGGCGACCATACCCACGACAGCAAAGATGTGTCGGTCCCCAGTGTTCGCAAACCTCCAAGCTACCATGATATAATTTTGTTATCTTTTTTGCCAATTCAGGTTTACCGGTAGAGCTTAAGATTACGCTCTCCATGGTGTATCACAGTGTTACATCCCCTCAAGTAGCCACTACGCTCCAGCAATTTTTTGTTGCATATGCTCCTGATTGATGATGGTTGTCACCGGGCTTTGCTTCACCTCCATTCCCAAATAGTAGCTTTAAACAAGCCCAAGTCGGTCGTCTTGAAAATTCTACTCTATCCATTTGTAAAGCGAGAGATCCTTCTACGATCTGGCCTGATTGATGACCATCATCAACACATACACACACCAGCGAAAGCGAGAACTGCTTGCCCCTCTTGTACATACAACATGTTCTTCTTCACTCTGAACCCCATCTTGACCCGGCTCGATCTAACAGCATTCCGCTGCCCTAGGTGCACATTTTAACCCATAAGGGGCCCTTCTTGATCTTGCACCTTGCAGATGCCTTGTACTTTCAAAACACGGAGGTTGCGGCACATAAACTTCTCATGCCAGCTCACCACCATTCAAAATGAGACTTCACATCCATATGATGCACTTCCCACTTCCCAATGGCGACCATGGCAAAAATTAGCTAAGCGTTTCCGATCCTTCTACGAGAGCAAACACCTCCCTCATAATCCTCAAATTTACGAGCATAGCCCTTTGCAATAGGTCTTGCCTTGTGGCGAGCATTCCCCGTGGATCCTTCTTGACTTTGTAGACCCATTTCAAACCAATTGCTTTGTGATCTTGGGGAGATCGGAATAGCACCATGTATCACATTCTCTCCTTGATTGGCGCAACTCCTTTGTTCATTGCTTGAACCCAACAATTTTTCACTTAAAAGCATCATCTACACCTTTGGTTCATCTGGCGCGACGAGCAAACACCTTGTATTCATAATCCTGCATTTCATTTTGTGGACCCAAGAGATCATCAATGGTTCTGAATCTCAAGGGTTATATGTTTCAGCAAATCTTGTGTTGGTGATGTTGCAGTTTCACTAATTTGTCTTGGAACAGGTGTGGCAGGCGATAGAGGTGGTTAGATATCCCAAACCACTCACACATGTCGGCGAGAAAAGTCACCCCTGATGCATCCAGGACTTCCTGCTGGTTCTGTGTTGTTTTTCTTCTGTGTCGGTTCGGTCGGTATCCTCGGGTGCCTTTGAAGCTTTTGCAGCCACTTCACGTCTACGCAGCGTTTGCACTATTCCACTTCGGGGCACACTTTCTTCAAAAATCATCCTGCTCACCACTAATGTATGCTAGTGGAGGGATCAAATAGCCCTATAGCCTTTTGTGCCAAACTCATAGCCCGATAAGAAGACCATTTTCTTGATAAATGCAACGACTTGTTCGGAGGCGGGAGGCGAGGAATTTTTCACATGTGCCGGTGCAACCGGGCCTTACCAAGTGACTCACTTTGGGTTACCATGCCAAGCTCACAAATGGTGTCATTTCATTGTTCGATTGCTTTGGTGGGTGCTTTCGATTCAGCGATAAACGACGTGACGATCCGTCGCACTTGAGTCGGAAAGGGACTGCATAAATTTCAGCAAACACTAGCCATCTCCACTACGGTGATTTCTCCTCTCCAGCGCCCCATTTTCTTTGTGGTGTATATGGATTATTGGTTATTGTAGTCATTTGACCATTTTCAGGAAGGCGAGAGCATTTGGGTAAATTCTCCCCATCGGAGTTCTCGAGGCTTTCAACACCTCTTTTTTTCATTTTGAGCTCTCACGGCTGTTTGCTTAAAGCTTGCTAGAGCGATCTTTGGTCTTGACATATCAACCCACATATATATACGCTATGATCATCAACTACTAAAAATAAGAAGCTCCTCTGTTATTGCTTGGAGTGATTTGCCCATGGAGTGCAAGAACAAGCTCTAAACCCTGTACGCTCTACACAGGGGTGACACTTGTGGAAATGGTTTTACATGTGTTGTTCCAAGAACAAACCCCTCACGAGACTTTCTCTACCCTTGTGTGACCTTGGCATTCCAACCATAGACTTAACACTAGATTACTCGATGATGCAGCCATTTAAGAATTTAAATCTGGCATGCCAAAGCCAAGACTCATCTGAGGAGGCCATTTTGTTTTGATAGCGGATAAGCGGTGGGTGAAGCCCAAACTTTGCCTGGCTGTTACCCACTCTAGGTGCGAGAGATTAACAAAAAAGATGGATTCTTGATCACAACACACAACTTTCCATTCTCCCCAGAAAACTTAAACCCCTTTGCTTCTTGACCCGAGGCCCGACAATGTTACTTTTGAGTTGAGGTATGTAATGAACCAGTGAGCACATATGACTGGCGAATCACGAGATTGCATGCGAACCCATACAGCCGATCTTGGCGGCTTGATCCATCGCAAGCGAGCGACGCAGCCCGTTGGTGTCGCTGTCGGGAGTTGGCCGTATGCGATCATGGTTCTTGGCCCGGTGTCGAACCCTGCGGCCGTCGGGGAACAGCCCGCCGGGATCACCTTCCGTCGGGGTGGAAGCGCCTTCAGCGACCCGGGTGCGGCGTCGCTTCTGATATTAACATGAAGCCAGCGCCCCGCCCCGATCTCTGGCGCCGCTCAACAACGGTTCGCCTGGTGACCTCCCTCTTCTTCTTCTTCTTGCCAGGTCTCTGTATTGCGGTCTCGCCCGGTGGCCATAGTGCCGTTCGACTGCCTTCCTTACTGCGGCAGCGGCGTGCCCCTCGATGTCGGAGTTTGACACACCGCCCGAGCCGCCACCATCCCGGCCGATGGCGCGCCGCCGAACGCCGCCACGAAGCGCCGCAGCTCCCGCGGTGTTCCGGTTGAAGCGATGTTTATGCCTCTCCGACCAATCTTTCAGCGAGGAGAAACGGCCGACCTTGTCGACGTGTGTTGTTCGACCTTGGACTCAAGCGATCCTCGCCGCGTAGCGGAGGGCTCGCCAGGTCGTCCGCGAGTCGTAATGTAGCCGGTGCGTTGAACATCTCCTACCGATGGAGACTACGACTTGGGTGAATCGCGGAAGCACGGCGAAACGCTTCTTCTGCATCCTCGATCGTCTCCCAGGGAGTCTCGAAGTTAAATGACCGAGATTACCGTGATCCTCATGTAAACTCACCGATCGATTCTCCCATCTTTGAGCGCGATGTTCATGAACTCCTTCATCATCGGATGGTGTTCACTTCCTTCCGTCGACCAACAGCAACTTCCACGACTTCCCACGCCTCCTTCAGGCGCCTTCCTGCAGAGCATACGCCACATCTCGCCGGCTTGCCGCGCAGCAATGCACTCATAGGCGTGTTGCGTGATCTTGTGCCCTCGACGCGGTGGTTCCCGAATTAGATCACCTCTCGGATCTCAGGCCTCGAGATTGCTGTGATCATCCGCCTTTCGGTGTAGTGTCAATATATCGGCCACATCAGCGAAGACTCTCCCTTCGCGGGCACTTTCGCGTGCCGTCTCCCATCTTCTCCTCACGATTGTCACGTGGGCGAGGCGGCGTATTTCTTCTTTGCCGGTGGCGGCGATGGAGGGCTCACCGACGCTATAGAACATCAGCCGACTCACGATACGGATGTTGGGACGCGCGGCGCTCCGGCGAGTGTGCTCGGCGGCGGCGCGGCGGCGCCGGCGGGTGGCAGTGCCCACTAAACACACCGGTGGCGAGAGGCGAAACAGAGAAAAGGCGATTGTTTCCAACTTTGCAATGGCGCAGCTTTTTCGATACGTGTCGGTCTTTGATACCGCGGGCTCGGCGCCCCTCACCCGCCCGCGGTTCCCGCATTTGACTCCATGGTGCGCGTCATTTCAGCGGGCAGCCATGGGACAGCCATAAACAGCGGCCGATACCTGGCGGTCAGACACCAACGTGCGCACTTCGCCGTGCCACGATTCTCTAACCAAACATGAGTTTGTAGCAAACTAATGCACCCCTAAACGCTCTGTCGCGAGTTACAAGGTTCAACGGTGTCCCCGTCGAGATGGCGTGCGCGAGATAAGCTGCAGTATTTATCACGAAGTTCCCACCGTGGGTGGCCTGCACCGTCGAGAAGGGTCGTTTCGTATTACCTGCACCAAGGTGCTTGATGGGTTTGCAAGCGATTTGTGTGTGAGAGGGAGGGGACTCAACCTCCGATACCGTGGTGTGTGTGTGAGTCCTAAGCGTCGACCCACGATAGCAGACGTACTCTCCCGCTTTTATAGTGGGAAGGGGGTATGGTTTTACATTACGATAATGGGTTACCAAGGTGTCCTAACGTCGAGACCTAAGCATCGCGTGAGGCCTAGGCTCGGACGGTCACCAGCTGGAGTTGGGAGGTGGAGACTTCGTGTGTCTTGACCCGTAGAGCACATGTCTTCGCCTTTGGCAGATGTAGTGGGCTGGGGGGCCACCCCGAGGGGTAGATCTTCGCCCGAGGGTGGTGAGGTGTTCCTTGTGTGCTTTGTCGTGGTGGCGTGAGTGGTGGGGGAGTCGAGGGGCTAATGGAGACATGGCGGGGGAGGCCGTATGTCGTCGGAAGGTGAATAGTCTTGGCGTAGTTCCCGCGCCCGGGCGGTGCATTACACAACGCCGTAGCTTGCATGTTCCATCCCAGCGGCCCAGGTTTGCGGGGGGATAGCGAGAGGCGGCGGTGTCGCTCGGGGGTATTGTCGATTACCGGCTCCGTGGTGAGGGCGGCGACATTTGTCTTGTTTTCCCCAGCGCTTTATGGCGAATCAATGCCCAGGGGCCCTTGCCCCCGGGGGCGGGGTTGTGCGCCCGGGGGTATGGCATGGGCCTCGGCAGCGGTGTGTGGGGGGGTGCCGAAGCGGGATCCCTCTCGAGGGCGAGGTGGGTCAGAGAGGGGTGGTGGATCTGCCCAATATGTGAGTGGTTAAGCCGGGGATGCTTGCTCCTTAGTGGCTAAGTGGTGGGCGGCCCCGCCCGCCGCGTGCCGCCCGGCTCGCAAGCAGGCTTGTGCGCCTTCCATGGCCGGTCGAGGTTGGCCGGGCGGCGATGAAAGGGACCGCGGGCGCACCCTGCCACGTGGGGCAGCACCCCCGAGGGAAGCGGGCCCCGTGCCGTACCTGGGCAGACGACGGGAAGCACGGGGCGGCTGGGGTGGCGGGTGGTAGGGATGGCCCGCCGCTGGGAGACGAGCCGAGATCTTCAGCTTCCAGCACTTCCACCACTGTTTGCTCACGGGTGGACGTGTGGCACCCTCGCGGGCAGCCCCCAGACTATGACCAGAGGGAGAGGGAAGCGGATGAATCCGCATTCTAGCAGTGCCGTGGATGTCCGTAGGGGCGAGGCGACCGCGAGCGCGAAGCGCGGATACGCCCGAGCGCCGGGGCCGGCCGGGCGAGGAAGGCGCGAGAGAGCTGCGGCCCGAGGCTGCGTGGGCGGGCGCGGAGGAGCTCACGCGAGGCCGCGAGAGGAAGGCACCAGCGCCGCGGCGCATCTTCCGGCGTCCTTTGAGCCGACATTAAGATCCGCCGCGGAGGAGCTTCGCGGTGGCGCAGGAGAGAACGCCTGCCCGGCGCCATCCTAGAAGCGGCTCCGGCGGTCCCGGCCGGCCCGGCGGTGTGATGAGGGTGGGGGGCGAGGAGGGTCTGCGCGCCCGGCGGGTCCAACGAGCATCGTCGTGAGCCGCGCTATATACCATGTATATGGGCCATTGTCGGGCACATGGGTAAGCGAGTCCAAATGTTTGTTATCATTATAGCACGGTTACGCATGTCGGTCATGCATCCGGGATCTGCAGTGGCGATGTTTGTGCCGGCGCAGGCTTACACGAGCGGCTCTCATCGTCACCAAAGGTGCGCGAGCGGCGAAGGAACGCCGTCCGGCCGTTCCTCTCATCCTGCATTTCTCCGCGTGTTCGTGTGGCGCTCCCGCCCGTGCAGCTAGAATGGCGCGAAAGGCTATGGCCACCGCCCTCGTTCACGCCCGTCACCGCCTGTTCCCGCGTCCAGGTCTCCACCAACGAGCCTACCCCTGTGCCCCTGCGGCGGGCTGCCGCGGGCGACCTCGACCTCCAGCTCGCAGGGGGTAACGAGGCGAGCAATGACGACACGTCCGGCTACCGCGTCGGCGGCGAGCGCAACTGGTCGGCGCGACAGAACTCGATGGCCCTCCCTTTCCGGCAGCACGAGCGCAGCATCCGCAAGTCCTGGGTCCGACGACCGGCAGGTGCGCGATCGACGGCAGCGGCGGCCAGGCGAATCAGCGCTCCGCGCTGGTGCCGTCGTCGATGATTCTGAAGCCTTTTCTTTAGATGTACGATGATCGCTTGAGCTTCCTGTGATTTCATTTCCTCAACTGGGTGCTGTTGGGTGGTGATTCGAATGCGAATTGCGCTACTAATGAGAGAGGGTTGGATACTTGGTCTATCGAACCTGAGTTGTCCACAAAGGGGATCGATTTTTTCTATCCCGGTAGTACAGTGTTGTTTCGCTTGATGTGTGCAGATTCGGTAAAGGAGAGTACTGTTTACGCCCTTCAATGGTCAAAAAATTACCTTAGAAAATAAATTCAGTAACAGGCATTCTCCTTTTAATGATATTATTAAGAGTTATATGTAGCAAGCACTTGGGATAAATAAGCACACACCATCTTCTAGTTCGTTGCTGGTATTTTTGTTGTGGTTGACTTCACTGAAACCTGCAGCATCATAACGTTCGGTTTGGGTCTTGGTCTTGCCTAAAGTTTACGACTAGTTTCAGCAATCTTGCAGGATCATCCTGGTCCCTCCTTGTCATGTTCGACGAAAATTGCCGGGGTTCTCATTCCAATGTCACAAAACACAAATCTGAAACTCATGTTCCTTCAGAAGAGAATGACAGTGGTCTGACGATTTCTCTGCCATTCCTCTGATGGGATTCCAATGTACGAGGTGAAGCTAGCTCTCGTCTACTTGTCGTACTGCAAAAAGACAAAGGTAATAACTGAATACACTTTCTACCTACAGTTCACCAACAAAGATGCTTGTAGCTCTGAACTGGGAAAGCAATTGGCTGATGCAGTTCACCAACAAAAGATGTTTGCAACTTGCAAGGTGTTCTGAACTGAATGTCGTTGTGCTCTGAACTAGGGGACATGTACGAGACCCCTTCCTCCAGCCGCTGGTTACTGCAAAGATCCCATGAGGTACTACGAACTGCATAACATCATGTGGAGTACATCTCATGGATTTCTTCATCATGATCAAGTTAACCATTTCCATTTTGTGTGCAGTGCGTAATCAAAGTTGTAACGATCATAGTTATCGCTGGTGCTGATGGGTTATCTCTATCGTTCTTGCTATAATTTGATTGGAAGTTCATGCAAGCATGTGTGCGTGAGTGTGGCATTACCAGGGTCCATAAGGGGTGCCTAGAACTTTGTATATCACGGCCAACCAACATGAGGCTGCATGCGGGTTTGATTGTTTAGCATACATGCTTGGCAGCGCGACGCTTCATCCAAGCACGGCTCAATAGATGCGGAGAGGCAACCAAACAAAAACCTCCCTGCATGCATCGGCGAGGGCGGGGCCAAAGGCGGCTTTGGCTCCACTGGGTGCGACACGGATTTCCGATGGGAAGGAACCAAACAGGCATATAGTTGGGTGCTCATTAGTTGGTGGCATCGCCCCTCCTCACCGACCTGCGCACAACGTCAGCCAGGAATTACCACGCCGGCATGATGTCCGCCGCGGCGTGCTCCTTGTCTGCCTGGTTTGCTCACCGTCCTCGCCTTAGGGCTGGCGTGCAACGAGATCAGCGCCTCAGCGCGTCGAAGCGGCAGCGCACCTTGGAGGCGTTGCACCATCATCTACAGAAGCAGGGACGCAGCTACGCTCACCGAATCGCTCCACGCCGGCATTGCGCGGTCTGGGGGCATATCGGCGGGGTTAGCTGAGGGGCGCGCGTGACTCGCGAAAGGAGAACTTGGAGAAAGAAAACATGCATGTGTCATCTTGGCGTGATTATGTTGGTGTGTGCGTGCGTGCGAGAGCGATCGATGCTATGGCTTCACGTGCCGTGTGTGCTTTCTTCTGGGTACCCTAAAATTCGTGTGTTTGTTCTATTCGTTTGTAAACAAAGGTGGCGTGGTCTCATATAAGTGGTGAACTATCGGCCGATTCTTTCTGCCGCGAGTAAAATTGTTGCTACTTTGCACCTCCATTATATATATATATACATACATATATATATATACATGGTTATACCAAAGAAAATCTGTATAGCGCGGTTTCACAGTATTTTCGGAAAGAATTTCGGACATGTTTAGCCATTCCAATGTAATCATACCATGAAGTCCCATGTTTAGTCGTCATCTGGTAGTGCGTGGAATTTGGTGAGTGAGTTGCACAATAGTGGGAAGACGAGGCGCTGCACGTATTGTGGCGCCATATGCTGTCTAAGGGACTAAATAAATGAGTATACGGGCCTGAGCCAAGTCAGATAATTTTGGGCCAATATTAGCTGCACCGGCCCATGTTATATAATCCATGGGCCGCTTAAAACCCTCACAAAACAAACTGAAAATACTCCATGGATGCAATCGCAATCACCGAGGTGAGATTTAGCAACCAAGCAAAGATACGTGATGCACCTCTACCCTCTTTGTTTTTCCGGGAGCCTCTGAAACACACTACGGGGATCGAGGCGGCGCTCTCTCTCTCACGCTGGGTCACGCGCTGCGTATGCTCTTTGCGCAGGCTGCCCTCAATTTTCGTGATCGTCCAATTTCTCCACTCAATTTTTTAAACTTAGAAAACCATTGATTTGCAATTGGTTTTTCATTCGTATTAGCTTGCCACGATTAGCGCGTCCAGGTGTGAACAAGTTGTTGCAGTAGGATGAAAAAATGCCCCCGCCCAACCCCAACTCATCTCCCTCATTTCAAGTTGCCATCGTCCTCTTCTCTCTCTACTGGCTGTGACAAGAGTTGTCTGTGTGGACCTTTGACCACCAACTTCGTAGTGGCGCTTTAGAGCACGGCGGAGGTGGAGATGCTGATAGATACTTGTCACCGTAAATCCCTTTTGATTTAGTTTGGAATGGTGGTTTGGGTCCGATATAGTATCTTTGGGATTAAGAAATGAGTAATTGTGGTCTATTAACGGATTCCCAGTTGTAGTTTTTATTTATTTGCAGTGTGTATTCAATTGGACATTGGTAAAGATCAGCGTGTATGGCTATTAAGATGGGTTAGTCTCCATTGTGCATCAGATAGAAAAAGAAGCAGTGCCAGGACCAATGGATGTACTATTTTTAAAGACTTAAAAAATTACTCCCTCACGTCTCTTAGAATAAATAGATTCATAAAGTTATCAAGTCAAACTTTCTTTGTCGAATTTCTAGAAAAACACATCCAAGATTTATAAAATCAAATTAGTCTAGTTACATATATATATAAAAGCTTGGGCGTTTTCTACTCCTGTTTTGAAAGCTTGTTTGTGTTTTTTGCCTTAGTTTTTAACTGTGATTTTACCCACCTTGCAATTTCGAGAAGCGAAAGAATAGTTTTACCGATCACCGATTGTTAACTTTTGGGCAAATGGACAACTTTGCCCATCTTACCCCTTATTATGTTCGTCCCAATGCGTTTTTGCCAGCGTCCTACGTGAACCTCGGTGTTGAGCCACTAACATGTGGACTATCGACACCTTTTCCTACCTCTGCGATCCTGTTGATGGCGAGCTTTGAGGTGAGCTGCGGATCTCCCGCGTGTAAAGAACCAGCGCTGCGTTCTGTTCCTTCTTGACATCGCAGAAGCGATGCACATACCTAATTACCCCTTGGGCCAGTGCGTGACCACACGTCGCTCTACATTCATTCATGTGTTGGGCCAGAACTGCCATGGCCCGAGCCCGGGAGCATCGTCTAAGCCCGCAGGGCATGAAATTTGCGGGGGTACAAATCCGCATGGGGGAGGAGTCTTGAGGGTAGAAGAAGGGCGGCCAGCGCCGCCTGTAGCGAGAATTCAATGTCGGCCGACTGCGAACCTACCGGTATACCGTGGCGCGGCGACAAATCCGCCCTTCGTCTTTGTCGGCGTAAGAGGAGGTGCCAGTAGGGATGGGGGGCGAGTAAGGAGAGAAGGCTGCGAGAAAAAGAGGGCGATGGAAAACTCGTGAGAAGCTTCCGTAGGCCGAGGAGAGAGGTCCGGCGTCGTTGGCGTTGAGGAGAGAGTGTTATCATCTGTTTCTTCTTTCCTTTTTATTTATTTGTCTCCATTCCCCAAATTCCACAAATCTAAACGGTGTTTTTCAGAAGTAGGAGCAACGTTGGCTTCATTTGAAAAGCAGATTAAGAGCGAGCTGAAATAAACAGGGTAGGAAAAACACTAAATCCCTACAATAAAAATATATATTTTCATAATATTTTTATTTTTTATAGATGTTGTTACTCTTCAGTTTGCAAAGATTCTAGGAATTAGACACTTAGGCACATGTAGATATTACGTGATTTGTGTCTATTAAGTTTTGTTGTCAGCTATGGATGTGTTTGAATTTATCTTTGGTTGTTGGTTCTTTTCAACGAATACTTGAGTAAAATTATGGGAAAATAAACATTATGTCGATTGGGGATGATAACTATGTGTATAGGTGTGATAAGGACGCATAAGATGTATGACTACCAAAGGTTGTTTGGTCATTTTCAAGGATCACTGCGCACTAGAGAGGTGGTTTTTGCATTGGCCTTTTTCTAGAGAAGATCCAGAATAGGTATAGGTTTTGGTTGTTGTTGACAAAGCGCATACCTGAACATGTCTGATGCTGTTGTAGCCATTACCGAATTTTTGCGGCGCTAACTAAAAGCCATTTCATGTACGCTGAGTCACGTTAGTGGTACCTGCAATGGAAAGATATACAATATACTGGCGATGCAAGCTGATAAAAATACTGTATACAATTTGCATTAATGTACATACTAAGCTGATCGATGAGGGGGCCGAGGAAATTTACAATGTGTACTTGACGTGAAGTGATTATACACTTATTCATTCACCACTCATCCTCTCACATCAGCTTTCATCGCTCGGTGCGTCTGCGTGAAAGAAAACTCGCATGTGTACATCATCGCGCTCCGTAGCCGCTGTCTTATCGCACTGCAGATACAGGTAGCTCCATATGCATCGAGTGATCGATCTATAAATACCAGCTCGCTGCCTCCCTTATTTTCTCATCACAGCATCGACGATCTCCACACACACTTGCACCCTCGTTGAGCACACATCCAACACAAGGCGATCACGACAACAGGCTATGGCGCCCAAGCTCCCCATTGTCTCGCTGCCTGCGCCGCCGTCATTCCTACGGCGCTCGCCGCCGCTCGCCGGCGACCTGACATGCTCAGGATCTGCGTCGCCGACTACCATGCAAATCGCTCAAAGGCCGTGTCACCCGTACTCCTGATCGCATTCCTACCCTTCTTATATGTGCATATATTTGGCGCTGCATTACTGATTGCGGAAAACACGCGAGCCGTTTGTGTAATACTTGCGTTCACGTACAGCGCTGCGGGTTAACGGGTTCCACTTGCAACGCGAGGCGAACGCACGTGACGGCGAACGACCTTCTTCTTCGTGATTGGTCTGGCCAATGCCACCGACGTACCGCATCGAACGCAGCTCGACGAAGTCGGCGGTGACGGCAGCGGACGTGTCGGTACTCGGGTCTCAACACCCTGGGCGTGTCCTGTGCGCGGACTTCCCAGCGCCGTAAGGCGGCGTCAGCCCGCCCGCGTGCACCAGCGCGCCCACCGAGATCCTCTTCGTCGTGGAGGCACCCTCGAGGAGTGGAGCCCGTCCGCGTCGGCGAGCCGGCTCTTCACCGCACATGCGCCAAAGGCGGTGTTACGTGTTCCCCGACTGCGTGCACTTCAGTGGGCGGCCAGGAAAGCGCGCGATGCGATCACCGGCCGGCGACCAGCGCGCGCGGCTCCACAACGCGCTTGCCTTGACGTGCGCGGCTGTTCCGCAGCGTGCCCGCGTGACGAGCGTGCTTTCGCGGCGGCGTTGCGGACTCGGCGGTGGACGGTCGAGAAGATCCGTCAAATTTGGCGCATGAGTAAGAGGGATACACTACCTTTGTGACATGTCTTGAATTACAAATCGCGCGAAGTGATCGACGAGTATGCGGTGGTGAGCAAGTTCGGCGAAGTTAATGGGGTGCACATTTGGTACTTTTGATACTTCAATGTCGCGACTGCATACTATCTGTTTCTCGAAGTAACAAATTGTTTCGCAAGTTAGTTGATTTTGAGAAGAAAAATTAGTGCGCTTGGCGCCCAGCGCCCAGCCGTCGCGCCCCTCTTGGATCCATGATCTCTGCGCGTGAACGCCAAAGAGAATCGAGCGTCTGAGGACATGTGGAAGGATGACTTGGCGGCTGGTTTCACGGTCTTTCTTTGGCTTCGTTACCCTCGGTGGGCTTCTTATTTTAGATGGCGGCGGAGGAGGACGGCTGCGTCGCGACGCGCTCTACCGCAGCCGCGGCCTTCATTGATGACGCCGCTGGTTAGCCTTTTTAGAAGCGTGAAATCCAGTTCCGCACAATTCATTCCTGGTGCGGGGGAGAGATGGGTGCAAGCGCACCAAACATGGGGGTGACCTTTTGAAGGTCTGCAGTGAAGGGGGAAGCATCAACGCACAAGAGCATAACAGCAACTGAACACCAACAGCTAGGGTAATCTTGGGCCCCTAAGCGAAGGTAGTCAAGCGTGAGACCAATTTCCACGCCTGGCGGCGACATACTCGCCCCCGGTTCTGCCGCGTGCCTTGCACCACTCTCCTGGGTCGCCCGCTCGCGGCCTCACCTCTCGGGACCGCTTGAATGGGAACTAAGAGTGATGACAGCGAAACGCGCCCAGGCCTGAGATGTCGCCAGGTCAACCTCCCTTCAGGCGATGGAACATCCTCAGGCTTTATCCGAGACCCCATGTACCACCATCAACGCCATCCCACCCTTGAGAAGCCTTGGAGGAATGGCGACGCCGGTGGAAGCTCCACCCAACATTTGATTTTTGGCTCCACCAAGGAAAGCGCCGACGAACAAAGATGCCGTGGAGGACTCGCCGAGCTACAACCCAACAACAACTAACGATAGCAATCCGTCATACCAAGAGGATAGAAGCGGTAAAAAGCCACAAAGGCGAAGGAGCCAAATTATAGGCGGCCGGGCCGGCTGATGCGAGGCGTGCTCTTTGTGCCGATG
>JADLZK010008957.1:0-24313 GCA_015847255.1 Hyparrhenia diplandra
GCAGAGTACCCACTTAGTGAATTAGCTCATCGTTGCCGATTCCAGAGCAGTTGGTTCAAGCAATTTCCTTGGCTAGAATATTCACCTCATACAAATTGTGCTTATTGTATGCCATGTTTTTATTTTCAAGAAGCCAGGTTGAAAATCTTGATTAGATGCATTCACAGTAAAGGAATTTTGGAATTGGAAGAAAGTTAATGATGGAAATGAATGTTCTCTTCTAAAACACATGGGGGATGCAAGCTCAGCCCACAATTATCCAGTTGAGTGTTTTAGTAGCCTTAAGAACACAATGGCTCAAATTGACAAAAGTTGTTCTTAAAAAAAAAAGAGAGGCAATGATTGCATCAAGAAGACTAAGGCTTGCGACTACAATTGATTGTCTAGAAGGATTCCGCGTTACCAGCGGGTATTCGGGGAGAAATCTTGTCATGTACGGTGGAATATTTAAACCCATAAAACAAATAGCGCTATAGCGGCGAAATAACGCGCTAATAGCGGCAAACACACTGTCGCGATGCCAAATAGCGGCGTAATAGCACCGCTATTGCATTTTGACCAACCTCCCGCTAAATTCTATAGCCCGCGATTTTTTTCATTAATTTAAACTAATGCATGGCATGACGAACTCATCTAGAAACAGCTCTGCTGCATAATCACATACTGAAATATGAAAGATAATTGACATTGGCACTTTATTGAAATCCTGTGTTTCTTTGCAGATAATGGAAATTGGGATTTATCATGAAGGCATCAATAATTGGAATACACTGCTATTGTGCATTTGTAGATAAGAAATACACTCTGAGTCATCAGACATTATGTACACATCATTGATCTATTTGTTGTTAATGTTAACTCCTTCGAACCACCTACAAAGAGAAGATACTTGTTAAGGTAGAGTATTTGAAGGTGTTACGGACTATAGTTTTTGAATTCCGCAAACTAAAACAGGCAACATCAAATTAGCAAATTGATTCCGTTCGGGAGTACTGAGCTCCTCCAATAGATCTGTGGCCATAATAAGAAGGGCGAAGCAGTTTATATTAACAATAGAGTGAAATGCACGGTAGGTACATGAACTTGCGTTGCTGTGTCAAATAGGTCCATGGACTTAGAAACCATCCATCCAGCCTCTCGAACTTGCGAACCCGTTCACCCCAGGCCCAACCTGGTTTTGCATGGCTTGCATGGCGGTTTTGCATGGGCACTGTAGCGATGCTGACGTCAGTGATGACATCAGCACTCTTTTTTTTTTAAATTGATATCTTTTTATTCGGAGCTCCAAATATAGCGAATAACATATCAATTTTGATCGCCTTGATGAGCTCTTTGCAATGGTGTACTCCGTTTTGTTATTTGAGATAATTTTATTTCATGTAAAATTATAGAATGAATAACATATCACTCATTCTATAGAAATATTTAATTTTACAAATTCCACTAGTGATATTTTATAGCGACTTAGCGTCTGGGCGACGCCGCGCGTGCATATGAGGCGCGAGGTGCAGCTAGCGCAGATGCATGCATGCATCGGTCGGCGGAAGCGAAGCGGAGAGCTAGGCGCGCTGCGGTGGGGCCCCGTCGATCATCCGGACGGCGTATCGGATGGGCATTGTCTGCCTATTGCATGCTCACATGCATGCATCGACGGATAATACGACACACATTTAATGCGTGTCATCTAAGGTTTTGAAACTCTTGTAAACCTCAGGCAATCTTAATCGATCGTTGCACCTTATCTTTTCTTTTTATAGAAATATTTAGTTTTACACGAAATAAAACTATCTCAAATAACAAAACAGAGTACATAATTGCAAAGAGCTCATCGAGGCGATCAAAATTGATATATTATTTGCTATATTTGGAGCTCCAAATAAAAAAGATATCAATTTTGCAAATAAAAAAAAGAGTCTTGATGTCATCGCGACGTCGGCATCCCTCGACACCCATCCATGCAAAACCGCCTGAAAAAAAAACCGCCATGCAAGCCATGCAAAACCGGTTGGGCCCGGGGTGAACGGGTTTGCAAGTTGGGAGGGGCTGGATGGCTGGTTTCTAAGTCCATGGACCTATTGTGACACAAAGACCGCAAGTTCGGTATACCTACCGTGCATTTCACTCTTAACAATATAAAGCTCACATATATTAGCTCTGATAGGGTCACAACAAGAAAGTATACCGTTTTTTGAGAACACGCCGGAGCGCGTAAGAAAGTATACCGTTTCTAATCAATATTGTGAGTGTAGTCTGTAGTGATGTAGTTACGACCACATATGTATAGAGCAAGATGGTAGAACGCAGTAATATAAGGAAATGGAGACAATATTTTTAAAAGGACAATTGGGCACCTGTCAGTTTCAGTGAAGAAATCAACTTTAGTAAGCTTCATATCTTCAATTAAAAGTATGACTATGAACAGAAATACAGGGAGCAAACGGGAATGCTTTTAATCTCATTACAGCACAATATATTGAGTCTCCAGAAGGCTGCACACATTGAATGACAAGTTATAGAAATTGATTTCTTTAAAATGTGCATAAGCAACACATAGGAATGTAAAATCTGTAAATTGAATACTTGGAGCATTTTGTAGAACACTTGAAGGGCAAAGGGCAGCAAGTGCAATAGAAACAACAGCTAGGCATAAACTTAACATTATTTGGATCCATAATTATTTTCCTAGGATTTTCACAAATGTGTAGTTCTTATTAGCTTGTACTGTTTACCTGCTGGAGAATTCGTAGCGTTGTGCTGCTAAGACTGCCTTTGGCTTCTGCTCGACCCGCGGCTTGCAGCGGTTACAGACAACCACACAGTTCCCATCAGGACGACGCTCCTTGGTGAAGTCCTGTCAAACTGCAGAGACCACAGCTTGCGTGCCCGTGGATTGTGAACCATAGGCGCATGCACCACTGCATTGCTCACCGAGCCAGCAATGGCCACCTCCATTGCCGTTGGCTCCAGCATGTTACCGGGTACACAATCACCAACTGCAGCACATACAGAGAAGCACATCACACATAACAATACCAAAGGAGAAACTGTCAATTTTGTCTCCTTTTACCAGACGTGAAAGGGTAGCAAAAAACCAAATACAGAATGCATATATCCAATACCTTTCATCATAAACTGGAAAGCATTCGGCAGCCTTTTTCACCCATGACCAGACTAAAATCTTGCCAAGCTATCTCCTAAGTCCTAACTCAGATTGCAAAGCACTGATATGCTGAGCAAGCACATTACCCAAAAACCTACCGAATGCCTCTGACATCAGAGAGACACCACTAAAAAGTAATCCAGATCCTTAAGATGGCTTTAGGTTCAGCAAACATGTCTTGTTCTTAAATCTAGCAACAAAAAAACAGTTATGGAAGGTAGGTAAACATAGTCAGGTCACAGTAAAGTTTAGTCAGTTCACAATAAAATCTGGCAACCAACAATTCAACTTGGTGAACCTCATCCAATTTAAATTTTATAGACAACAAAGAGTAAGCAAAGCTGTAGCTGACGAAAAATTAGATGTTAAGTCATATGATAGATCATTTGTCATAAAAACGAATATTCAGAAGACGTAATTTAGAAGATGTATCTTTGGAATAGTACCTTTTCTGGGAGGTGGGAGCGACATAACTGCGTACGTGTGGTTGGCTTCACTATTGACAATGGATTACTGCAATGGCAGAGAGGACATTTAGTGTTTAAACTGAAATCACCAAACAACCAACAACTTCTCAGTAAACAATGCAATCAAATAAAAAATGCAAGAATCTTTCCAATATGTCATCCAGCCTCCAAAGACAAATAGCGGAAACTGTGACGTAATACTCACAAAGCCAGTATCCACAAAAGGATGTACAATGCAGGTTAAACATGTTCGCACATTTAATGCATATCTACAGCATATATCTATTTTGGTTTGTTGAACAAAACGGTGGGCAGGTTTATTCCCAATCTCCAAGCTGCAGAAGTTAAAAATGACCAAAAAATAAATGGATTACTTTGCCCCTATTGGTGTTTCGGATTCATTTTTTAAAAGGCCACTGCAGCATGATTTAAAAAGATATCTGACAGGCCCTTTCCTATATAAAAATCTCTTATAAATCAGCATGATTTGAAATACAACATTAGGATTATCTCTAGTCAATTTGCTAGGGGTGGCCAGTAATAAACAGCTTTGGTGTCAACGACTCAACAACAAATTTTGGATTAATTAATTTACTCACCGTTTTGTAAAATTCATCTGGCCCATTGCATGGTAATTTTTTATTGCCGATGGTAATATGTGGGATAAATTTATTTACTGGTCAAATAAAATTTCAGAAAAACTCACCGATTGGGATTCCAGGCAATACTGTTGGGGGCGATTCCAATCAGGTCTTCGTGAGTTGCAAATCGGATCTTCCCAGGATAGAAAACAACGGATGTTGCAAATCGAACCCATACCCCAATTCCTGGACAAATCCCATCCACTCGCTAGCAATCGGAGATGGAAGTTCGATCGATTCATCAATCCTGCGCACACATCAACTCAATCCACCGAGGAAGAAGGAAGGGACGGGAGCATACCTTGCTGCCAGGCCAGGAGCACCCCGTCGTAGGTAGTGTGGGAGATCAGATGGGATTGCGGGTGAGTGACGGCAGAGGCAGCGCCCTTCGAGGCCGAAGAAGCCGCCTCCCAGTCCGCAGCGGCACCGCCGTCAGATGAAGGCCAGGATAAGCAGCCGCACCTCGGGAAGCGCCGCAGGTTGCTTGTTCACGGTCGGGGAGCAGCGATGACGGTCAGAGCGGGCGGAGCAGAGGAGTCGACGCCGGGCAGGTCACGCCGCCTCGCGCCGCTAGGGAAGGCCGCGTCCAGCGAGGGCGGATGCCGGTAGGAAGCAGCTTGCACCGGAGCAGATATGACGGACGGTGGGCGACGGCAGCCCGGCTTCCTCCGGCGGCACACGATGGAGAAAAGAATGTCGCAACTTTACATGGTTGTTGGGGTCTCTCGGGGAGGAATTGGGACACGCGGACGGGAAGGGAGGGGAAGAGACCGGTGACGGGGAGCACGTGGACGGCCGCCGAGATTTGCCGTTGCAGGAGGGAGGAGAAGAGACTGGTGACGGGGAGGGGAAGAGAGGCAGGAGGCCAGAAGGCCAACAGTCGGCGGCGGCATTGAAGTCGTGGTGGAGACAGGGACGACGGCGCCAGGGGTCCCGAGTGGGCAAGGTGAGCGCCGGTACGCTATACTTCAGTTAGCCGTGACGGGAATAGAAGGCTGAGAACTCCAAAATAAACCCCGTGGAGGATAACCTTATAGATGTTTTAGATTAGGTGGTTAACATTTCAAGGTTGTCCCGTTAGAGGCCATGATGAATTTCCAGATTCCTCAAACAGGGGTAATTTTCTTGAAATGGTCAAGCTTTTTTGGCTTTATTATTACGCAAAACATTGCTAATGACCGTTCGGTTTCAAAGTATTCTCGGGGAGATGCTATTTGATGATTCCGGCCTAGGTAGGGTTGGCCGAGGCCCAACAAATTAAGGCTTCCCGGACTCTAACAATTCTTATGCATACCCACTCGGGGAAAGGCCCAATCGCCCCAAAAGACTAGTCCAATAGGGAAGAACCACTAATTATTACTATATGCAGATTCCTCTCCTTCACTCGTCTAAACTTCCCATGTGCCAAGAGAGAGAAGAGGATATAGGACCGGGTTCCATGCAAAGCACCAGGTTCTTCAAAGACACAACCACACAATGTATAGAACTAGGTGCTACACTGGCATTTAATGTACAAAACCGACTAAGAACCACACACTAGAGATTTATTAATTGAAGATTCACACTACATTTGTTTGAGCTGTGTACTCTTGTATATAATGATTAAATTGCACTTTTGCTTGCCCTTAAACGACTGATCACATATTAAATTGCTATCTAGTTGTCGTAAGCAAATTTTCTAGCTAGCAACGTTTTTCGTACCAAAAAGTTTGAACCATTGTGATGTAGGAGATGATTGATGTATAAAGTTTTGTCCCCAAGCCAATTGGTTTCTTCCGTAAAAGGAGAAGTTGTAGCTTCATGCTTGCTTAGGTACTCAATAATTTCCTCTATATATATTTGTATAAAATTCTCCCAGCTGAAAAGCTATCTTTAGTTATTTATATGACCCTTCCGTTAATTTTCGAACCTCAAGGTGTTATAAGTCAATTGGCCAAAAAAAACATGAACGCGTTTGCTATAATAACGTATATGATGAACCCGGCGCAGTTTGACGACATCTTTCTGACGTGCAAGAAAATCAATCGCTAGCTAGCTAGCTGGGTAAGTATGGCCCCTACTAGTGTCGTTACTGTAGATTTCCAACGGGCGTGCCGGGCCGGTACTGCCTCGTGCCGTGCCGTGCCGGCCCGTCTTTGTCTTTGCTAAGGCGCGTCGTGTCCCACGGGCGGGCCGCACCGGGCTCCGTGCGACCTCAAGCCGAGGCCGCCCCACGGGCCAAATCGTGCCCCGCCGTGCCATGCGGCCCACGGGCTGATTTTTAAAAAACACTCAAACATGATCATTTTCTACACAGTTTGATTATATTTGTACAATATTATACCAAATATATGTATAATATATACCAAGTATGAAAATATCGGGACTAATATACCAAATATGTACAATATTATCATTAGTATATTTGCCACCGGGCCCCTTTCTTAACGTCGCGGGCGTGCGTGCCCGTGCTTGGAGGGTCGGCCCAAGCCCGTATTGCTGCCCGTGCCGTGCCGTGCGTGCCGGGCCGTCGACCACCGGGCGTGCGCGTGCTCGGGCCGGGCCAAAAAACAGCGTGCCTCGTGCCGGGCCGTCGGGCGCAGGCCGCATGGAAATCTATACTCGTTACCGCGGACCTGCGCCGGTGCCGTTCAGGATGTCGTCAGCGACAGGGACGCCGCACAGCAGCAGGATCCCTTGGTGCTCAAGGAGTACGCCGCCGCCGTCTCCGCCCTCCCAAGCAACCCCAAGCTGCGGCTGCGCTGCTACCAGGGCACCTGGGTGCTGGAGCCATGGGTTCCCGGAATCATGGCCATCCAGCGCGGCGACGTCTTCACGCCGCGCCACGGCGACGTTGTCCTGGCGAGCCCGCCCAAGTGCGGCACCACGTGGCTCAAGGCCCTGGCTTTCGCCACCATGGCGCGCGGCGTGCACCCACCGGCGGGCCACCCCGAGCACCCGCTCCTCCGCCTCAACCCGCACGACTGCGTCCCGTTCATGGAGAAGCTGTTCGCCACCGGGTGGGGAGTAAGGCCATGGAGGCGCTGCCGTCGCCGAGGCTCATGGCCACGCACATGCATCACTCCGTTCTGCCGGTGTCCATCAGTGAGAACCCACACTGCAAGATCGTCTACATATGCAGGTGAGGTGATGGACGACCTCCATGAATTCTTACATTTACATATATATCTGCTCCTGATCTTTACAACAATTCAACTTGCTGGAATGCTGGCAGGGAACCGAAGAACATGCTGGTATCTATGTGGCACTTCGCCAGGAAGATTCGACCGGACCTTCCGTTCGCAGACCTGTTCGAGGCCGCCTGCAAAGGCAGCTGCTTGAGCGGCCCGATCTGGGACCACGTGCTTGGGTACTGGAACGCTAGCAAGGCGAGCCCGGAGACGGTGCTGTTCTTGAGGTACGAAGAAATGCTGTGTGACCCAGTCAGCAATGTCATCAAGCTGGCGCAGTTTCTCGGACGGCCGTTCTCTCCGGCAGAGGAGGAAGCAGGGCTCGCCATGGATGTAGTGACGTTGTGCAGCTTCGAGAAGCTGAAAGATCTGGAGGTGAACCGGATTGGCTCAGGATCATCATCCTCCCTGCAAGGCGTCCGGGATGGTGCATTTGTCAACAACTCCTACTTTCGGAGAGGAGAGGCAGGAGACTGGACAAATCACATGACACCAGAGATGGCGCGTCGTCTAGACAAAGCTATAGAAGAGAGACTCCATGGATCAGGTCTCTTCTTCTCGTGATCTCGATCCATTGGTGTACTTTTGTGTTTATGACCACATTCTCATGAAGTATACAGATCGTGTACTTTGTGTTTGTGACATGTCCTCGGCAACATATCTTAAATAAAGATTTCTCTGCAAGATCATGCAAGGTTGGCATGCATGTGCGGTGTCTCTTATTTTATTTTTTTTTACAAGCGCGCCTGACTACCAAAGTACGTAGTGGCATACTGTATTAATTAATTAATGCGCAAAATAAGCATATCACCATACATCAAAACTCAAACATGAGCAGAAACTATGTCGACGAACTTGCGGAAGTTTTTAGTGGAACCGCCGTCGGGCTTGAATGCCTCCACCACCTTGGCCTGCAGCTCACGCGCTCTGTCCTTGACCCGGCCTCCTTCCTCGCCGGAGAGCAGCGACGAAACCGCCATCGCCACGGTGCCCCTTGTCATGGGGCCGTCGGCGTCGTCGAACGACGTGCCAAAGCACCACATGTGCGCCACGGCGCGTGCGTTCATCTGCTGGTCACCGAAGAAGGGGCGGCAGGCCATGGGCACGCCGCCCGACATGCCCTCGACGACCGCACCCCAGCCGGAGTGGGTCACGAAGGCGCCAACCGCCGGGTGCTGCAGCACGGAGGCCTGCGGAGCCCAGGGCACGAGGAGCCCTGAGTCCTTGGCCCTGGCGCGGTCCACAAACCCCTGCGGGAGCAGCGGCCACGAGTCCTCTCGGAGAGACCACAGGAATGATGCGCCGCTGGCCTCCAGCCCGGAGGCGAGCTCCCGCAGCTCGTCCGGCGGCGGCACGGCGACCGTGCCGAAGCTGACGTACACGACGGTGCCAGAGGGACGGCCGTCGAGCCAGGCGAGGCAGCCATGGTGGTCCTCGGCTTCCGTGGTGGCGCCGGGGATGAGGTGGTACGGCCCGATGGGAAAGGAGTTGGGGAGCACGTCGGCGAGGGCAGCCAAGACGTCCGACGGGAAGAGGCCCGGGAACGCGTTGAGCGCGACGGCGGCGGCGCGAGGCAGTCTCTGCGCCACCCGGTGGAGGAGGAGAGCCATGACGCGGTGCATGTCGCCGCTGGCGTTGGCGCCGCCGAAGGGGAGGTCACGGACACGGTAGCACCCGAGGCCCGGGTGGGAGGTCAGAAGCTCTTCGCTCCGGCTCACGGCTGGCATTGCACACGCAAGCATGCATCATCGATCAGTTCAGAAGATATAGGCAACCATGTAGCAAACTAGAACATCTGGCGCCCTTCCAGCGCCCTGCAATTACTTGAAGAAGCAATTACTTGAAGAACAAAAGGTACTGTACGTATTTGATAGACATGGCTTTAGATCTAATTAAGCAAAACATTTTTTTGATATATAAAACTCTGTTGTATCCAGTCCATAGGAAAATCTTTCTTTTCCAAGAATCAATACTTTCCAAACCCAGTTACATAGTCAAAGCTACGCACTAAGGATAAGTGCATCTTACAACAGCTTAGTAGATATGGTAACAAACTAATGACTGGCCAAATAATCACCCATATTTCTACATCGTTTTGGCTGATGTTGACAGTATCCCAAGAGCTGCAAAGAGAAACACAACAATACACTGGATATCATTTTTTTTCTGCCATCAATATCGAAACCAAGCATTAGAAATCATATCAGATTGTTGTCGTCAGAATAATACATCCACCAGGATTCTCAATTGTCTAGCAAACACATCCAGTCATCCCTAGTCGAGGCAATTTTAACATACCGAAAATCAGAAACATAAGCTGCAAGTCCCTTTACCTAAGAAATTGTTGTTTGTTTTAAAGTCCCACCTGATACTATATTAATTTTTTTCAAAAACAAAAGCACCAATCAAAATGAGAAAAGAATGTTTTCCCACACAATCAACAATATATTTTTACGACAAGTTGCTAAACTCTTTTGCTATTTTTAATATACTACATCCACATGCTCACACAATACATAGGATGAATGGGGTTTCAGTTTTATTTCTGGACCTACATTTTCCTATGAAAAAAAGTTAAAAAACACAGTTTCATTTTAAGGGGCCTGAATTATAATTAACAGAACAACTAAAAAAAACTAAATTTGCATGCAAAATGTAGAACAAAACAGTACAGGCAACAATGAATCAAGTGATTCAAAATTTTCTAAATGTCTATATAGCAGTCGAGATTCTAGAAATGAAGAAACCAATTGCCTTTGCATTTAAGAAAGCTCAATGACGGTACAGACCATTGGAGCTTCCTAAAATATATATTTATCAATATGTGCACTACCTTCTCCCATTTTATATTGATGAGTAACTAAAATGTATCAGAGAATTTTTATCTTTGTAATGTCACTGTTACCTAGCCTGCTCACTTCTGACAAATGACAAATCACACTAACGACTAATTTTAAATAAATGTGTTACATGTTGTTCTATCTATCAACTTGTCAAGATGCCAAAGTTTTTGGTTGTCGCAAAGAACCACCAAATAAGTATAACCCAATGTATGCAGACCACAGCTTGGGCAGAGCAAAATGGATGTTCGCTACACCTAAAATAAACTGAAATAGTCGGATGATGTTAGAATCCTGATTAATCAAATGCAGTCTAACATATTGAAATAATTTATCTGGCAGTATGATTGACCTCACCCCTCTATATGAAATTGTTGCACTGATCAACTCATTAGAGTTATCGAGCCTCTACCGAACTTTGTTGCATACATCTCATCTGAATGCACTCTTATTAAGGAAGCAAGGTAATGCGGCACCAAAATAAATTATGAAAAGTCAGAAATCTATAAGAAACGATTTGCTCACACTGCAAAATTTGCAACTCGCCTGGCAAAGGTTGAAATCCAGCTTGTCGTTGTTCTCCAGCTGTGCTCGAAATGGACCCCTTCTCCATCAAGACTTGTCTATCTGTGCTGGAAACCTTGAATCCAGAACATGACATCAGTGAAACGTGAGATCTGAGCAAGGACATTGGATTAACAAAATGTGTGTAGAATATTTCTTACCTCGAGAATCTTCAGTGGATGCAAAAAGAAATCCCAGGTGATGCCTCTTCCTCTGTCGACCATGGCTGCCGCGGGAGCGGGCGAGTTTCGCCAGATCTATGTGCCGCCGAATCTCGTGCGGCTCAACGTACTCCCCCGCATCGCAGAGGCATCACGACTTCTCATGATAGAGCGATGAAGGTGCTCATGCTGGAATGGAGGCGACGTGGGGAGGAGAGGGCAGGAAGCAGCGACACTTTCTCCTCCGCTGGTGGCGTCATGGGGGCGGCGAGGTCAGCCCACACACCACTGAACCTCGTACCGGGCGGCGCGGCGATGGGCGACTGGTCGACCGAGGGAGGCTCGACGACGCACCTGCTCCCAGGCCACCCCGTCCTTGCCAATGAGCCGAACGCGGCATGGGGCCAGCAGGGCAGAGAGCGCGGCGCGGTATGGGAGCCAGCAGGGCAGGGAGCGCAGCGTTGAAGGGTGGGCGGCGTGAGGAGGTGCGAGGCGAGGGAGGGGAGAAGAACAGTTCCGGCCGCGCTGCCCGCGTGAGGGGCGTGCGAGGGGTATATATGGCCATCGGCCGTGCCGGCCCGGCATGTCGGGCCGTGCCGGCCCGGCCTGCAATCGTGCCGCATCGGGCCATCGTGCCCCACGGGCCGTGCCTTAGCGTGCCGTGCGGCGGCCTGCGGCCCGAGCCGCGCCCACGCCCATGGGTCGCTTTTTCGTCGTGCCGTGCCGCCCCGACAGCCACGGCCTTTTGCCCGTCGCGCCGTGCCGGCCCAAGGCCCGCGTGAGGCAAAAAAATCATCAAAGAGTTCACCATTGTTTCAAGTTTTCAAAAATCTTAACAGTTTTCATCAAAACAAAGCACATATCACAGATTCACGGTTCATCTTTGTTTGATGTTTTCACAAAACTCAGTTTTCATAAAAAAAAAAATCAAGATCATCTCAAAGATAACATTCACAGCCTCACAAATCCACAAGGCTATCACATTCAAAGCCTGAGCCCGCAGATGCATTCACAAATTCATCACAAAGACAAGAACAAGATTGTATGGCAAATAATAAATATTATCAAAAGGAGCATTTTTTGTGCAATCTTTGCCTCATTAAAAACCTTACTAGGTAAAACTCACCCTTGTGAGAAACCCTAGTAAGGAAAAAAGAGCGACCCAGCTCAAATAGAGTTCAAATCTTAGTTAAGTCTATTACAAAAGCCAACCAGTGGCAATTTGGCCTAAGCCAGGTGACTTGGTGAGTTCACAGTCCACACTTACTAATCTAACATCTCACTAACACAATGCCGGCCACAAAAAGACTCACTCACACTTAGTCACACCAAAAGTCCAACAGCTCCCTGCAAAATTACCAACAATTTTTCGTTAGTAACTAAGTTTCAAAACAATAAATATAATACAAGTAAGCAAAAGCGTCAAAATTTTTACCTCCTTGTTGCGGGAGCTCTAGCCCGGCACCGGCATTCTTTGGTACCCCACCGGCCGAGGCCCAAAGACCAAAGCATTGCCGGTACCGCCGTCACTGCTTGCCGCCGCGGTGCCCGTGCGGCTCTTTGCCTTGTTCATCCAGAACAGGTTCTTTGAATGCCGCCTCGAGTCCACATCCCCCGGTGTATCTTTGTGCTCTTCTTGCTCCTAGATCCCGGTCCTTCATGCAGGGCAAGCATCTCCACATGCTCGGGCAACAATCGCCGCCGTCGATCTTCAAGGATCCGGCCGCATTAACCGAAACAAGACTCGAGGACACGGTAGAAACAGAAATCGCACAATATATCTCGAGCCATAATAGATAGGATAGGATAGGTAAGCTTGTGGTCACGCCACCATAGCAAAATGTCAAAGGATTCAAGTATTCCATGTGACGGTGTCCGCTGTCCCAAAAGCGATGAGCTCACTAACACTGCGAGGAAGAAGGAGTAGATGAACAACCAACGAAGCACCGGGACCTCCAAAGATCCTTCCCCATACCGCTTCCCCTTTCCGAGAGGGGGCAATCGTAGGTCGTGGATCGCCTTTGAGACCTAAATTTGCACCACCAAATTTACGCTCATATTTCACAAACATCTTATACAGTTCATCTTTCACCTCAAAGATAGTATGAACTATAACTAGAGAAATTGGGCAACAAGTAAGTCAAGCACACCCATGAAACCTTTCATCTTAGCTCTAGGATCAAGAATAAATGCATAAGAATAAACAAGAGGAATTCTATCCCAATACTTAAGGAATTTCAAACTTCATGGGGTAAACAATGGATCACGAAGTTCACATCTTTCTCACCGCAGCCAAGTGTTACGCAATGTCAAGAATATGATGCAATACAAGTGGAGATGTAGGATAATAAACACCGGATAAAACAACTGTAGCATCATAAAAACGGCTCCGAAACTTCATAAACTGTTCGGCAACATACCAATGTTGTCTTTGTCAACAATTCTTCACCATAGTTAGAGTTAATGATGAACGAGAAAAGATATCCTTATATGGCGGCAAATGTTTAAGCATCAAATAGGTGGAGTTCCACCTCACATCCATATCCAAGCCAAACTTTCTAGGTCTAACACCCGAAAGCAATGCAATAATTCTTGAACAAAGCAATCCTCCGATTAGAGGAATTCAAGAAATTAATTGCGTTCTGAAATCATCGGTAAAGGGTTTCAACCTTTTCAAGCCCAGACTTCACAATGAGATTGATGATATGACGGACACAACGTTGATGCACAAGAAAATAATTAACTGGGAAGCATCGGATGGTATAGGTGCAGGATAAGAACCAAGGTAACCAAAGAAGACAGGTTTGAGAATCTCAAAAGCCACGAGTTAGTGAAGCATTATCTAGAGTCACAAAGAAATATCTTGTCAATCAAACCAAACTCCTCTACAAAGCGAAGCAATCCTATCGGCAATGTTCTCACGAGAATGTGAAACCTCAATGAGCCTAAACCCAATTACCTTTTTACGCATCTCCCAATCGGGACTAATGTAATGTGCAACAACAGATATATAGTCCTCCTTAGCATTGCCAGACCAAATGTCAGATGTCAAACAAACAGATGAACAAGCAGGCAAAACAGAGTCCATAAGAATAGATCGATTCTCAAAATACAAATGCTCCAGGTCTCTAGTTGTGGTTTGTCTAGAGACCCCTTGAAACCTAGGGTTATGAGCACGTTTGATGTACTCTTCCCAGGCCTCTGTTGCACCAATGCCTAATGGAAGATCAAGCCTAGCAATCAACCGGGCCAACTCAGTACGAGCAAGAGCAGGATCATACACCCATGTATGCAAGCCATTATCACTCAAAGCAAGCCTAGGCGCACCCTACTCTCATTAGCAGCCCTAGCATTACAAACTTTTCGGTGCCGTTTCAAATGACCGCCCAACGGCCAGATCTAGCGGTGTATCATTTACCACAACGCTACATGATGGCAGCAATTCTCACCTTTTTGGCGTCAAAGATTTGGTGGAAATCCACCCAAACGGAGACACGCGCTTACCAAGAGATGAGGTCCCATTAGTCTCGGTGGAGCCGCCCACCTCCACCTCCACCGCCCGCCGCCATCGCCCGGCCCACTGATCGGGTTGTTGCCGCCACCGCGCAGCCGGAGGCGCTGGGGCTGCATTCTCGGCCGGTGTCGTCGCCGCCCTCCCCGATCTCCTCCTCGGCTCGGGGTGCTTCGCTGCCGCCGGGCGCGGTGGTTGTACACATCCGCCACCACAGGCCTAGTCACCGCCATTACACCGAGGGATGGAGGGACCGCCCCGCTTCCAAGCACCGCCCTCGACGGTGGGACATGGGCGCCGCCGGGCGGACCCTAGCCATGCCGCCTCCGGAAGGAGGACGACGCAGCCGTCGAACCGCAACCCGCAAAGAAGAAGGGGAAGATTGAAGAAAAACAGAGCCAAACGGTCGATTCGAACGGAAACGGGGGAGATCGGAAAGAAAAGAGGGAGATCTCGAGAGAGTTAGGTTAGGGATCGAACTCACCTATGCCACCGGAGCCCGGTCGGAGATGAGGCCAAGGATCCACGAGAAGCGACGCACACACACCGGCTAGAACGACGCGAGTGGCGGCGAAGGAGATGCGTGCACAACGAACTCACATGGTACGCCGGAGGAGAGGGAGGGAGGGAGGGATGGAAAGGATGGAGGAAGGAGAAGGAGAGGGGGGATGCTTAGCGAGGTGGAGGCGAGGTCACGGAGCCGAGCCGACGAGCTCAAGTCCCACCGGCGGCGCGGATCGAAACTTGGACGACGAGGACGACGAGGACCCAGACGACCGTGATCCGGATCGAGACGAGGGCGAGGAGGAGGCGCGCGGCGGTGGTGGGTGGGTGAGTGAGCTAGGTTTGGGTGGGGGTCGCCCGCGCCCGCCGTTATATACGGGGACCGGGCAGGCCGGCCTCCCCATAGAGCCGCTGTAAAGGCCTCGGGCCGCCAGGGCCGAGATGGTTGACGGGCCGTGCTGGGGGCGTGCCACGGCTCGTGCAACGGCCCGTGCACGGCACGCCACGGCCGGGCCGCACGGCACGGCAGCACCGGCCGGCCGCTTTGGCCGCGGCCGGGCCACCAGGCTATGGGTCGGGCAGCGCCCACGGGCCGCATGGAAATATATAGCGGGGGTCGGGAGCGATTCGCGACCGGGCCTTGGGCTGTGCGCTGTGTCAGGCGGTCTCTTTTTTTTTTTTTTTGAGAAGTGTCGTATGGTGCCCGGGATAGTTGGCAAAGGTGAAAGAATTTCGTGGACAGGTGTCGACACAATAGAAGGCCACCAAGGCTCCAATTCATGTGGGAGCAGGAAAGGAGGGTGGCTTTTAATATCTCCGATGCTAAAGATCGAGATGCTGGTATCTATGTGGCATCGATCGCACCGGCCGTCTCCGATGTCCTCGCTGAGCGCGTCGCCGCCGCGAGGGCGCCAGAGAGCCGCAGGCCACCCCGTCAGAGATCGCCACCCATGGCACGCCGTTTCGGCGGCCATGGACATGAAGGCGCCCCCGACCACGCAGGTTACCCTTGCGGCACCAGGCGCCGCTGGCGCGCTGCCGCTTCAAGCGCCCGCTTGAGCCCGTCAGCCGCCTCCGCCGAACATCTCCATCCGGCGCCATGCCGGGGCTCATCGTTGTTCGCTCCCCGCCGAGACCTCCACGAACCGCAAGTTCCCCGACGGCGGCGCCGCTTAGCTTCGCGAGGGAGGCAGCGGTTGCCGTGAACGAGAAGACGGCGGACGGGGCGGCGGTGGGGCAAGGATGCCAGCGACCATCAAGAGCTTGGGCGTGGGAGCTGAAGGGGAAGCACACCACGGCTACGCGGCGGCGACCCCATCGAACGAAGGAGACCGCTGAGTACGCGTGCAAAATTTGCCTTGATGGGCACACATATATGCCAACCAAATTTCTAGGATGTGCGTACATATAAGAAAACAAATTTATCAAAAGCAAGCACTTACATTATCTAAAAATCAAAAGCAAGCACTTACATAATTTATTGCATATATCATTACTAATTTGTTAAAAAAAAACATTTCATGACTGCTATATGAAAGAAAATATAGTAAGGAGGAAGTGATCTTATCTCTCATGGGATCGACAACCCTCCAAAATAGGCTACCGGATTTTCCACCTTTGCTGAGTGGGTAACCCTTTACCGAGAGCAGGATATCGCGGGCGGCGCCTCTCGGCAAAGACACACACTTGACTGTTGGCAAAGAGCAGACACTCGGCACAGAAGCCGTCAGGTCTGGCCCGCCGTCGTCTGCCTTTGCCGAGAGCACTGCCATCCGACTCTCGACATAGGCGAGGCAAGTGTAGGCATTTGCCGAGAGCATCTGTGCCTCGCTTGGCAAAGGGGTCCCTTTGCCGAGTGTGCTAGAACTCCGGCACTTGGCAATTTCTTTTTTTGTTTTTCGACCTTCAAACTTTTTGGCTCTTGACATACATCACATGGTACTCGATGTTCAGGTTTGTTGAGTTTTTTTACTTTATTTGATATATTTAGAAAATTAATCTCTTCTATGGCAATTTTTAAATCAAGCCAAATTTGAACTATAAGTGATTGAAATTTATGAAAAAATGGAGTACACAGTTATTAAAAAAACATATGTCCTCGACAAAAGCTGCCGCCACCGTTGCCCCCCGCTGTCCCTCTTTGCCGAGAGCTATGCCGGCACTTTCGGCAAAGAGCATTTGCCCACGACTTTCTCGAGAGTTTTTGCCGAGAGCAACTCTTGGGAAAGTCTTTGCCGACGGATTTGCCCCTTTGCCGAGTGTGTCGCGCGCGACTCGGCAATGGGGGGCGAGTCTGGTAGTGATACATCAAAACTCGACTTAGTCCGGTTTTTTTGTGGGCTAGAGCAGAAACCTTCTGAAAATTAAAATTAATTGATGCTGGCTCCTAAAAATGCGATCCATATATACTTTTTTTTTTATCAACTCATGAGATGAATGAAATGGTGCAATCCATTCTTCCATTTGAGGCAGTTAATAAAATCGCCTAGCTAGTTTGGCTGGGTCTGTCCTCGAAAAGTTATTTTCTTTGTCCCAGCATTAATTTAAATTATCTATGTATGTTTTCTAATCATCTCGACGATGGAACATGATGGTGGCTGTTACACGCTATGGACAATTTCTTATTTTTTTTCACTAAACGCCTAGGCACATATTTCATTAAGCGAGAATAGAGTTTATTACACATAAACGAGAGACGGTAGTCGCAGGATTACAAAACCTCGAAACCTAGGAATACAACATATTGTGATTACATAAGGCAATTGGTGACAAGAGGGTAGCATGCAGTTAGCACTCATGCCATCCCATCACCCAGCCCAGTCGTGTTCGGGTTAAACTCTCCGTTGAGCGGACACGAGAACATTTTGCTTCTTGAAGGACATGTCCCCACGAACGCCCGTATGAAATGGCCCGCGATCTCCGCATCAAGAGCGCCCTCATGCATATGCATTCCTAGCTTCATGAGTAGCACATTCTGTGATTGCCTCGTCGCATTGGGTACTCACGGCTTGGCCGCACGCGGCCGCTCCTCCCTCAATGAGTGAATGGAAACCGGGCGTATGTGTCGCAGCCCTCGCCCGCATGAAGGAGCGGGGGTGTGGGGGGAGACGGACCGACACTCACTTTCATCATGAAATGAGCGAACCGGCCATCTTCCATCAGGATCGCCACGGGCGAGCATAGCAGCCGCATTCCCGGCCGCATGAGCCGGGGGTGTCGGCGAGACCCCTCGCGGGTCGTGTCCCGTAGTGCCACCAGTCCATGGGGCCGCAGACAGCCAACCAAGGTGGCGGCAGCCCCCTCCCGCGACCGCGACGACAACAGAGGGATCCACGCCATCCGCCCCTCGGGTGCCTCTCGCATCCGCAAGGCCCGAGCTCGCCCATCCGTAGTGGCGAACGAGCATCCACCAGCGATGCCCTGACCTCCACCCTGGAGACAAGAGGCAGCGAGCTCACCGATCATAGGGTCACCCCATACGGGAGGCCCAAAGGCTTTACATAGCCCTAGCTCAAGTGGGTTGTGAGAAGTGGCGGTGTTGTAGACACCGCTGATCCTCCCCGCCAACCTGTGTTGGTGCGGACGATGGCGCCGACTTTGTTTGAACCATCGAGTGGCACGCTGGCAAGCGCGCAGGACCATCACCGCAACCGCGCTGGGCCACTCCCCAACGATCGGTTCCCCCACGAACGGTTGGGCGGCACACCTTGCCACCCCAATGGGGTGCTGCCCCACCGACGCCGAAGGGCGCGCGGCGCCGATGAGCAACCTCGATTGCACGCCCTCGCCGATGGCCTCGTGATCGCTACAACGGCGAATCGCTGGGCGGAGATCGACATTTAACGGGTGACGCGGGTCGCACACGAGGAAGTTGAAGTAGACACCAACAACAAGGTGGTATAGGGCGGCGGAGCTTGGCCGCCGCCTCGTCCCCCGTCGCAGACAACGGCTCACAACATTCAAAACCATCGATCAACGTTAGCGCCGACAGGCCGCTTAGCCGCGACCCGACGCCCGCCACCGCTGGGCTGCCGCCAGAGCACCGACCTTGCCGATCGGGCCGTAGACCAAGGCAACGCCAGCTGGCACCGCGCAAGCCGCGCCGGTGGTGGTGCACAAGACTTGCGCACCGACGCCGCCGCCGCCGCCATTGACGCCGCCTCCCTCAAAGAAAGCTCCAATGGGCACCTCCATTGTGTTGACGCGGGCGATGCAATCACAGCCCGATCGATGGGTGGAGACGGCCCAAGAGCCTTTGCGGGCAACGCCTAGGTTGGACGGGCGCCGGCAGCAAGATTGGGCTCGCCGCTGGAGCTACTAGCGCTTTGGTCCGCGGTCCGCCCAGCGCCTAGATTCTTTGAACGCCTTAATCAGCTGCCGCCTGTGATGGAAGGGGCAGCGTGTGTGAGGTGGGAGGGGTGACAGCCCAGAGATGGGCCGCTAGTGCGTTGTGATAGTGGCGCCGTGACCGCAGTGATGTCGCCGCCGTCTTCGCCCTCACCTTCTCGTCGTCCATGTCCTGCGCCGACGGCAGCGACCCCCATTCTCCGCGCACACGCACGCCATCTTAGGCAGCGGCACCTTGCATAAAGTGGTGGCCGACGGGGCCGCCTTCCTCCCGGGGGGGTTAGGACCCGAGGTCTCCAAGGAAACCATATGGAGTAATTGGTAGATCCGAGACGGGGAGCGAGGATCCGGGGTTGGAGGATCGCCGCCCGGCCGGGGGGCGAGAGTCGGGTCGGTTTGGGGGGGTATTTCATCCCGTCACTATGAACAATTTCGGCTGTCAAAAATTGTAACCAAGATATCTAAGGATGATGATGTGTTGGCCAGATTCATGGAAGGTTTAGACTTCTCGGCCTGACTTAGGAAAGATGACAATTTGTATTTGACAATAGGGTTTAGGATGGTTACGAGAATTTGCTTCGGCCATCACCCCAATCCTTGAAAAATCCTGTCAGATAGTGCCAGGTATATTCTGTTCGACTAACGGGTGATGGGCCGAAGCAAATTAATTAAAAGTTTTGTAAGCATATTTTGGTCTGCAAATAGAACGCGCAAACAAAGGAGGACGCTCTGATCTGCTCCTTTATAGTGGCAGTGGAATTATTTTTTAAATCTCAATAATTACTCACTTATTCTTTCATATGGGGTCCAGCAAGATCGCGGTCCACAAGTACTATATTACAAAATTCTTAGGTGTCGAGCCAAATGTTAAACTCGTCTGGGTTCCAAACCAGAGCCCAATGTGCACACAAATTACATTCTCGTGACAATATAAACATTAACATAAGCTCTTTCAACATCATTCTACTCAGAGCGAGCTTGATCAAAGGCACCTGACTTCAGAGCATTTACATATGTAGTTGAGTCTATCTCGTGGATAAGTTTGGCCATACCATTCAGGCCTGGTGGTAGCAGCAAGCGCAGCTAATAGGCAGGCTTCAGTTTCAGCACACAACAGAGCATCATGCACAGCTAACAAGCGGTGTGACCTCTGTTGTCTTTGGCCACGAAACCCAAGGCTGTTTTTCTTGCCTTCTGTATCAAAAAAACTCCATGAATGTTAATCTTCAAAAGACATATTGTGGTGGTGCAGACGACTCCTCAAATTATTTGCTGAGTTTTGCATTTCTTTGCTTTCTGAAACTTCACGGCACACATTTTTGGAGTTCAGTGCTGGCGAAAAGTGACAGGAATTAGTCTATTGCGCATGGTGGAGCAGGTGTTTACCATGATGTTTAACTTTTCTTGTATATAATAACTTATCAACAACTTGGTGGTTAGGTCTGTTCTTTGTCAGAACTAAATAATTTACCCACGCGTTTGTGCTGGAGGAGTTTTGTATTGCTTTATGTATAGAAAATTATTGAGTACTTAAGACGCATCAAGGAACAAATCCTCCAGGACAGATGAAACCAATAGGCTCTGAACCTTGTTAGAAAAAATTTGCTAACGACACACAGCTCAAATAAATGTTGTCATCATCTTGAATTCAGATATAGAAGATTAATTAGTCTGTTGTCTAGTGGACAAACATGTTTGTGTAATTCAAATTAAAACAAATGTTAATACAGGAAACAAGGAAAACTAAAAGAGAGCACCTATAATTTCGATTCCATTCCTTCCAAACTTCTCAGAATTTGTTCAAGATTTTAGAAAATATATATTAAAATCTATTAAAATAAATATAGGCATTATGAACATATATTTTGTAGACATAAAATATCTATTAATAATAAACATAACTGTTTTAGTACACAATGCAATGCAAACGCTCACAACACGCACGCACACACGTATGCAAAACCTACCCCTATGAGCATCTCTCGAAGAATTGGGCCGACAGATCTAGAGATTTCCAAAGTCACCATTGCCGCATTGTTGTCGAGGAATTTAACCCGGTGAACATGTTCAACCACAAGGGACCTTACCAACTGATTCGAGGACTTTAACCCGTGGGCATGTTCAACCACAAGGGACCTTACCAACCGATATATGATCGTTGTTGATGTATTTTTTTTATGAACTTAATCAAAACTAAAAAATGAACTAAAGAATAAAATCTATAATTTAAATGGAGGAAGCACATGGTACGCTGCGATCCAATATGAAAAACCGAACACAACAAAACTTAATTGGTGGAAAATATTTCAACATCGCTTTGCTAAAATGTGGTGGATAGGACTTAATTACACTCTCTTGAATGTTGGGGGTGGGGGTTGCGGTGTTAGGAGGAATCAATTCTCTTATAAACTCAATTTCCACTACAGATTTTATTTGAACGTGCAATTGTTGAAACCATGGGTGGCACAGAGAGTAAATCGTAGATGGATGACTATAAAGATAGCTTTGAACCATAAAGTGCTAACAAAGGACTAACTCCATCCTAGGATGACACAAGGGTCAAAATGGAATTGTCATGTAAAAGTACGTAAATTATCACAAAATGAAATTTGTGATGAAACAGTAAGCGTTACGCATGTTGTCATAAGACGATAGTCACAAAATGTACCATGTGAAGCTTTAGGCAAACCGTCACAAAATGTCTATACCTTTTGTGACGGGTTACTTTTCTATCGTAATGCATTGTACCATTTAATGGCGACAACCGGTGTCACATATTGGTCGATCAACGTGTCACAAAAATACGCAAAGCCGCCACAAATTGTATTTTGGGAAATCTATTTAAACTAGTTATTGTGACTACGAGTGAATACTTTTATGACATCACGGTCTAATGACAAATGTGGGAGTGTCTTATCTATTACTTAATTCAATTAATAATGTCACATAGAAGTTTACACATTCACATACATTCTAGAGACACACTAAATCATCTATGACCAGTCTACCAAGTTACCAACACTCCTAAATGTAAAATCCTCAAACATACAAAAATTGATGTTGCTTGGCTTGCTTCAAGGGAGCCTGTTCACTCATTGAGCAAGAATCTGTCCTTCCAACTATTATAGAGTATGTCAACTGAATTTAAAACCAACAGAGTGAATTCATAACTTATATTTGACTACAACATTGTCAGTGAATGACCAAGATATCATAGATAGGACTTAGTAAGTTGCTCACCGAACACAACACCGATACAATTAGGTAATGTTGGACCGCATTGATAGGGTTAGGTATGATAGGATCAGGTAAACGGTTGGCATCATATGATCAACAAAAAAAAATTAGCCTCGGCTTTAACAACCATAAAAGTCATGCTCACATCCATCCCCTACCATCACATAGATCAGGTTCTAGTGTTGCAAGAGGATGTTAACCACCGGTTCAATGACGATCAAGTTTGCATCATTAGTAATTTTACTTGTAGAGGCTTTAGCATATGAATGTTTATAACAAAAACATGACAACCATGGAATGTTCAAAATCATCATTGTTTACCATCACCTTGAGTTAGACCCAATTGTCGCTAAATTGTGGTTGGTGCTAACTAACATGAAAAACAACAAGAAGATGCTTTGATAAAGGCAACCATCTCATTATCTCAGTTACTAAAGTTTACATCATTGGCCATAATTAGATCCCATAGTTGTCATCAATGTGGCCTCAACTAAATGACAACCATGAAAATTGTGGTCACATCCGGCCCCTACCATCATTTAGATTAGTTCTAATGTTGCATGAGAATGGATGTTAACCTTTCGTTGGTATTTGCTAAGCCCACGTAAATATTTATAATTTGTATAATCCGCAAGCGCATGGATGGATACCGGTGAGCACTTCACCCGGGAGAGGGTTTAATATCGAATCCACGTGGAAACGGGTGAGGGAGACTACGATCTAATCTTAACCCGGAGTAGCACAAGACTTAAGAAGGTTGAGGGTATAGAGAGGATTACTAAGATAGCTAAATCTTAATTTGGTAAGTGATGTTGATAGTATTCTTATGGGGATGTACTCAAAGAAAAGTAAGGTCGAAACTTACTATTCCCCCAAAGTAACTAGGTCCCACGTGTCCTATCCAACGGGATGTGGAATCCAAAGGAATCAATGGTACCATCACTACCACGATCTACCACGCTCCGGAAGGTAGGGTGTATCTACGAGATACCCAAGTCCAAACACCACGTTTACACTGCGAATATTACTCTAATCTAGGTACCAGATTAAAGCACTCAAAAGAGACTCGTAGACCAATAAGAATAAATATAAATAATATAACTTACTAAAAGAAGAAGTAGATTACGAATAATTTCAAGTGTAGATTAACTTCCAATCGAGGTACAAGTATGAAGATAGCACCGACAGTAGGTGCTTCCCTCCATCCCTCCCCTCTCTCTATCTCTCTTGTTCTAAAGATTAGAACTAATGAGTTCTAACCCTCTTAAATGCTAACTCTTCTAGTTCTAGTTCTAATTACATTCTAATTCACTAATCCCTTAGAGAGAGATGATCCTTACATGGGACCCCTCTACAACTAAGAGATAATGAGATAGAATGAATTGATAATGAATTAGGGTTTAGCCCCGGGGGTCGGGGGTCTTCTTATATAGGCCTTGGCGATGAACGATGACCATTGGATCAAACCGACCTTGGCAACGGTGTAGATACAACCTCAAAGTCGGGTTACAAACCGACATAAAAAGACTAACTGATTGGCCAAAAATGCCCGGCGGTCGTCGGCCTAAAATTGCCGGGGCGGTCGCCATGTCATTCTCTCCCCGCCGGCCTCTCGTCTCTTCTGGTGTCTTCTGGTATCTTCTAGAGTGTTTTAGTCCACATTTTGGGTTGAGTTACTTTACGGTCAAGTCTTGTCATTGTATGAGATATA
>JADLZK010008958.1:0-283718 GCA_015847255.1 Hyparrhenia diplandra
TATGAGGGGATCGTGATAGCCGATGGACCCCTGACCACCCACCTGGACCGCTGCCTCTCCTTGCCGGCGACGGGCGCGCCGCTGCCGACCCAGACCCTCGGCCGAGCTCCACCCCGTAGCTCTCCCTCGCCCCTTCCAAGCAGCAGATCCGAAGCTCGCCTCCTCTTGATCTATCCTTCCATGGGGGTTGTGAAGGTCTCTCCGCGCCCTCGGCGTGCTCCCGCCTCCCGAATGCGCCACTTTTGAGCCGGGCGCCGCCGCTTCACCTCCCCGCTGCCGCGCTCTTCCCCGGTGGCGATCGGGGCCCCTCGGGTCCGCGGCGCGGGCGCTGACGGGCTCATCCTCGCAGCCGTGCTCCAGACGCCGCCCGCTTAGGGACTCTCGTCTGCGGGCCGCGCTTACCGGTGACGCAGACGCCAGTGGAAGCTAACGGGCTCATCCCTCGCCGCCGGTCTCGCGACGCCGCTACCCTCCTCGACTTCGCCGCACTCGGCCGATGTGCGACGCCGACGCTGACTCTCGCGGCTGAACGCCGAGGCCGCCTTCGGGTGCTAACGCCGCTGCCGGGCCGCCATGGCACTCCAGCCCGGCCCAGAGCCGTGACGGGGCCCGACAGTACACTCGGCGCCTGCGCCCCCTGCGTTTGTCGCCTCTCTTCCTCCGCCCCCAGCCTTCCCCATCCCTTGGCGGGGACCTCCCTACGCCATGGAGGTGCTCGCTACCATCATGGACGCTCTCGACGATGACGTACGCAGGGCGCTGGACGCCTCGCATATGGATGACATCGGCGAGGTTGCCGACATGGGGCGAGGGGAGCTCCTAGCCTCTCCCGGCCGCTCCTTCCTCGGGCGAGGCGCCTCCTGCCCGGGCGCCACCACCTCACCCCGCCTCGTGGAAGGCCTCTACCTCGACAGCAGCCCCCTTTCTTGCCCTCTCGCCGGCGGGACCAAGGAGGAATGCTGGAAGGGGGCTCTCGAGGACGCCGACTCGGGGACGAGGTGGACTACGAGCCCCTTCCTCGCGCTCCCTCGCTGCGTGTTGCGCTCGTCTCGCCGTGGGCGGCCGTGGGCGGTGTCTGCTGGATCTACACGCATCTACCACGCCTCGCTGCCGCCGCTCGGGAGCAGTGATGCGACCCTCGGTGTCTGACCTGCCGCACTCCAGCGCAGGCGCCGCCGCCGGCGGGCGGCCGCTGCTCTGCAGACTCCTTCCACGCCACTACGGGCGCCCTCTTCCTTCGACTCAGGGTGCCCACGCCGCAGGCTCGGCCGGCACGCTACGTAGCTGCCCTCGCACGCTAACGGCTCAGCCCATCGCCACCGCCGCCGCCGCTCTGGAGACCACCGCCGGCGCTGCTGCGCGCGCACGGCCTCGTCGTGGGACGCTCCACCACCGCCGACGCCCTCTTGTCGACGATGACGGCTTCACTCGTGCTCGAAGCGCTAGCATGGGAGACGCCGAGCCTCACCCAATCTCGCCGCCGGGCGCTCGCGGCTCCATTCCTTGTCGGGCTCGCTTCAACCGCCTGGGCCGGGATCACGCCGCAGCCCGTGCTCCGCCTCGCCACGCTGCCTCATCCGGCTCTTAGCTCGAGCACCCGGGCGAGGAACTACAAGCATCGACATTGGCCCCCCGCCAACAACCCTACACGCAGCAAAGGCGCAGGAGCCTCGACGCTATGATGTGGAGCCCACTCTGCGGTCGCGCAGGATCTGCCGTGTGCGCCGACAAACGTGTCGGTGGCCTTGACGTCCCTAGGGCGCGACCGGGTCGCCCGGTGCTTCCCTTCTTCGCTGGGCGGATCCTTTGTTCGCCCACTCGACATCGGCCTTCCTTGGGGTGCCACCAGGCCATCGATGGAGGTGGCAATGCCGCACACTCCACCGCCCGCTTGCGCCGAAGCTGTTCGTGGGCACGAAGCCTCCCCTGCCAGTGGGACGCGAGTGCTGGATGAGCTAGAGGCCTCCCTCGCCGCTGGCGTCCACCTACCTCGACGAGCACCCTAAAGTGCTAACGTTCGAGCCCCTTCACGCTACGCTTGGTTCAACCCCAACTCGCGCACGCATGTGACACCGGATGTCGGTGCGCTTATAGAGCTTCAAACGACGACGCCCCTACCGCTGGGCCGGATCACATTGATCGTGGCCTACCGACGGATCCACCGCCGCCCCCGCTGGCAGGCCTTACCAAGCAGACCACACGCCTTGGTCCGGATGCAGCCGGAGGACATCACCGCAACCTCGCGGGCTACCGCCGCTGCACCCACGGCCGCATCCGGCCGATGCCTTCCTCGAAATTCCCTCGCCATGCCGCCAAGAGCCTCCGATCATGTAATCGCCTAGGCCTTGACCAATTCGTCGACGCCCGTTTCTGCCGCGAGCACCAGCCTTGCTGCCAAGTCCGCCAACGCCACCCCAATCCGAACGCCAGCGTCTCCTGGTCCCGATGAACAAGATGGAAGGCCGGCCCGGGGCCCAACTTTCCAACTTCGCCCGACTATTTGCAAGTGCGATTCCACCATCGCCGGAGGGAAGATCACGATGGCCAAGCTGGGAGAGCATGCGGCGGCGTTCCCCATGATTCGTCATCTTCTTCCAAGGGACACACCGCCGGGGACCCGACACGGCAGTGTTGTCGTCGCCCAGTGCTTGTGGCGCATCGTTTATATCTTTAGTACAACTTCTTCGCCTCGCCCGTTAGCCGGCGCCTTGTGTTGTGTTCCACCACTTTGACCTTTGTCATCTCGCCATCGCCAACCGTGAGACTTGTAAGAACTCTACTTTTCCCTTAATAGAACACGTGCTTAAGCACGCTTTTGAAAAAATTAGAATTAAGCATCCAAATATCTCGGTGTTTTCTTAATATCTATGTTGAGTTGATTATCTTCAAAGATAACCTTTGTTTTTTCTAGGACCTCCTATATTTTGCGCGCGCGCACACACCCACCCACCCACCCACACACACACAAAAAAAACTCAATCCAAAAAAAAAAAAGGCCTCATAAGTGAGGGTTACCCCGCCTGTGATCCCCCGACATCAATTTTCGATATAAAACTGAATCTAACAATCTCTTCCATGACACAACATCGAGTCCAATCCAACTTTCCATCACACACCCCAGTGATCTCTGGAACATATATATATATATATCCTAGCTAGGCCACTAGTTTAACTCTCTATATGTCACTCTTGTATGACCCTCTAGAGACGTTAATAGGCTTGCCTGTTAAATAAACAAAACTAGGGCATGGTTAAGGTAGGGGTTTTTTTTTTTTTTTTTTTTTACAAACAAGTCGATGTCGGCATCTGGTGTGACGTTTGCTTCCCTCTCCCTTCTCATGAGCTCAGTTAACAAATCTAACCAGCAGATCGAGGTCATGGGTCAGTTAAGTAAACAACAAATGAACAAAGCATAAGAAAAAAACAAGAAATTAACAACGGTTCGGCCGGCAAATACAATATTAGTCGGTTCACCTCCTCCTTGAAACAGAAACGTCACACATATGAGGTCATGCATTATGAGCTTGACGTATGGACAAAAAAAATGATCAGCTGGTATACCATGACGTACGTACTTTATTTAATTTCCCACCACGACGTAGATTGACACTTATTTGACAGCTCAACTACTGCTCAAACAACGAAATAAGTTGTATTCTCGCTACTAGCTCTATATATGTCCAAAATACACGGCTGCCTTGAAGGGCAACTTAGTGTCAGAGACGTATATATTAACTTAGTGTCCACCACGTCACACATATGACATCTCTGCCAAACGAACCCTTAGTGTCCTTTTATTCCAAGATTCTCCGCCACTCCAACTCGCACTATCTCAACACCTACTACCCACCTTTCCCCCACTCGACCGCTCGTGTGCCAAATCTACTCGTCCTCCACTACCCCCATTGCTCCTAGATACTCTCTAATACCTGCTGCCCCATGATATAAGACAACTCTTTAGCAATCTATTTATTTCGGGCCAGAAGGAGTATATATATATACTTACGGACCAGAGGCAAATAGAATTAAATAGAGCATGAATGCACTAGTAATTACCGTAAGAATCACCGATGCCTTGGCATTTGGCGGAGAAGGCCAGCGTCTCCCTTTACAGTCAACTCTCCGCTGTGGAGGTCATCCTGGCTTACATACGCGGCTATCCTCGAGGGGATGAACTCGTCCATCTCACGTCCATTGTAGGTGATCTTCCCTGAAACCTGTGTGTACACACATAAAAATTGATTAGATATCGAGGTAGCTCAATGGCTAAGAAGTATATAGTTAAGAGATTATGGCTTTGTCGACCCCGCCGCTCACTCATTCCCTCATCGCGCCCCCACCGCCCCACCCCGTGACCCACTCGATTTGCCGATTACCCGGACCCCCGTAACCCTAGCCAAGGGCGGGCGCCGCCGACAAAGGTAACCTACATGCGCTGAAAAGCAGTAGCGGCAGGATGGCGGCCAAGACCCTCACTCCCTCGGTACCCTAGCGGCGCGACGCACCCGATTGAGGAAGCAGGCGACGCGCGCGTGGTCTCGAGGTGGCTGGTGGGGCGCAGGGAGCACCGGAGCAGGTGAGCAGGGGAGGGGAGGACGCCGATGGCGCCATGGCTGGGAAACCGCAGAGATAGGGACCGGCGATTTCGTTTTTTCTTTTTCTTCCCTGCTGTAGTATATTTCAGTCGGGTTCGGTTTTAACCGAAAAACCAAAGTTTAAAACTGAAACTGATTTGGTCGGTTTCTTGGATTTTGCCAAACCAATCAGCTTTGATTTTTGAAAATGAACTTTTTAAACCGAACCGAGGTTTAACCAATTTTCGGTTTTTACCGAACGCCCGGGGTGAAGAAAACCTACCTAGTTCCTCCTAGCAGGTTGAATTTTTTTTTTTTTACTACATTCAAAAGAAAAGTGTATAAATGTTAGTGCATTGTCAAGACATATTTCATTGTGAATTGAATTAAACTAATCTAATGGTTTTAAGTTAGAGAAGTTTGGCTTATGAAAAAAACTTAAACAACCTATATTTTGTAACAGATGGAGTACGTAATCACACACATGTGGATCTAACTAAATTTTATTGTAGTACATTTATGAATCTTGAAAAGTTGTACTACTATCACACATAACAGTTTAAAAAAAAAAAAAAAAGTAGTTTAACCTTTAATAAAAACATATATATGTACATCCTTCTTAATATACTTCTAATATGAAAATAGGAAATTTATAAAAATAACCTCATGATTCTATCACAAAACAATTACGTTTCCTTTTATTTATTCAAGAGAAGAGAGTACATGTTAGTAGTTAGGTATGACTCAACAGACTTTCGAGGAAAAGAAAATAATGAGGACATGCTAAATACAATACAGTTAGTGGGTCCACATACATGACATGCATGTACATACGACATTAGGAAACTTAAATAATGACCTCAAGTCCAGAGTCTAGCTTTCCAGCTAATGCCTTGAGCAATGTAGTTTTCCCTGATCCTGGGGACCCTAACAGAAGAGTCATCCTTGAAGGAAAAAAAAAAGGAATTTATTATAAATTCATAGTTAGCTCATAAAATGCAATATAAATTAGAGGGGTCAAATTCTCATCACAATGTAAATTAGAGGGGTTCCATTGGCATAAACCTTCACAGTTAGCTTATAAATTCACAGTTATTTAGAATTAGAGGGGTCAAATTCTCATCACAATGTAAAACAGTGCACATGCAAGTAGTCTAGATACAAAACCTGCGTGGCCTGAAGATGGCACTGGTTTTATGGAGAATGGTATACTTGGTCTTCCAATTGCTGGGTAGCATGTGCAAAGTGTCCGCAACGTCCTTCCAATAAATAAACAACAGACCACACATTTAGCAATATATATCACACACCACCACAGCTAAGAGTTCATAAAAAAATAGATCTTTCATATCATATATAATATATCACATACACACACACACCCAGCTTCTACTTTATAAAGGCGCTTGCATAAGTTCCTCTTCTCCCTTTTTTTTCTAACAAAAAATATGTATATATGATATGATACCAGGGCTGTGTTGGTAATCGAGTTGAAGATGTTTTGTGCCACAGCCTGTCCTCTGGCATAGACCTCCGCCTCCACCTCCACATCTTCGGCGCGCACCTCCACCGTCGGAAGCTCCATGCCGACGCTACCAATAAGATCCAAGATATATATATAGTCATATAGATGTAGCTGATGATGCAATATATAAGGATGTATATATATGCATGGAAGCGCACCGGTCGAAGCGATCCTTGATCTTGAGCAGGAAGCGCTCGTGATCGTCGCTGGTTACTCCAACCAACCGCTCCACGAGAAGCTTGGCTTCAGCTTCCGCCGTTGTGGCTGCTGCGCCGGCGGCCTTCTGCTCCGCCATGGCGACGAATTGGTGTAGCACAGAGTAGTAGTAGTGCTCTCGGCTGGTTGTTCCGGCATTTTGGTGGCCATTATATATACACACAACAGGTAGTAGTTGTGACACAAGCTGCAAAGATGTGAATCATGTGCGTGTTTGGTCGTTCAGCATGGCCAAATTTATATATTTACGGTTACAGGCATGCAACATGGTTTTAGTTAAATGCATGTCTTATTCAGTTTTAGTTTTGGGATATTCTTCTCCTAACTGCGAAGAATCAACTTTCAAGAGTTTTTGTCTCTTAGTGTGTGCATCAGAGCATGTTTGGTTTGCCGTGACATGTGAGGTGATCCGGAATGATCCGATCCTAACACCTAACCGAAGCAAGCAATGTGTCAGCAACCAGCCACAGGTGGGCCTTCATATGGGTCGTGGGCTTGGGCCTACTGAGCAGTTGCCTGCCGAACCACGGGTGCTATGGAGTACAAAGAGAGCACAGGGGCTGCAGGGGGAGGGGCATCGAACAATTACAAACAAACCAAAACAGGTTTATCCCCTTGCTCCAATATCTCCTCTTCCCCTTCTACCGTTCATCTTCTTCCCTCAATATCTAGATTCTATTGCTCCTGCATTCATCTTCTTCCCTCAATCTCTAGATTCTATTGCTCCTTCCTCTCATTCCTTTCCATTCTCTGCTACGGATACCAGGTTGCTAACACAATAAAGCAACTACAAGAGATGTGTTATCCTTGCCATGTAGACTATTTTTACAATTTCTCTTACAAAAACTAAGCTCTAACAGTTTTGCTATCTTGTTTTGTAAAATAGCAAGTTGACTATTTCTAAAATCTCGCATGCTAAATATAGTTTGCATGTGGCGCTAGCTATCTAGCCTTGCCATAATAGAAAGTCTGTTGGTTTTTTCTATCTTTTTACAAAGTTTTTCTATTTTTGATGTTGGCTAAATCACAGGTTTAGCCATCTACTTATACCAATTCTCTTGGAGTTGCTCTTAGGGCACGAAACATAACCATTTGTAATCGATTGATGATTTCACGCCGATGTGGAAATTCTCCGTCGTCTGTAGCCACCAGTCCTTGGCCGCGTCACTCCGCGCTTTCACCGGCCACAGCTGGCTTGCTGTGACGGGACGTGGGCGAGTGCACCGCCATCGCTGAGGTCGAGAGGTAGGGGATAGGGTTGGAGACATGAGTCCTGGAGAGTGGTGGGCTGCGCCTCTGATTGAAGGATTGGCTTGGGCTATCTTAGGCTGGGCCGTTGGAGAGTTGGACCGTGCAAGGGGCGCACGCAGGAGACTGGAGAGAAGTGCGCTGCGGTGCTTGGATCGGTTTGTTCGCTCATCGATTTGGTGGGACCGAGAAAACCGAACCCGAAGCCGATAATTGAACTTCACCCATATGTAAACCGAAGCCAAAAATCAAAACCCAAAAAACAGACATTTCGGGTTGGTTTGGTTCATGTTCCAGGTGAAAGTTCCTCGCAACAAAAAATGTTTCAGGTGAAAGTAACCAGTTTGAGTCCTAAATAATCGCACCGCCCATTCTATCTACTAGACACATAATTACACTTGATGACTTATATATAAGGAACCACATAGCTCACAACAAGTTCTTACTTTTTTTTTGTGAAACACAAGTTCTTACACTACTACAAAATTGATTTTATGTGATGGTAAAATTCGACCGCCTCCTAAAATACCTAGTATTAACCTAGGCGGGCGTTTTTTTATTAACCGAGGTGGTCAAGTTTGCCCACCTTGAAAAATCAATTAACGGAGGTGGGCCTTTATAAGAGGCCCGCCTCCAAAAATGTCGTTAATATGCCTGAGCTCGCTTCCATCCATCTCAACCTCCATTTTCGGAGGCGATGATTGCCATGACACGCGTGGAGATGGCGTTCTTGTTGATGCGGAGGCGCTGCGGCACACCCGTTACGCTTCGGCGCTAGCATGTCGTCTCCCTTTGCCATCTCGGCTGGACCTTGAGGCAACCGCCGCCCGCCAGGGAGTTGGAGGGGAGGGGTGTGGTGTGTGAGCAGGAACAGCAAGAACACGCACTTGTGCGGTTGGGGCAAAAACCTAGCAAAAGCCTCTCTTACAAGGGATTGTGGGCCGCGCCGGTTAAATTGAGCGTTGGCGAGACATGTTGAAAGGCCCATATCAGACATTGTCAAACATATGACTCATCCAAAACAAGTTCTGCTAAAAAAAAAAAAAAAAAACCAAAACAAGTGCATAAGGATTTGGGGAGGAACTACTGGGACCGTTTGGTAAGGAGGCAAGGAGGAACGGTTCCGATTCTGACGTGGATCCCAGGAATTATGCGCAATATGGCTCACCGTTTCATTTTAGAAAGCAGCGAATCATTTCACATTCTTTACAGTACGCTGGTGAAAAGCTCAAAACAATGCTGGAGCTCTTTCTGGACGAGGAACGACAAGTCCGGACGAGAAGATGCGGCGCAAGACGCGCAAAAATGTCTATCGCAACAACGTCTAGATTGTCTAGTACTCCCTCCGTTCCAAATTGTAGTTCACTTTGGCTTTTCTAGATACATTGATTTTGTTATACACCTAGTTATACACTATGTCTAGATACATAGTAAAAGAAATGAATCTAGAAAAGCCAAAGTGAACTACAATTTGGAAAAGAGGGAGTATGTGAGTAATAGGTTTCAGTTTTAGTATGCTAGGGGCGATGAAAAGCTCCTAAAGCAGTACATATAGTTTCGGAATGAAAAGCTCAAAACAACGATTCAATGAAGTACGGTGTAAAACCAGTTTCACAGTAAGCTATTGTGGCTTCCTCTCAGTTTTAGTCATCAAAGTATTTAACTTCAATGGGATTCAACTCTTTACTATATTTGAGCATGTAGCCTGCGGGCCATAGGCACGCCCAAAGCACGGTGATTTGGCCCGGCCCGAGCACGCACGCCCCGCACCACGACTATGCCCGTGCGGCCTAAAGCATGCAGCAGGCCGTGTTTGGGCCGACCCCTCGCCCATCGGGTGGCATGAAAAACGAAGAGATGGCCTAGTGCCGACCGGTATGTGCCACAGCTTGCTAAAGGCACGTCAACCCCAACTTCTATCCACTCAACTAACAGTCATTCCTCCCCCAACATCCCCCCACCCCACGTCGCTCTCAGGCGCACTCACAGCCGTGACGCCCAGCGAGACGCGACTCCAAGAGCCTCCGCTCTCACGGCCACTACCCCAGTTCGAGCGCCGCCCGACTACCTCCACCTCACCTCCCAAAGCCACGACAACACCACGACTTCGAAAGATGGAACCCTAGCCCCAGCGCCGAGCCACCGATGGCTGCCCCAGCGCCCGAACCGTCGATGCCCCCTGCTCCTCCTCCATGCCTCACGCGAACGCTAGCTCGCCGTCGTCATCGCTTCTCCTTCCCCCTCTCACTATGGGCCTCGGGCCGGCCTGTTGCGGTTTTGGGCCTCGTGCTTTCGGGCTGGCCCGCACAGAAAGCGCCCACGTGTCGTGCCTGGCCGTCTGCCAGGCCTGGTGTCATGTGGAGCTTGAAGTTCCTCCAACATCTATCAATGCGAATCACAAAACAATCCAGGCAGTTGAGAAACTCCGTGAAATAAGCAACGGCACATGGAGTGAATTAGGGAAAAAATAGGTTGCACATTTACTTATCTTTCCAATCACTCAGTGATGTCAAGATCACAGTTAACTTATGAATACTCAATTGTCCTATGGCTAGAAGCTATAGAAACACATAAAACAGAGGTGAATCCATCAATTTCTCCATAGCTACGATAAAACTTGGTTCCTGGATCATATGCTGATTATTAACCTACCGTACCCAAATGAAAAAATAGTATCCCGCAACGCATGACATGGTGCATTGTGCTCATTATCTACGCCTGATGGCAATTGAAATCTGCAGAAGCTACAGATAATGTCCTAATACTGAATAATGGTAAGAGAGATAGTATATTTCTTGAGAAACAAAACTGCAGATTGCACCCAAAGGAAATGAAAATCGAACCAACGCTTAAGGACAGAGCTCTAAGCACAAACGTTGCCTTTTTAATCAGAACAAACAGAGTGGAGAACTTCTGAACTAAACACCGACAAGTCACCATCACAAGTTTGCAACAAAAGTCTAGTTCAGAGTTCAGACTTCGCGTACACGCCATGCTCTGTATAAAGCCTCAAAAGCATCCTTGAGCAGTTCAGATTACCGAGGGAGCGCCTGTACCATTTCCACTTCCCACCTTGCAGAGGGAGCGATGCCTTCAACTTAAGCAGGGCTAACATTAACAGAGATTGAAGAGGAACTGGGACAAGCTAGCAGCAGACGCAAGAGAGGAATAGGGGCGAGGACAGATTTTCGGTTTGAGTTCAGTTACCATATTCTTTGCCTTGTCTCTCCCGTTTCTCTCTGAGAGCTATTACACATGCCACATCAGGCCTGACACACTGGAGCTGGGACGCCGGTTGCGCATGGGCCGGATGACTGTTGCAGGCAAGCTATTGTCGCGCTGTTGCACATCATCTGAAGGAATAGCAGCCAGAGGAGAAATGCTAAACACAAAGCTCCTGCTTCACCTCTTCACCGACTCCTTTGTCGTCCTCGCATTTCCTCCTGATGAACTTCCGGTATACCTGTATACAGGACATTAGCAAACCAACAAAAGCACAACCAGACTAATGCCACTTCGAAGTTCTTCTTAACAAATGACTCAAGCATGCTAAAGATTTTCTGAAACGAGACCATTTCAGGAACCACACTTTGCTAGAAGTTGGTAAACAAAGCCAAAAAAATGGAGAATTGTAGCAAGCTTTAGGCATGATGAAATTCAAATTACACAAACGACGTAATAATTCAGTACAGACCTCACTAGCATCCAGCAACTCCTCCAATCCATGTGGCCGCCAGTTGCTGAGCGCATAGCAGTTGCTGTGAACATCAACAGTTTCAAGTGTACATGGAAGTGGCTCATCCTGATCAAAGTTGAGCCTGGGGCAACCTCTGAATTTGAGATGCTTCAGTGATTGTAGGCGGCTGAGACCTTCCACGGAACAAAGATGTTCACAACATACAAGCTCTAGCATAAGAAGTGAGGATAGTTCACATGAAAGGGCAAAGCACTTTCCCTGTTTGAGGTTTCCAACTTTCAATGTCTGAAGAGATTTCAGGCCAGGCAAGTTCAGCCTGCTGCAGGAGATTATTGAAGTATTTGATATGAATTGGAAACAAGGAATAGAGTTTAGTTTTGGACACCTCTCGATCGATAAGCTGTGAAGCAAAGGGAAATCTCCAACCAATATATCATGCCAAGACTCCAGATTGTACATATCACGCAGCTTCAGTGTCTCTAGCTTTGGGAAGCTCTTGTCATTGAAGGTCCCATTGGCATAAAATTCATAACTTATCAGTTGAACTGCTCTAAGGTTTTGAATGAACAAGCTTCTGAGAGATGGAAGAGTACCGAGAGGAGGGAGCTTTTACAATTATAGCAATTATCAAGTGTGATGGAGATCAGGTCAGACAGTGTATGATCTGCTATCCAGCTAGGGAGTTTTAGGCCGTAATAACCTTTAATATTCAGCTCCCCTAGGAGACTATGCGGTTTAAGTGCATCAAGAACATGTTCTGCAACGCATATCCGGTCATCGCTTACGTCATCTTCTCCACTGTAGCACCACTCTAGCGATAATTTGTTGAGATTCTTTGCAGCTAGCCGAGCCCCCTCTGCATCCCCTGCATTTTCGACATCATTCAGACATTGGATGTGAAGAGACCCTCTCAGGCTATTCAGTTGTGCTAGTTCAGAGAGTTTACAATTCCATGAAACACCTCCCACAGTAAATGTTGTTAAAGTCCAAAGGTTTTTCAGCTGTCCGATTCCAGGAGGAACATAGATTGGACCGTGCTCTTTTGAAGCATCAAGATGATGAAGGCTATTTAAATACTTGATATTATTTGGCAGCTCCACCAGGAATGCTGAATTTTGCAACTCCAAAGTTTGCAATTTTAAAAGGTTGCATATGGAATTGGGAAGTCTCCTGAGGTTTGTGTTATTTAGTCCAAGAAAGCACATAGACGTCATGTGGCCGATTGATTCTGGAAGCTCTTTTATATCGGTGTGACTCAAGTCCAAAGTCTTCAAACATCTAAAATTGCGAAAGCACTGGTCAAGTGCCTTAACATCCATAACATGGAACTGGCTATCAGAAGAATCCAACTGAGAGTTATATACAAGTAGAAACGTGCTCAAATCTCTGAATTCTGCGAAGGAGCTGAAGTATATTTCTGAATCACATTGTTTGGGAATAAGTGATAAGTGATGAACATCTTTTGGTATGCAGTCTAACTCATGATCATGTGCTCTGAAGAACTTTTCACCAGAAGCAGTCCGTGCAGCGTGAGAAGAGAACTCATGCATTACATACTTTTGTTCCTTGAAGTCACTAGCAGGACAATGGTCGAAGAATGATCTGTGCAACAACTCATCAAAGGCATCTTCATGGTCACCATCCCTGCCCTTTTCTCTATCTGGTACAATGAATCCTTGAGACATCCAAAGCCTTAGCAGCTTTTCTTTGTTGTAAGTATAGTCCTTTGGAAACATTGAGCAGTACACATGGCACCTCTGTTGATTTGGACTCAAGTAGCTATAACTGAGACATAACAGATCGTCTAGGAGGTTGTCTGGTTTGTTCAAGATATCTGTCAGCATACCATCGAGTGTAACACCGAGACACTCATCCAATTCAAGATGCTCCCGAGTGAATGCCGAATATATAATGCCACGAATCGCCTTGGCGAATGTGGGGAAGCCAAAAAACTCTGAAGGCATTCTACTGATGATATTTTTCAATGGTGAGTATTGTACTGAGTGGGGCGTAGCCATATTCAGGAACTCGTCGTGCATGAAAGGCTTCAAGTTGTAAGCATGTACTGTGCCAAGGCTCCCAACAACCATATTGGTGCTTGTGGTGACCATGACTGCACTTCCCCTTGTCGCCAATGCTCAACAGCGAAATTAGACGTCTGCAGATCTCTACATTGTTCTCATGCAAATCATCCAAGACAAGCAAGAATTTCTTTCCCATGAGTTCTTCTTTCACTAATTCTTCAAGCTCATCTCGATCATTGAGCCTGCATAAGACACCAGTAAGAGATGACACTGTAGATCTGAGTAATTCCTCAATATCGGTTACATGAGACAAGCACATCCATGCTCTTGCTTCAAATGATCTGCACATAGTGTCATCCCAGTAAACAAGTGAAGCAAGGGTCGTCTTGCCGAGACCATGACCACCTGTAATGCAGATGATGGTAAAACGTTTGTTACTGGGGCCATGTGACATAATGAGTTTCATGATATCACGCTTTTCATCTGCTCTTCCAACAATTCCTCCATGCTCAGTATCTACTCCTAATTTGATCTCTTCATACTCATGTTCTTCTTCTTTAACTCTTCCTATGATCTCTGGCTTGTTGATTAGTGATGAGGAGCTTGATGAGGTGTTACCCATCTGCAAGGTCTTCTGAACTAACGAACTGGCAGACATGTGCGGTGATGGCGTGAACTGTTTGTTGTCATGTACTCCTGCATTCATTAGTTCATGTTCCATCCACTGTTTGAACTCTTTGGCTCCGTCAGGTGACGGAAATAGTTCAGATTCAGAGGCAATGTACTGCAGAGCATGCTCCTGGAGGCCAACTCCACCAACAACATGGTCCTGGATGTCCTGGAGCAGTGAGGCCACAGGTGCTGAGAGCTTGGGCATCTCCTCAGAGAGAGCGTAGCAGGAAGCGCGGTGGGTGTTGAAGCTGTCCCTCCTGCGCGCGGCGTATCTCTATTCAGTCAACCGAATTGAAGCACTGGAGGAGGCCAGTGGTGCAGTGCAATCAGGAGTTCAGGACGAACCGCGAGAAGACGGTGCCGCAGTCGCAGCGGTACTCGCGGGTGCCGCAGATCTTGGAGTGTGCCTTCCAGTCGGAGTGCACGGCATAGCGCTTGGCGCACTTGTCGCACGTCCACTTCTTCTCGCCGTGCTTGCGGATGAAGTGCTTCTTGATGCCGGTGAGGTCGCCGAGGGCGCGCGCGGGGTCGTGGCGCACGCAGCCGGGCTCTGGGCACACGTACACCTTCTTGCGCACTACCTCCTTGGGGTTGCGCTGCTTGAGCTTCCACCGCAGGTCGTGGCCGCGCCGGTGCAGCTGCAGGTTCTGTTCCCGCTGGAAGCCCTTGCCGCACACCTCGCACACGTAGCGGTTCGTCGCCACCAGCGTCCCCGGCGACAGCGCGATGACCTCCACATCAGGATCTGCACCACAACCACGGCGCCTCACCATGGATCACAAATCACAATAAACATAAGCATGCTCGCTCCACAGACCACGAAACGACTAGTTGTTACCTGGTGTGTCAACGAGACCCGCGCTGCTTCTTGGCGGGCGGGCTGGTGGGTGTCGCCAGCTGCGCCCCATCGGAAGACGTACCCGTCGTGGGCACTGGCAGCTGGACTCTGGTGGAAGACGACTCGCCCTTCAGGAGCGTTGCTTCTTTTGAAGATTGATTGAATACACTAGCAGGGTAGATAGGAAGGCCAGCTCGCTGACATCTCTTTATTCGAGTTTTCCAGTAGCTCTTAATTTCATTGTCAGTACGCCCTGGCAACTGAGAAGAGCGTTCAAGGTTAATGACAACAGTATATAAAAATATTTTTTTCTCGAACATGCAGGAGAGCTGCGTATCATTGTATTAGTAGAAGAAAAAAGAGTCATATAGAGACCCAAGCACACTCACACACATGACAGTATAGAAAAATACTACGTATATGCACAAATTGTTAAGGGAAAAAATAGGAACTAAGGCAGATGTGGGTATGTATGTCAGAAGTTCTTGATAGAAATGTAGGTCAGGATTTTATTTCAATAGGTCAAATGTGGCTTAGTAATAAAAAGTATTTAGTCTGTAATGTTTTATTGTGCTGCTGCCCTGTGGGGCTTTGGAAACTAAGAAACTCTATTTGTTTTCAGAAGGATCCGCCCTGGCTGGATTTGAGGAACCTGCTCTTGGTTGCTGGACTTTTGCATACTTGGATGATACTATGTCCGCAGGAGAGGTTGAGAGGAGGGCGGAATTCTCGGCAAGACTAACGAGACTCAAGGAACTAGCCTCAAGACCAGCAAGGATATGCTGCTGAATCAGGTGGTTGACAAGTGGGATTGATTCATGTTTAGCCAAGCTCTGGATTGGGATGGCTCCAGTCTGCCGGTAAAAGTGAAGAGAAAGCTTGCTGAACCTGGTGATCTGGAGAAGGGTGCTGGGAATAGGTGGTTTCTGTTAGATAATACCAATAGAGAGTTCTGAGCTGGAGGCTAGTGACGTGCTGTCATATCTTTTGGTTTTGATGAGTGAAGTGTTTTGATGTAAGCGTATGGACAGGTGTACCCCACCTGAATGCTGTTAACTGTTACATGGTCCTTGCTATGCAATGACAGGGGCGTTAGCCCTATAATTCTAAAAAGAGTAAATTTTAGTGGCGGTCCCTAAACTTGTCAGGAGTTCTCAGATAGGTCCGGAACTTAGGAATTGCACATCATCGGCACCCTTTAAACTCGCATTAGTGTTCCAACCCGGTCCAATCCCTGTCCGACGCCACTGATCTACTGACGTGGAGGCCAACATGGACTGGGCGGGAGTTTTGGCGTCATTTTCCTCACGTGCTGCGCTCTGGAGGAACAGAGGTGGTTGGTATTTATGCCAAGAACCCCCTATCTTTTTCTCTCTGCTTATTTCAGCCGCATCATTCAATAGTTTTATACTCCTTTGCAGCACCATTCAGTACTAGGCAAGCACCACATTCAGGTGAATATATTACACAGGAAGCATCCACACAAGGTTTTGGGTGCAAGCACCATTGCAGCACTGTTTAAATGCCATCACAATTGTATCACCATCTGAATCTATTACCCTAAGTCCATTATCAATCTCCTTTCCAGGCAACAACCAGTGCACTGTCAAGTGTTTTGAGTTTCTATCTGACATATCATAGCCAAGCTCGATAAGGAAATGATCTAACCAGAAAGTACCCCACTCGTCCTCATCGACATAGTCAAACCAGTCTATCTTGCCATCCATATAGCATCGGTTTTTTCCAATCCCACAAAAAATCCATTATGATGAATTTCTACAGAGAATTGATTGCGGACATCGTTGCCTACAGAAACGATCATATCAATCAAAGTACTTGTCATGTGCAATTCAGAGAAAACCCTAAACCCTAACTCAATGTACCTCCATGAATCGGTTGCATCAAATCCTCAAAGCCTAATTGACTACTAACAGATGGCAATCCCCAACGACAACAAAAGAAGGAAGCAAGTGAACTCACGATACTCGGGTGGGGATCTCCATCCTTGCGCCCGGCGTGGTGCCATCGGGAGGCGGCGCGTCATCTGCAAACCACCGATGCTCTCTGTCGAGCGCCCGACGATATCGCTTCCCTCGCCTTCCTCGCCAAAATCGCCCCCCTCCGCCAAAAATTCCCCTCGCGTACAACCCAGGGGATGGGATGTGGTCAAAGTGAGAGGGAGGGGAAAATCGGGGTTTTCTTGGCATAAAAACCTGGCCGCTCGGCTACTCACGGCGCGGCCACGTGAGGAAAATGGCGCCAAAACTCCCGCCAGTCCTTGTTGGCCTCCACATCAGCAAATTAGCGGCGTCGGACAGGGATTGGACCTGGTTGGAACACTAATGCGAGTTTAAGGTGCCGAGAGGTGCAATTCCTAAGTTTTTTTTGACTGAAAGCAATTCCTAAGTTCTGGGACCTATCGAGCACTCCCCGACAAGTTTAGGGACCGCCACTAAAATTTACTCTTCTAAAAAAAATAGGAACTAACTAGGAACATATGCACATAGGTATGGGATATTAAACATTTCAAAACATAGCAGCATATTTTTCAATTGGCGTAACTTTCAATGGGCTAGAATTTACAGTATATCTTGCCAAATTGTAGTGCATACACAATGGCAAAAATATTAGTTTTATAGGTCTAGAGATTGCAAATAAAAATGGCACGACTACTTGGTCAGACATAATGGCTGGTGTTTAGTGCCCTCCAGATGATTCTGGAAATTTAAAGAAAAAAAACTGGTACCCAGGATAACATGCTTTTAATGACAGAGAAACTAGAATCAGCCTCTGCAGTAGTTATCTGCCTATCTTGCTGCTCAGGTGAAGTATTCCTACCTCTGAATATGACTACCAACTATGTCTTTATCCATAAAAGAGTAACAATGACAAGTCATATGGAGTTGAAAGCCAAAGCTAAAAATATTTGGAAAGTGATCATTGCTGGGTAACACAGATCAGGAGGAGTGATACTAGAAAATTAGCATTTGTGGATCTGAATCTTTGATATAATGAGGATTTGAGAAGTTTGCTACATGAAAGTCAGCAGATTAACCTAAATTTTGAATCACAAGATTGGTATTTATTGAATTAAAGTAGAAAACCATATAAGTTACCGCAGAACAGCAACATTAAGCAAAATGGACAGATCATGACCTCTGTTACCCTGATACTTCCCTAAATTGCTGCACCGGCATCACGATACGTATCGGATACACCAATATGCCTCCGATACGGTATTGGTGAAGTATCAGGTAAATAGAGAAATAAAAATAACTAAATTGAATCACGATACTTGACCGATACTCTTGTCGCTGTCGCCCGATACTCCTGCCGCCGCCGAAATTTCCGCCTTTCAAGCCGTGGAGGAGCCTCGCGCGTCGCGTGGATGACCGCGTCCTTTTTGGGACTCTTTCTTTTTAAAATTTATTATTATTTATTTCTTCATTTTTCAATAGAAAATAAAAGGAAACCCCCTCAAGTGCGTCATGGCAGTAGCTAGCGGTGTCTATGTTCTGCCATTTTTATTTGTTGATTGTTCTGCTAGAGCAAAATTGTCCTAATTGTATCTATGTACTTGCCGTATCGACGTATCCTTGTTTTCTGGGAAAACGCCGTATCAGTATTGGATACAACGTAGATCATTACAGTTCCAGTACGTAACACGAAACAGAATAGTTCGCTAAATAACTACAGAAAAATACACATCCTGAATTAAAGATTGGCACGTATTACGTAATAAAGACCCAACCAACACATCAAATTCTCCCTGGAAACTTTACACCTGATCAGACATGTGCAGTGCAGACTGAAATACGGATGTGCAGAAGTGCAGAACAGGGAATCAAGTAGTATTGGGCATGGGGCTTACATGAGCAGCAATCCTCGCCCACTTGTTCCCCATCTTGGCGTGGAGCTGGATGATGAGGCGTTCCTCCTCCGGGGTGAAGGCCCCCTTCTTGAGGTCGGGCCTGAGGTGCTTCGCCCAACGGAGGCGGCAACTCTTGCCGCATCGGAACAGCCCGGTGTTCTTCTGCACCGCGTTCCAGTTCCCTTCGCCGTGCCTCTTGATGTAGTCCACCAGGATGGCGTCCTCCGCCGACGTCCAGGGCCCTTTCTTCAGGGTCGGCACGGCGTACCTGTGAGGGTGAGGCGACCCGCCTCCGCTGCTGGCGTCGTCGGACACCGGCGAGTCCATCTGGTCCTGCAGCATCATGTCGCAGAATTGGGACGGAGAAGGACGAGGAGGCCAAATTAAAATTCAGCACTTCTCCATAACAGAATCCTTAATTTTGCAGGGCCTGAGAGAGCTTTGCTAGATTCCAAAGAAGCAAGATGCCTCACGAATACGTACCAAAAGCGCGAAGCGCGGTGCCTCGTCGTCGAAGTAGGCGGCGCAGCTGCCGCCGAACTTGGGGGGTTGCTGGATGGTGGCTTGGGGCTTGGGCTGCGCTTTGCCTTCGTCGCATTCGGTCTCAACTAAGTAGTCTCAACCACATATTTGGTCCGGTTAGCAACTCTAACAGTTTCCAATATCTCTTCTCAATCCGTTTTTTTGGAAAAAAAAAAAAGAGAAAAACTGCTCTCAACACAGTTTCCTAAAATTGTTTTCAATCTTTTGCAACTTGGTAAAAGACCTGCCTTTGTGTGTAAAAATGCGCACAGCCTACTCGCGCGTATCGCCGCGATTTCCCACGTTTCCGCCGCCAGCGGCTCTTCCCGCGAAGCTTCCGCGCGATCTTAATCATTCCCGCAGGAAACAAATTATTGGGCACTCATGGAGGTGCTCTCAACTCCAACAGTTGTCAATAATTTCTTCTAATATCCATGAGTTTAAGAACTCCCAAACCAGTATTAGAAAGGAGAAAAACATCAATCTCCAACAGTTTCCAAAACATGACTTCCAATAACCAAATTTAGACCCACTTGGAACAATTAGTTGGCCCGATAGTTGATCGAGGGAGTCCCGGTCTCTCCTCGCGCGGCTCTCCTCGCGCGGCGCCGCTCTTTCCTCGCGCGACGAGGCTGAGCGCCGCCGGCACACGCCGCTGGACCAAGGTCGCTCATCTACGTCGTCCAGGCCGCCGCTCGTCTACGTCGTCCAGGCCACCACACATCGCTGGCCCCTCGAGCCGGGCGCATCCCAGGTTTGATCTTCATCGTTATATGACGCGGCCTCTCGCTCGTCTACGTCTAGGGCATATATGTTATTGGTAAAACTCCACGCATGGTCGCATGATATGATGCGGCAACTACACATTTGGCTGAAGTATCTGATAGTACGTACAAGTGTGGCAACTGGATCCATTATAGAAGTTAAACAGTACTTTATTTTCGTTTCATATAGTAAGTTGTTTTGTCTTTTCTACATATACATAAGTCAAAATCGGCTCACTGTTTGATTCGTAGGTGTCAAGACGTCATGAGTTTTCGCAAAACTTTTTTCCAAAGACAATTAGATGATGATTCTTCCTCAGATGATGATGATTATTACATGATGTCCTCTGCTCTTCTCATGAACTCGTTCTCAAATGGTGAACGAAAGCATGGTGGTTCTGTCCCTGGACACGCAGTTGTTTATCGAGATAGAGAAAGCGGCCATGACAGGATGTTTCAAGACTATTTGGCGGATAATCCGATGTATGGTCCACAAATATTCCGTCGGAGGTTGCTGTCAACAAATAGTATTTGTCAATTAAATAGTATGAGTAAATACTTTTTTTCTCTTTGTCCAGGTTCAGGATGAGTAAAGAGCTTTTTCTACGCATAATGAATGCGGTTGAAGATCACTATCATTATTTTGTGCGACAAAGAAATGCAGCCAATGTTCTTGGGTTAAGTTGCTTCCAAAAAAATTACTGCAGCTCTTCGTATGCTCACATATGGGACTCCGGCTGATGCTACCGATGAGTATGTTCGCATTGGGGAAAGCACTACACTTGAGAGCCTTCGTAAGTTTGTTGCTGCAGTTGTCGACATATTTGAAGATGAGTACCTCAGACATCCCAATGAGGTGACATAGCACGCTTTAATGGCACTCAAGAAGAAAAAGAGGTTTTCTGGAATGTTAGGATCCATCGATTGTATGCATTGGGAGTGGAAGAATTGTCCATATGAAAAACAGGGTCAGTACAAGGGTCATGTGAACAAGCCCACTATCATTTTAGAAGCTGTTGCCTCGCACAACCTACACATATGGCCTACTTTTTTTGGAATGCCTGGGTCTCATAATGACATCAACGTGCTTCATCGGTCTCCTTTGTTTGCAAACCTGGCAGAGGGTAGAGCTCCAGAGGTGAATTATACCATTAATGGCCATGATTACACTATGGGTTATTATCTAGCTGATGGTATATATCCTTCTTGGGCTACTTTAGTAAAGACCATCACCCATCCCGAGGGGAACAAGAGGAAATATTTTGCCAAAGCGCAAGAAGCAGCAAGGAAGGATGTGGAAAGAGCTTTTGGGGTTTTGCAGGCTAGGTTTGCTATTGTTCGAGAGCTAGCTCGCTTTTGGGACACAGAGACACTTGAATTGATCATGAAGGCTTGTGTGATCATGCACAATATGATTGTTGAAGATGAAGGAACAGTCGACCCTGATGAGTGGTTCGATGACGATGGTGAAGATGTGCAACCTTCTCGTGGGAAGCCGACTCAAACCCTTCATGAATTTATTGAAGCCCATAAAAAAATCCAAGACAAGAAAACACACTTCCAGTTGAAAAGAAGACCTCATAGAGCACTTATGGAACCATCATCCTGATTTATATTCTTAGGATCAAGCATTTTTCATTTCATAATTAGTGTACTCGGCACTTTTTTCAGTTTACTGTTCAAGCATTTTTTTATATAAGTGTACTCGGCACTTTTCAAGTGTACTCAAAGATTATATATATATATATAGGGTGAGGTTTTCTACTCGGGAGTAGTTACTCCCTATGTGCTAATACATGCCACCACATGCCACCAGCTGCCGTACTTAATTAGTGGATGCCGGAAGGATCAGAGAGGTGCATGGGCGCATGGAACTAACGGATTGATTTAGTTAATAAACAAATAAAATAATATATTTGGTGGTTTCATGGATCAAGTAAACCTGAATTGTGTACACGTTGTATGTGTTCATACTCTAGTTTGAACAAGGACGTACATATACATCCGTATTTGGAGTATATGTATATACTTTTTAAAGAGGAATATATAGTATATACGCATACTTTTTCTTGAAAGTAGTATCTATCCATACTTTTTACAAGGAGTATATGTATGTACTAGAATAATCCCCTGAGTATATGTGTATACTCCCAAAGTATGTGGATATGTACGAAGGCGTACTAAAGTATGGACGCATGCTAAAGTATATACTGTATGTATACTTGCCAAGAATGCGGTTTATACCACGTATATATAGTAATTAATTAACAACATTTGTATATGTGGCATGAAGCCGTCACCTAAAATCTAGGAGATAAGCTCGGATCGATGCATGCATGCATGCAGTTTTGAAAAGCCCGCATGCCTCGTCCAGAAGAAAACCTGCGCACAGTACATGGTTAATAGGAGAGAGTAACTACTCTTAGGGAGTAGAAAAGATTTTCCCTATATATATATATATATATATATATATATATATGCGTGTGTACTAATTGCAACCAGCGAATCTGCAATTTCTGTGCAACAGCAAATCATTGCCGGCGCAGTACTGCCGGCCGGCAGCACCTGACAGTATTGAGATCATGCAGCGAATCAAAGACATGACCATGGCTACAGGAATCAAAGACATGACCACGTATTGTTAGCAATAGGGACTAACTGCGATTCGATTCCGACGAGGTCGACGGCCGAAGTCCGGCGACGACAGGATTCTTACTTTCTATTACAATAAAGTAGCTAAGAAATACAAGTGTTCAGATATGAGTTGCCTTCTCTCTAGAGCTCTCCCTGATACATATAGGCTCTCTACTCCTCACTGGACGGATCCTCGGTCAGGCAAGCCCACTCGGGGCCGAGTAGGCGTACGTTCTTGGTCCGGACCCGAGGGGGCGTCTTGGGCTGGCTCGATGTAGCGCCGTTAGCTGGAGGCCTGCTAACATTCCTCCCCTTGCGTAGAGGCATGTCCCCATGCCGGAGCATCAGGAAAACGCTGCTTGATGGCGGTGGCGTCTTCCCAAGTTGCCAGGTCGACGTCGAGGTTGGACCACTTGATCAGGAGCTGCTGCACAGCTTGGGGCCTCGGTGATGAAGGCGAGACTGCAGCACAGCTTCAGGAACCTGCATGGAATCCTCCGTGTCCGGGAGCTCGGCGGACACCGGCACAGCAGCTGGAGGCGCCGGCTTCAGGAGTGAGACGTGGAAGACGGGGTGCACCGAAGAGGAAGGAGGCAGTTCCAGCTTGTACGCGACCGCGCCCACCTTGTCGAGGATCTTGTGCGGACCAAAGTACTTGAAGCGAAGCTTGTTGTGGGAGCGCGGCGCGATCGATGACTGTACATACGGCTGAAGGCGGAGGAAGACGTAGTCGCCCACCTTGAATGAGCGCTCGGACCGGTGCTTGTCGGCTTGTGACTTCATGCGCTGCTGAGCCCGGAGTAGGTGTTGACGCACAGCCGCCATCATCATGGCACGCTCCGCCAGGGAAGTGGCCACGTCCGGAACCGGTGATGCTGCAGAATCAGTGATGCCAAAGTGGCGAGGGGAGCGGCCAAACAATACCTCGAATGGAGAACGGCCCAGCGCCGTGTGAGGACTGGTATTGTACCAGTATTCCGCCATAGTTAGCCACTTGCTCCAACGGCGCGGGCATGAATGAACAAAGCAGCGCAGGTACGTTTCCAAACATTGGTTGACGCGTTCAGTCTGCCCGTCCGACTCTGGATGATAGGCTGAACTCATGGCCAAGTTGACATCAGCCAAGCGAAAGAGCTCCTTCCAAAAGTCACTTGAAAACACAGGATCTCTGTCGGACACGATGTAGGCCGGCATGCCATGTAACCCGAAGACTTGATCCAGGAAGGCTTGTGCCACTGTTTCCAGATGAACGGGTGATGCAGAGGGACAAAATGAGCAAATTTGCTGAATTTGTCAACAATGACCATAATGCAATTTGCTGATCCTGAGGTGGGTAGACCATTGATGAAATCCATTGTGAGGATCTGCCAACTTTCAGTTGGTACGGGCAGAGGCACCAAGAGTCCAGGATATCGGGCTCGATCGGGTTTAGCCTGAGTACAAATGGAACAGTTGGCCACATAATCCTTAACTGCTGCCTTCAGACCACGTAAGCGAACGCACGCTTGACACGGCTGTGTGTGACTGGAAAGCCGGAGTGCCCTCCCATGGCGCTGTCATGCAAGGCTGAGATAATCCGGGCTACCGAGGTGGCGGGTTAGCGCCCGATCCATACCTGGCTGACCATGTCGAATGATGCCATCACGCAAGGAGAATGGTGGATGTGAAGCAGGGCACGCGGACAACCTGTAAAAAGCTTGACCGACTGGATCAGAAGAATAGCCCTCCGTGATCGACCGAAGCCCACGCTGGCCCGGCCGATGAGATGGATCAGCTGTTTGGGCGGGGTGCCGGGTGGGCGAAAAGAGCATCGGCAGTGGCATTAGACGAGCCCGCTTGTAGTGTGATCCGCATTGCAGGCCCGAGAGCTTGTGATTCATTTTCAATTGCCATGGGGTATTCAGTCTTTGGTCAGTAAGATGCATCAACGTTCTGTGGTCGGTGAATATTGTGAATTCGGCATGCTGAAGATATGAACGCCACTGCTCGACAGCAACAAGAATAGCCAACGACTCCTTCTCATAAGTAGCGCCGACCTTGACCGTGCGAGGGCCGAGAGCCCGACTGACGAAAGCAATTGGATGACCCTCCTGTAACAGAACGGCACCCACCCCGTGGTCACTGGCGTCAGTCTGCAACTGGAACGGCTTGGTAAAGTCTGGCAACGCGAGCACGGGTGCAAGAACGAGTGCGACCTTAAGTGCTTCAAAAGCATCGGTGTGTGTTGGAGTCCGGACAAACAAAGACCTTTCTTTAGGAGATCGAGAGGGGGCGGAAAGCAAGGCAAAGTTTGGCGAACTTTTCGATAGTAACCGCAAACAGGAAAGCCGCAAGCAAATCCTTGACATCTTGAGGGCCAAGACCGGATCGACCGATCTTGCCCGGGGCAACCCCACGGCTAGCGATGACATGGCCTAGGTAAGAAATTGACTGTTGAGCAAACTGACACTTGGACAGTTTCACTTTCCACTGATCGTCGACCAAAGAAAGGCGAACACATGGCGAAGGTGCTCAACATGGGACTCCAAAGTCGGGCTGTAGACTAAGATATCGTCAAAGAAGACCAGAGCATACTTCCTCAGGGCAGGGTGCAAAGTGGAGTTCATAGCCCCTTGGAAAGAGTTGGGAGCCCCAGTCAAGCCGAAGGACATCACAGTATATTCGAATTGTCCCCAGTGAGTTTGGAATGCCGTTTTATGTTCTTCACCGGAAGCCAATCTTATCTGATTGAAGCCTGCACGCAAGTCCAGAGTAGTGAACCACCGAGCATGGGATAATTCGTCCAACAGCTCATCGACCACAGGGATGGGAAACTTGGACTTGATTGTCAGTGAATTCAGAGTTCTCAGTAGTCTACGCAGAATCGCCACGAGCCGTCCTTCTTGCGAACCAACAGGACTGGCGAAGAGAAGGAGCTAGAGCTGGGCCTGATGAATCCAGTACTCAACATCTCAGTAACCTGACGCTCAATCTCAGTCTTCAACTGTGGCTTGTATGCAGACTGCCGCATCGCAACCGGGAAGCCCCGGGACCAACGGAATCGTGTGATCACAAGCACGGCGTGGAGGGAGTTCCGTTGGTGCGCTGAACAGAGCAGCATACTCAGCAATCAAGTCTTGGACAGCCCTCGGAACGCGCAGACATGTCCGAGTAGTCGACTCTGCAATATGATATAACCGAATATCAAGATGGATATACATCTGAATGCAGGCCATGGAGCAAAGCACATGTGTGTTGTTGTATGGAATACGTAACCACTGAGCCCGCCAATCAATATGCATAGGAGAAAACTGTTGGAGCCAATCTATGCCCACGATCATATCATAAGACCCCAATGGAAGCACACGCAAATCAGAGACAAAGCGATAGCCCTGTACTTCCCATTCGGCATTTGGCAAAAGTGTGCCGCAGTAAGGGCTAGCGCCATCGCCGACACGGGATGCGACACCGGTTCTCGAAGGGGAACCAGCCTGTAAGGAAGCCGCAATAGACGGCGCCGATGAACGAAAGTGATCGCTCGAGTCCAAAGAAAAGATGTACACGGCGCCCATTGAAACTGCCCTGAAACTGCATAGTGCGACCGACAACAACAGGTGACGAGGAAGCTGCCGAAGATAGCATGAATACCTGTTCCTCAGGCACCTCAGGCTGTTCAGAATCATCAACAATCTCTTCGGTGGGGACAGCGAAGGAATCAAAGACGTAGAGCCCAAATTTCCCGCGATCGCATGAGCTTATGGACCGGTGGGCAACGATGGCCACGCGACCCCATTTCTCCTCGCAGCGATACAGAGCCCTTGAGCCTTGCGGTAGGAGCGCAGAGTGGCGAGCCTGTCGTCGAGGGTCGCGGTACGAGCTGCTTGAGGACGATCAGCAGTCGGCTGCTCCAATGTCGGGGCGCGAGCAATGGGAGGAAGAGCTCCCTTCACCACCGCATTACGCAGGAACGCAGATTGCTCGGGCTTCTTGAAATCCCGACGGCCTCCCGTGTCCAGCGCCTCCTCCTGTATCAAGGCGAGAGTGCAAGCAGAATCCAACGTTTGTGGCCGAGAAAGAAGTACAACGGCACGAATATCAGGACGGAGACCATCGATGAACCGTTGGACATGAGACAGAGTGTCTGGGTTGGGTTGGTATGGGGCTAGTTGCTCAACCGTAGCGGTGTAGCGCCGACATAGTCCGTGACGGTGGATGTCATAGAAATGTGGAACATCCGCGGCGAAGCAAAGCAATTCATGCTGATCGCGGCTAAAGCGCTCATGTATCATGGATGTGAATGTGTCCCAGGAAATGTCATGGAGCTGGTGTTCGACTGATTGGAGCCAGCGAGCTGCAGCATTTGTGAAGTGATGTGTAGATACAGTGATCCACATAGATGGATGGGTGTTGTACATGCGGAAGTAGTTGAAGGCGCGAGTTAACCAGAGTTTAGGATTGTCGCCATCAAACCGGGAAATTGGATTTTGGGAAGCTGGCCGAGGTTAGGAGATGGATGGGACTCGAATTGGTGGTGGTGGTGGTTGGGATTGTAAGGGTTGGGGTGAATTGGGGGTAATTGATGTGATGGTGGTGACTGGGGAAAAAATTGGGGTCGGGAGGTGGGTACGGGCGGGTGTGAACCGTATGGTGGTGGGTGGGGATAAGGTGGCGGCGCGGAGGTGGGTAGGTAAATTGGTGAGCCGGGCGGCGGAAACGGATCTCGGGGGATGGAGAGGAGGTGGTGGATACGTACCATTGGCTGGGAACGGGGCCATGGCCGAGATCGGACCATGCCCCGAGTCCCGTGGAGTCGAGTCGAAGCGGTGCCCGTCGGGCCGAGCAGTCGATAATCCGGCAGGGCACGCCCGGCGACTTGCTCAACGAACCCAACGACTGGAGATGTCGCGGATCCCTCCACCAACCTCGAGAGGCGGTCGATCTCAGAGCGCACGGAGAGGATGGAGGTGTCGACGCTGGGGGCGCCACTCGCCGAGGACGCCTCGAACGAGGTCTCAGCGCCGCCACGCCGTCGCGGTAATCCCGATCTCCGCGAAACGGATCTCTTCGATGGCGGTGACGCGCTGCTCGAGGTCGGTGATGCGGTTGTCGGTGCCTCCCGCCTTGTCCATGGCGATGGCGGCCGTGTACCGGTTGTGGGCGTGGTGCTCCAAGACGACGAGGCGGCCGTCGATGTCGGGCGCCGGGCGGAGCGCCCGAGGCGGAGTTGGTGAGGCGCTGGTCCAGTATGTCGCCGACGCTCGGTACTCGGCGCGAAGTTAGCGATCGATCGATGAGCTCGCCGAACTTGGCGGCGACGACGGGATCCATCAGGCCACCGGAGCGCTGGAGCCGGGTGTAGTGGAGATGGGTGGGAGGGACCGGCGCCCAGGCGCCAGACCGGGAAGAGCTGATACCACTTGTTAGCAATAGGGACTAACTGCGATTCGATTCCGACGAGGTCGACGGCCGAAGTCCGGCGACGACAGGATTCTTACTTTCTATTACAATAAAGTAGCTAAGAAATACAAGTGTTCAGATATGAGTTGCCTTCTCTCTAGAGCTCTCCCTGATACATATAGGCTCTCTACTCCTCACTGGACGGATCCTCGGTCAGGCAAGCCCACTCGGGGCCGAGTAGGCATACGTTCTTGGTCCGGACCCGAGGGGGCGTCTTGGGCTGGCTCGATGTAGCGCCGTTAGCTGGAGGCCTGCTAACAGTATACAGGAATCAAAGCCATGCACGTATAGTGCTGCATATATATTTGTTCAGAAACTGAAATTACATATCTTGGTAATGCAAAAAAGGTTCTCACAATGATAATAGAAACAAAGGTTTACTCAATACTAAAATATATAATTGTTTTGTAGAAACAAAATGAGATGAACTAAATCTAATTTTCATTGGTCATTCGCTCAATGATCTTCTTCTGCTTGATCTCAATATATTGCAGCTGCATCGGATCGAGAGTGGACTTGTCCAGTAACATTATGTCTTTTTCTTCTTTCAGCAACTTTGCTTCAGCTATCATTTTTTCATTTGATAGACGCTCCTTCTCTAACTGAACTGAAATGTTGAACCTTTCTTCTTTCTTCTTCTCCTTCTCCATGTCAAAAACCTCTTTCTTTGCCCACATTTTCTCGAAAGCCTCTATGGAAGCTTCGCCACCTCCTCGCCGAAGAGCTTCTTTTGCTTTCTTGTTACCTATTGGCCTCTTTCGTTCTTCTGAACTAAGGGCTTCAGGTTCGGTGACTTCTCTAGTTGTGTTAACTTGATCATTCGTTGCAGATGAGTTCTTGCTAGTCTTCTGTTTTTTTTTTACCTCCGCCCCTCTGCAGCTCAAGCAACTCCTGCCTCCTTGCCTTCCACTTGTCCTCGTCCTTCAGTCTTGTATAACAATGTGTAAGAGTGAATGACTTGTTCTCATCATCTAAATTCTTATACATCTCATATGCTTCATTCATCTGCACGTATCAAAGCTTTTAAAATGTTGTGTCTACACATTTGAACAAAGCAATCAATAAACAAATATGAAATTAAACAGTACCATATCTTGGATAGTTACGCCACTTTGATTCCTTCCTACAATTTGCTCGTAGTATGAACAGAACTTGTTCACTTGCGTCTGAATAGTCAACCACCTATGCATAATCGAGCTCTCCGACCTAACAATTGAAGTTTTTTGTGTTTGTCAAAGTGAGCACGCACTTTACCCCAGAACGTGGACCGCTGTTGATTCGCCCCGTGAATGGGATCTTTGCCCACCTTCAACCAAGCATTGCATACAGCTAAATCCTCGTCCTAATCAGAGTTTTTAGCCCTCCTCTGGTTAGGCCTGGTAGGGCGAGACGGAGGAGCTGCTTGACTAGGCGTCAATGAATCAACTTCTTGGACTTCAGAAGACATCTCATTTGTCTGTTGCAACTCTTGTGTCATCGGGATGTTCAAATCATCCAAACATGTAGCTTCAGCACCAGCACTCGTCATCAAGTTTGTCCAGAAATTAGCTTCATCCATTCGGATCAGTCTACAAAAATAAAATAAAATTGAATGACAAAATCAAAGATTGAATATACCAAATAGATCCTATATTGACAAAAACTGGGAAGCACACATGTACCTTTCCCCTCCAACGAACAAACAAATCAAAGAAAAAAAATAAGCTGATATGCTCGAACTGATAGACTGAGCAGCAAGGATAGGCAGTAGGCAAGTTTAACACTAGTAATCATTCCCTACAGTACAGTTTAGGAGCTCAAACTGGGACTATGGAGCACGCAACAAGGATCAACCTACTTGCCTGCCTGTCTCCCCCTTCCCAGCTATCATCACCGGCGTTCCATTCCATTCTATCAGAGCAATTCTCAGGCCACCGCCGGTTACCATTACCAATCGAATGTACAGGTGCTAAACTAGTTCGATCTCTTGCTAAACGATGTCCTGCAACAAATCACAGAACTAGTTCGATCTCTTGCAACCGCCGCACACCGCTTCAACGTATGCTGCGCTGCTGCAGGACAACGCCACGGACCGCCCCGCCATGGCCGACGTGATGGCGAAGATGGCGAGCAGGGATGGCGGCAACCCTAGCCTTGGCGACTACAACCACGACCATCAATGAACCCTAGATACGAGGAAGTAGTAGATCGATGGACGCCATACCTGAATCCAAGGTCGTCGGCGGCTGATCACTTTCTAGACGGAGGCGGCGGCGGCAGCTGATCACTTCTCCGGACGATGACGGCGGGAGGGCTTTAGGTGTCGCGCGCGAGGCCAAATATGCCGCGGGAGAAGTTTCACGCCGCGGGCGCGAAGGCTTCTCGCGAGCGCGCGAGGCGGATTGGCGTGGGATGCACGCCACGATCCCGCTGTGATATTTACGCCGGCGCAGGGGAAGGATTTTTCCAAGTTCCTAAAGATTGGGAGTTAATATTGGAAACTGTTGGAGGAGGATTTTCATGCTTTTTTTCAAAAAAAAAAAATGAGATTGGGAGTTGATATTGGAAACTGTTGGAGCTGCTATCCAGTTCATTAAACTTCAGCTTCTAATAAATAAGTGCAATTACATTAATCTTATCTTGTAGGACGTCTCATATAGTGCTACGTAATTTATAGACGACTCAATAGACAATATATACAATAATTTTGTAAAGTCCTCTTGTAGTAACTTATAAATTTTTAATTTTGCTGCACTTTGCCTTGCTGTGGCATTCGGTTTCAACCACGCATTCGGTCCTGTTATCTGGTTCACTACACTTTGGTTTCCAACAAATAAGTGCAATTAGGTGTGTTTAGTTCTTCATTGTAAAGTTTTTGGGTGTCATATCGGATGTTTCATGGGATGTCGGAAGAGGTGATCGGATACCAATAAAGAACTAATTACAGAACTCGCCTATAAACTCGAGATGAATTTATGAAGCCTAATTAATCCATCATTAGTATAGCACATTATTATCTAATCACGAAGGTAATTAGGCTAAACAGATTCGTCTCGCAATTCACATGCAAACTGTGCAATTACATTGATCTTGTCTTGTAGGTGGTCTCATATAGTTCTACGTAATTTATAGGCGACTTAATAGACAACATATGTAATGATTGTTTTAAAGTTATCTGTAGTAACTCATAATTTTTAAATTTTGCTGCACTTTACCTTCTTTGTGGCATTCGGTTTCAACCACACATTTGGTCCCGTTATCTGTGAAAGCATCTAGGCCCCCTAGTGTGGGTTTCGATGATTGATGACAATGATAATTACCATGACTAACGTGTGTTTTGTAGAAACAGTGGTGAGTTAGGTCATGGTAATGGCAATCTCCGGCAATGTGGTTTTCATGCCCCCTGACGATGGAAATCATTTTCGGTTTTCAAAGGATGGACGACAAGGTTAAGGACGGTTAGTTCCGATTGTCGATGGAGTTGAGTGACATCGGATTAGTCGTTAGGACTTTGTTTTTCTCTTTTGGCCGTACTATTAAGGGGGGTACGTGTCAGGCCCCCACTCTAATAGGTCCTTAATCTCACGTATTTGCGCCAGGATCACGCACAAATACGTCTATTAGTCATCCGTATGATGGTACGCAGATATAATGGAAATCCGAGCTTTATTAATATAGGATAGAAAGCTTACATTGGCGACTAAGGAGGTCACCGGTGCGGGTTACAATATCAAAGTTAGCCAACCGAGAAGCGGTGGATTAACTATGACAACGCCACATACTCCACAGGCAAACTTGAGCATGGATGAATCCTCGGGCTTCAACGTCTTTCTCCTAAACGCCTCGCGAATTCCTATGGAACACCGGTCCTTTACCTTGGCGACGATCTTACCTTCTGATATGCCAATATTTGTAAAAACAGAGGGGTGAGTACAAACGTGCTCGGCAAAGTCCAAACCAGGGGTGGATGTGATTATTATGGGTGGGGCCCTAGCAGAAGTCTCTAAAATCTGCTCTCGCTAGTTCCCGAAGTCATATCATATTATCTTCATCATGGTCACAAACGGGTTAGTAAACATTAGTGTGAAATTCTAATCATAGATGATCTGGCCTAGCAATTGCCCATTCCAAGGGCGTGGCTATTCGAATAGATTTAAATAAACTCTGCAGAGGTTGTACAAATTTCCCCACACGATGGACCAGCTCCTTCCATGATCGGTGGTTAGAAAAGGTCCAACGAGACCTCGTACAGCTTCGGACGCCTCCTAGGTTTTAGTATATCTTCTACCAAAGGTTTCTCAGGGGTTGGAATGGGGAGGTCACTCAGCACCCCATAGGGAAGATCACCTAGCATCCCAACGCGGAAGGTCACCTAGCATCCGCCAAATCAACAACTCATTATACGATATAGACAATGCGCCAAACGTTTTACGTGGAAGATCACATCAAGCATCCACGCCAACCCGACCTCGGAAGATCACATAGCATCCGAGTCAGCTCCCGATAGTCCTTCTGCCTATCACCGGCCACCTAGGCATACGATATACTTCAACCCAACGGGGTGTGAGATCCAGCCGCCCCATCCGGCGTGTGGGTGGTCAGACGTAAATATTACACTAGGTAGATGGTCTATGAACCGGTCCTTAGGGAGGCAAGTATCTCTCCATGAGAACCCTCGGTTCTAAAGCGTGTTAGTCCACCTCCATGTAGACTAACACCACCCACCTCTTGTATTGGTTAGGTTCATTTTATTATCATCACGACATTATATCTTAACTCATCATTAAACCTTATCGTAAACATACACTTTCGATTGATAACCTCATGCACATAGCATCATCATTATCTCATGCACACAGCCCATCATTTACTTAAGCACACAGCTCATGAATAACTTAAGCACATAGCTCGTTAACATCTTAAGCACACAGCTCTTCAAGCACTTAGCTTATAAATCGAGGTTATCATCACATGTGTAAATGTTTACTCAGATCATCATACCATAATTCTATGTCTTGTTAGTTTAAGGTTAATTAATTAGATTAGGATTAGGGGGGTAAGGACTTGCTTGGTGTGTTCTTACTGATCGGCACGACGTCGAACAACACTAGCTCGCTTCGGAAGAAACGCCTAAACGGGTCGACGAAGAGGATTTATGCGACGCCTATCGAGTAACCTAGCTTGAACTAGAGCAAATAAAACAAACATAGAACATTATGGTGGTGACAGGTTAGATGCATAGATCTAGATTCTAGATGAATTATGAAAGTCGTTTCACGAAACGGAGTTAAAATGCATGAGTTATGGATTTTCTAATATTAACCCTAATTTGATTATTAGGGTAATATTATATAGGAATTTTATCATGTATAAAATTAGTAACTAATTACATGATAAAATTCTATAATTTAAATAATTAGTTTACAAATTTTCTGGGAATTTTTCTGAATCAGGAATTAATATTTACAAAGCCCTGTGTACACAAGTCGGGTGCATCTAGCATTTTCCAACTACTGTACAGGCTAAGTGTACCCCGGCTCACGTACTGTGCTGTGGACCGGCCGCTCCCGTGTAGTTCACGTGGACTAAGCGCACGGCGCTTTCGCCTGCCCGTTGGAACGGCGTCGCCCGCTCGGTCCCACGTGGCAGAGGGGGAAGGATAACGTTGTGACGGAAGCGCGACGGCGTCCACTGGAAACAGAGCTCTCGGCCCCGAGGTCACGCCGGTACGGTGGCTCCTCACTGGATTCCGGCCTCGAGGCTCGGACCTCCCCGTAGCTCGCTGCGGATAGTCGCCGTCGTCCGCCTTGCTCGTCCGCGTCTGCTTGAAGGCTGCTTGTGCGGCGGCGGGGTGGCGAGGATCCGCAACGGCGGACCAAGTGGCCCGCGGCGACAACGGCACGCGGTGATGATGCTGCACAGAGCAAAAGGGAGGGAAATGGGGTGGAATCAAAGGGCAGGCGCTGAGGACGCTGATCGACTTACCGATTGGAACCCGAGACGGCGGAATCGACGGGGACGGCGTAGCCTGACCGGCGGCGGCGGAGGAGCTCCAATTGGGGAAAACTCGAATTGCTCACGGAGGGAACGAGGAAGGGGGATAATGGAGAGGAGCATCTCGCATTCCAGCTCTTAGCGATGCTCGGAGTGGAGGGGCGAGCTCAATCGACCGCCGGCTGGGCCTATTTATAGGCGCGGTCATGGAGTTCCCGCCGGCGCGATAGTTTCCCCATCCCGAGATATTTTCCGGCATCGCATCCGAGCAGCGTGGACTTCCAGCTGGTGTCGGCTACGTCGCACTCGTGCTAGCGTGCTCCTCGTGCCCCGGTGAGGGTGGTTCATCGTCCGGTCCTGTCGTCCCCGTCCTTGGTTGTCACCCGCCATGTCGGCAAGGTTCGGTCAAGGTCTACGTCGCCGCTGTGCCGGGTCCCTGTACGCGAGGACCTTGCAGGGTGTGCCTGGCCATGCGTTGTCCATGCTACGCTCCGGCGAGGCTGGCCCTTCGTGAGGTCATGTCGCCGGTTGCCGGCCGTCGTGGCGACACAGCATGTCGTTGGTCCGCGGCGTCCCTGTGCGGGTGGAGCTGGCCCCTGTGTCCGTGGACCTCCAGGATGGGCTCACCCGTTCCTCTTTGGAGCACTCGAGCGTCCCGTCCCATGGCGAGCTGGCTAGCCGTGCCATCACATCGAAGCTTGCCGGCGGCGCGCTGGCGAAGTCGTCGTCGTATCTGTTCGCGTGGACGTCATTGGGAGCAGGGCGCTGTTGGTGACGAGACGTCTCAGCGAGGCAGTCCGCGCTCCCCTGTGTCCCGGTCATCGTCCTTGGTGGCGAGGGCACAGCCAGGAGGCAGCTGGGTCCCGTCGGCCACTGCGTGCGCGGTTGGGGAGATGAAGCTGACGCCCCGGTCCCACGCGTGGGAGTAGGCGGGCCGGTGTGGTGGCGTCCGGGCTCAACTGGGCCGGCCCACTCGGGCACGCGAGGAAAGGAGAGGGAGGCGGTCGGCTGTCGGGCCAGAAAGAGAGGAGAGGTGAGGAATGAGCCCATGAGCTCATTTCCATCTTTATTTCTTTTTCCCTATTTCCTTTTCCCTTTATTCTCCTTTTCTCTCATTTTCTCATGTGTAACAATATATATATCTATATATTATATTTGTGCAAGGACATATATATATTGACATGTAATAATATACATCCTTGCTTGTTATATAGGTATATTAGTACACATGATAAGAGTTTATTATTGTTCCCGAGAGAAAATTGTAATTCATCACTCATGCACTTATTCCATAATTAAAACTTAAATTATGCATTGCATCTTTTGCCACCATAAGTTCACAAGCAAGCAAACAATTAAAAGAAAACGATTTTCTATATGGTGGATTTTTAAGTGCAAGGTTTTGAAACTAGGGTTTGGTTTTGCGGAAAATAAATCAAGTTTTAGTTGTATTTTCAAAAAGTTCAAATTTTTAGTGAATTTTAAAATAATGCAAAAACACGGGTGTTCAAAGACGAATGGGTAGCTTGACCTAGGTGAGTCTAATGTTTAGATGTGGAGCACACTTGCCAAACATAGCACTAGGTAGGCGCAAAATGTCCCCGAGATTGGTTGGAGTTGAAGCCGTTCATAAAGAATTTGAATTGGATGTGATTCGGGCTTCAAATCTTTGCTTGCGCCGGACGCGAGGAAGGAAGTGCGTCGGGACGCCGGTCAGCGTCCGGCGCCGTGCAGCGTCGCGCAAGCGAGAAGATCAAGGGCGCCGGACGCTAGGGTTTGGCGCTGGCGGCGTCGGCGCCCGCGTCGGGACGCGATCCGGTGAAGATGTAGTTGGCCAAAGCGCCGGACGCGTCCGGTGGTGAGGCGTCGGGCGTGTCCGCGCCATGCAACGATTGCTTCTTGGCTTTGAATTTACGGCGCCCGGACACGTCCGTGATTTGTTCTCAGCGTCCGGCTCGTGTTTTTTAAGATATTGGGGGGCAACGGTTGGATTTTTAGCATGGCTTATAAATACAACCTTACACCGTCCATTCTCTCTCTCTTGCCCATTTGTTGTTGAAGAAACACTTGTGAGAGCAAGGGAGTGCAAGAGCCTATTGAGGTGTTGTGATTTGCAAGATTAAGGACCTCTTTAGTGCTTTGAGAGATTCAAGTGTGCATCCACTCTTCTCATTAGGCTTGTCTAGGTCAAGTGAGAGTTTGTGCTTGTTTCTCTTGGTGATCGCCATCACCTAGACGGCAGTGGCGGTTTGGAGCTTGAAGATCATCCGGTGGAGCTTGTGGATGACTCAAGCAAGCTTGTGAGCGGTTGTGGGCGATTCACCGCGGCGGAGTGTCGAAGAATCAGCCCGTAGAGCACTTAGTCCTTGCGCGGACTAAGGGGGGAGCGATACTCTTGCGAGAGTGCTCCAATGAGGACTAGTGGGGAGTGGCGACTCTCAGATACCTCGGCAAAACATCGCCGCGTTCCTCTTCCTCTCTTTACTTTGAGCATTTACTTTCTCACAATTCAATTTGAGCATTTACATTCCTAGAATTGCCATGATAGAGTAGGAATTGGAACTTAGGGTGCAAAACTTTGTGCGGTAGTTCATAGAAACACACTTAGGCACAAGAGGGTGAATATGGGCTAGTAGGTTGTTACTTTACGATAAAATTTTAGATTAGCCCAATTCACCCCCCCCCCTCTTGGGCATCTTGATCCTTTCAATTGGTATCAGAGCCGTGTTGCTCATAAATTAGGCTTAACTGCCTAGAGCAAGATGTCCCATGGGGATGGACCCCCTCCCATGTTCGATGGGGACGATTTTCCTTATTGGAGAATTCGCATGGAGATGTATCTGGAGTCCCAAGATGTCGGCGTTCTTAAAGCGCAACCGAGGGTTACCCACAACCCAAGGATGCAAAGAACCTCACCGACGATGAAGCTGAACACGCCAAGTGGAATGCCAAGGCCAAAAACACAATCTTTAGAGGCATTGGCATGGACGTGTTCAATCGTGTGAGGAACCACAAAAACGCCCATGATCTATGGACGGAAATTTGTGCGCTCCATGAGGGAACCAAGAGTGAGCGTGAGGAACGCTATCATCTTGTTATGAACAAGCTTAATGCATTTGAGATGTTTTCCAATGAAAATGCTAATGAAATGTATTCTCGCTTGAATGTTCTTGTAGAGGAACTCAATGGGCTTGGACTCACACAAATATCATCATCCGATGTTGTGAGAAGAATCTTGTGTGTCCTCCCCATTGAGAAATATGGGCATATTGTCACCGTGCTTCATCAAGGTGATCTTTCCGCCGCTACGCCAACTCAAATCTTGGAAAAGATCAATGCTCATGAGATGTCCATGCACATCAACCCCAAGGATGAGTCATCCTCTACAAAGAAGAAAGACTTAGCTTTCAAGGCAAGCATCGACAAGAAAGGCAAAGGAAAAGTCTTGATGACTTCTCATGATCCCTCAAGTGATGGCGAACTTGATGACCTTGCTCTCATGGTGAAGAAGACCACCAAGATGCTCAAAAAGCTAAGCAAGAATGGTGTCAAGTTCGATTCCAAGAAAAAGAAGTTCTTCACAAGTAGCAAGAAGAAGCCACTCTCCGAGATGGAATGCTACAATTGCCATGACCTTGGCCATCTAGCTCATCAATGTCCTAAGCCACCAAAGAAAGACAAACACAAGAAGAAGCAAAGGGACAAGAAAGAAGAATCAAGTGATGAAGATGAAAAGAAGTAAAAGCCATACAAGAAGAAAGATGGCAAGAAGAAAGATTATCACAAGAAAAACAATGGCAAGGCTTATATTGTTGGTGATTGGCTCACCGACATTGAATCATCGGGTGGCTCTTCCGGTGAAGAGAGTGATGATGAACAAGAGAAGGTGGCCGCTATTGCTATTGGGTCTCCATTTCCTTAACCACCACCATCACCGTCTTCATCCACTACACACCTATGCCTTATGGCCAAGGGTGGACACAAGGTACAAAGTGATGATGAATCTAGTGCAAGTGATGATGATAGTGATGATGAGTTTGAGGCACCTAGCTATGATGAACTTGTTAAGGTGCTTGGCAAATATTTAAAAATCATCTCTAAGGCAAACTCTAAGATTGACAAGCTTAATCTTGAGAATGAGTCTCTTCTTGCTAAATATGATTTAGCACAAAAAGGCTAGTGATGAGCTTAGAGAAGAAAACAAAATTGTGCCATCCTCACTCAAGGAGCTCAAACCTTCTCTAAAGGAGCTCAAAAAAAAAAACATGATAAACTTGAGGGGATACACAATGAGCTCACTACTAGATACAACAAGCTAAAGAAGAGTATACCAATCTCAAGATCAATCATGACAATCTTGTGATTGCTAGTGAGCTTCTATCCGATGAACCACATGATGCTACTAACAATGTTGTCAAAATTGATGTAGCTACTTCATGTGATGATTTGATTGATGAGAGCATTGAGAAAAAAGCTAGTAGCAAAGGCAAGCAAGTGGTTGTGGCTGATCACTATGATGACTACATCAAGATCAAGAATGAAAATGAGAAGCTTAAGAAAGATCTTGAGAAGCTTGCAACTCAAAAGTCAATTGTTCTTGAAACCATCAATGAAGATGATCATGATATGACTCTTGAGAATGAGATGCTCAAAGAAGAGAACAAGAGGCTTAAGATGGAGAAAGCTCATCTTGCCACCGGCTTGAACAAGTTCACCAAGGGTCACAATCTTTAAAGTGAGCTATTCATGAACACCATCATGAAGATGGACAAGTGTGGCATTGGGTATAAGGAAAATGAAGAGAAGAAAGTCAAAGCCAAAGCCAAAGCCAAAGCCAAAGCTCAACATCATCAACACAAGCCAAAGCCCAAGCCAAAGAGATGCTTTGAGTGTGGACAAGGACACTTTGCCCATGATTGTGTGACACCACCTCCACAACCCTTGCCTAAGCATGCTAGACCTTTTGCCTTCAATGCTCACTACATGCTTAGAAAAGATTCAAGTGGCAAAACAAAAGTCATGTTCTTAGGTCCACCAAACAAGAATAGGCCTAAGCAAATTTGGGTTGCCAAGTCACTAGTTGAGAAAGTCAAGGGCCCTCATCAAGTTTGGGTCCCTAAGCAACAAGTTTGATCTCTTGTGTGCGTATGTTCACCTCACTAGAAGAAGGAGTTGAAGGCCATGAAAAGATAACATTTAGTGACAACTCAAAGGCCAAAGTGAGAGGATTGGGCAAAGTTGCAATATCAAATGATCACTCAATTTCAAATGTGCTATATGTTGCTTCCTTGAGCTTCAACTTGCTATCCATTGGTCAATTGTGTGATCTTGGCTTCCAATGCTTATTTGATGAGAATGAAGTGGTTGTGTCCAAGAAAGTTGACAAGCAAGAGATATTCAAAGGCTTTAGATACAACAACTTATATCTTGTTGATTTCACCTCCGATGATGCCAACTTGAAGACATGTTTGTTCACTAAGAAGGTTACACTTGGTTGGCTATGGCATAGAAGGCTAGCACATGTTAGTATAGGATCTCTCAAGAAGCTCATGAAGAATGATTTAGTGAGAGGTTTGAAGGATGTGAAATTTGAGAAGGACAAGCCTTGTAGTGCATGTCAAGCCGGCAAGCAAGTTGCCAACACACATCCATCCAAAGCTTTCATGTCAACTCATAGAGTGCTAGAGCTACTTCACATGGATCTCTTTGGGCCAACAACATACAAGAGTTTGAGAGGCAACCTATATTGTCTAGTGATAGTTGATGACTACTCAAGATACACTTGGACATTCTTCCTTCATGACAAATCCGAAGTGGCCGCTTGCTTCAAGAAGTTTGCCAAGAGAGCTCAAAATGAGTTTGATGAGAAGATCAAGAAAATAAGAAGTGACAATGGGAAAGAATTTGACAACACAAACATTGAGCAATATTGTGATGAAGTTGGGATCAAGCATGAGTTTTCTTCAACTTACACTCCTCAACAAAATGGTGTAGTAGAGAGAAAGAACCGGACACTTATCACCTTAGCAAGAACAATGCTTGATGAGTATGGCACCGATGAGAAGTTTTGGGCGGAGGCAATCAAACACAAACATTGAGCAATATTGTGATGAAGTTGGGATCAAGCATGAGTTTTCTTCAACTTACACTCCTCAACAAAATAGTGTAGTAGAGAGAAAGAACCGGACACTTATCACCTTAGCAAGAACAATGCTTGATGAGTATGGCACCGATGAGAAGTTTTGGGCGGAGGCAATCAACACCGCATGCTATGCATCCAACCGCCTTTTTCTTCAAAAGTTTCTTGGCAAGACCCCTTATGAGTTGCTCAATGGGAAGAAGCCGGATATCCCTTTCTTCCGGGTGTTTGGTTGCAAATGCTACATCTACAAGAAGCGTCAACACCTAGGGAAGTTTCAAAGACGTTGTGATATTGGTTTTCTTGTTGGTTACTCATCAAAGTCTAAAGCATATCGAGTATTCAATCATGCCACCGGTATGGTAGAAGAAACATATGATGTGGAGTTTGATGAATCTAATGGCTCTCAAGGAGCACATAAGAATCTTGATGATGTAGGTGATGAACCATTGAGGGAGGCCATGAAGAACATGCCTATTGGAGATATCAAGCCTAAAGATGATGATGATGATGTTCAAGTCATTGACAAGCCATCTTCATCAAATGTGCCACAAGATGATGATAAAGATGAGAGAGTACACAATGAAGATACTCATGTCTCTCGAGATCAAATGGTGGAACAAGCACAAGATGTTGATGCTCCACAAGATCCTCCTCAAGTGGTTGACCAGAAGAAATTCTCCTCTACTCCAAGCACATCCTCAAGATCTCATCATAGGGAGTCCAACAAAGGGGTTATGACTCGCTCTCAAAAACTTGCTTCTTTTGTTAAACATCATGCTTTTTGTCTCTTGTGTTGAACCAACTACCATAGAGGAAGCTCTCGAGGATCGGATTGGGTGAATGCCATGCATGAAGAATTAGGGAACTTCACCCGCAATGAAGTGTGGACACTCATAGAGCGACCGAAAGGTGCAAGAGTCATTGGCACTAAGTGGGTGTTCGCAACAAACAAAATGATCAAGGCGTTGTTGTGAGGAACAAGGCAAGACTAGTTGCAAAGGGGTTCTCTTAAGTTGAAGGTTTGGATTTTGGAGAGACCTTTGCACCGGTTGCAAGACTTGAAGCCATCCGTATCCTTCTTTCTTATGCATCGCATCATGAAATGAAATTATATCAAATGGATGTGAAAAGTGCATTTTTAAATGGCTTCATAAATGAACTAGTCTTTGTAGATCAACCTCCGGGTTTGAAGACCCTAGATATCCTAACCATGTTTATAGGTTGACCAAGGCACTATATGGGCTAAAGCAAGCCCCAAGGGCTTGGTATGAGCGCCTTCGGGACTTCCTCATTGAGAAGGGCTTCACCATTGGGAAGGTCGACACCACACTATTCACCAAGAAGCACAATGGAGACATCTTCATTTGTCAAGTTTATGTTGATGACATAATCTTTGGCTCAACAAATGAAGAACATTGCAAAGAGTTTGGTGCATTGATGTCGGAAGGAATTCGAGATGTCCATGATTGGAGAGCTTACATTCTTTCTTGGGTTTCAAGTCAAGCAATTGAGAGAAGGGACTTTCATCTCTCAAGAAAAGTACACTAAAGACCTTCTCAAAAGATTCAAGATGGATGATTGTAAGCCCATCAAGACACCTATGCCAACAAGTGGACAACTTGACCTAGATGAGGGAGGTACACCGGTTGATAAGGCTCTCTATCGATCCATGATTGGTAGCTTGCTATATCTTACCGCATCTAGGCCCGACATCATGTTTAGTGTGTGCTTATGTGCTCGTTTTCAAGCTAACCCTATGGAATCTCACCTTGTGGCCGTGAAAAGAATTCTTAGGTACCTCAAGCACACCCCAAGCATTGGCTTATGGTATCCCAAAGAAGCAAGATTCCAACTTGTTGGCTATTACGATTCGGATTATGCCGGTTGCAAAATTGATAGAAAAAAACACATCCGGAGGGTGCCATTTGCTTGGGAGATCTCTAGTGTCTTGGTCTTCAAAGAAGCAAAATAGTGTGGCCTTGTCAACCGCCGAGGCGGAGTATATTGCCGCGGGAGCTTGTTGTGCTCAAATTCTCTACATGAAGCAAACTCTTCTTGATTGTGGTGTGAAGCTTGACAAGGTTCCATTGCTATGTGATAATGAGAGTGCCGTCAAGCTTGCAAACAATCCAGTTCAACATTCTCGTACCAAGCACATTGATATTCGTCATCACTTCCTTCGTGATCATGTGGCCAAGAGGGATATATCTCTTGAAGGAGTGAGAACGGAAGACCAATTGGCGGATATCTTCACAAAGCCTTTGGATGAGGCAAGGTTTTGTAAGTTGAGGAATGAGCTCAATGTTCTTGATTCTAGCAATTTCATTAGAAAATGAGCTTGTGTTGTCCCTTGCATTCATTGTATTATATGCCATGTTTAAATTCTTGCAATGCATGTAGGGCTTGTCTAACACGGTTAAGATAACAATAAAAGCGTGTGAAAAAGCTTAACCTTGGTTCAAACTTGACAAGCAAACTAGATTCAAATTCTTGTATTGCATAGCATATGCATGAGTGTTGGTTTGTCGTTTCTTTTCGGTTTAAGCTTGAGTATCGCTGTGTTAAGCCCATAAATAGAGAGAGCATTTGATGCTCCTAATGGTTCTAAACTCTATTGTATGGCCATACGATGTTCCTTGGTTGGTTTTATCGCTTATTTTCTTAGAAAACTAATGGCCTATGGCAAAATATTTGTAAAATTGAGGGTTTGAGAGAGGACTTCCATGACCTGTTCCAATTGGTGGTTTTTGGATCTTATTTGAGTTGGAACATGGTTGGGAGAAAGCGTCGCTGGAAATAACGAAGACAAAAATCGAAGAAATGGCGCGCGGGATTATTTGGAAAAAGGAGTGTCGGACGCCGAAGCAGGCGTCCGACGCGTCTTTGGATTGAAGGATTTTCAGCGGTGTCGAGGAAAAACACTTCGCCCGGACGGCGAGATTGATTTTTATTGGAGGGCGCGTCGGCCTTAAAAGACACGGACGGCGTCCGGCCTTCACGTTTCTTTGGAAGGCTCGAGAATTGCACATCGCGACGCTATTGGGTGGGCGCGTCCAACACTTCGGCTTTGCCGCGTCGGAGTAGCGACCCCGGATGCATGTGTCAGCGGGCTGCGTCGTCGCGTGAAGTCGCGTCCGGCCCGGTCCTCGACTAATGCGTCTGCGTTGTTTATGAAGGCGTGGATTTCGTTTCTATGACAAGTGGGGCCACCCGTTTCTTCTCCTCTTAAATCAAATCGACGGCGGTTTATTTCTTTTCTCCCGCACCCGTACGCGCCGTCGAGCACCCAAGCCCTAACCTCCGCGATTCTCGCCGCCCGTCTTTGCCACCGAACCACGCGCCACCGCTCGGCCGCCCAGCGTCTCTGCCCGGCCCGCTCGCCGCCCTCCGCACCGCCGGCCCGCTTGCGCGGCTGCCGCGTCACCCTGGCGGCGCCCGGCGCCCTCGTCCGGCCCGGTGGCAGGAGCCCTAACCCTAACTTGGGGATTTTGGAGCCGCCGAAAGTCATCACCGTCGTAGGGAACCGTCTTCCTCGACTCGATCCATCTTGTTTCCGTCCTCGGCTGCCCCACATTGGTCTTTGTGGTGAGCTTCCCTTCAATTCTAATCCTAGCCCTCTTTGTGCTCGACAAATTGCCTCAACCCTAACCAAATCTCGACCTTACTCGTGTTCAATCAATGCCCTTCATGCGGTGATTCCTCTTGGTCCTCAAGGGTGCCCCGATTGTCAATCTTACCTTTTCACAGGAAGTTGAAGGCTAGGTATAACCCCCGGTTTCCATCCATTCTTACCTAAACATGCTTGCTTCTATTAGGATTTGCTTAACTCTAGAATATGTGCTTATGGTTATATACTCGTTCTATCTATTCAATGCAGCGAGCCGTGTCAGTGGTTTGCCGGTTGTCAGTGACACATTTGACAGTGGCAGTTGAACCCTAGGCCAAGCCTGAGGGTACGGATCGAGGCCAAGCCTCGCAAGGTGTCAGTTCATCCTCTTGTCAGTTGTTTGGCAGCTTAGTGAGATTCAGTGATGGCAAGAACGAAGAATGTTTGTTTCAGGGGGCGTGGTGGTGACGACGAGCGTCATCCTCCTAGGCTTCCGAGGCTCTCAAGGGCAAGTCCAAAGTCATTGAGAAGCCCAAGAAGAAGACAACAGCAAAGAGCAGGGCTCCCCGGCTTTCTTCAGAGGCTCAGCAAGCACTTGCCGTGGTCGATGCCACTAAGCGGGCAGCCAGAGGAGGCAGGAGAGGCAGTGTGGTTATCTGAGACACCGTAGAGGCCCAGTCAGAGGGCGAGGAGATGGACCTAGAGGAGGAGATAGCACAGTAGGAGCAGCTTCTTGCGCAGCATGAGCAGCCCCGTAGTCGCTCTTCTAGAGTTGCATAGGCAGCTCAGTCTTCTCGGGCACCTGCTGCTTCACCGTCTCAGCCTCAGAGCAGCAGGCGTGTCCCTAGAGCTCCAAAGGTGCAGCATGTCAACCTTCTTGGATGAGCTCCAAGCGGATTCGAGGAGGATGAGGACTCGACCACTTGAGGAGTGGTTCCCGGAGCGAGGCAGCCCGAAGTTGAGTTCTTCCCACGGCTTTGCACGAGGATTTCTTCAGGGCCTACACAGAGCATGGCACTTTCACAGGGCACCAGCTTATATCAGTGGATAACTTTGTCGAGTGCTTGGGGAGGAATTTTGGCAGTATCTCACTTTCCTCCCTGGGTTAGGAGACTATATTGGCAGGTCCGGCAGCTATGTCGCCTCGTGGATTCGTGAGTTCTTTGCCACAGTTTGGATTGCACCAGACCACTCTGAGATCTACTTCAGCTTTCTTGGTCAGAGGCGTCATGTCAGCGGTGCTCGTGCTAGGGAGGAGGCTGCGGATTCCACACCGGGACACAAAGCTTCCACGAGGCTTTGCTATCGACACACGACCACCTCGCCGTGCACACAAGGGTGTTATCCCCGAGGTTGGCTTCATGCATCCTTGCTTTGGACCGGACTTTGGACAGGGCTTGAGCCGGCGACCCACGGACTTGACTCCCTGACCCGAGCTCTTGATGCGATTGTCGGGCGCACCATCTTGCCGAGGATGGGCTTGGGGCGGCTTCACACGTCTATAGCGGTGGATAGTGGCACATCTTGTCCGGCCGGGGAGACTTTTGACATTTGGGACTTGATGCTATGCGACGCCGAGGATGTCATCTACGGCGACTTCGCCACCACTAGGTGTATGGCCTATGCACAGCGGGCCGACCTACGATCTTCATGACTTGTGGTCCTATTCCACCGGCCCTCCGGGGCGTCGGATGAATTCAGAGAAGTACACACTATACGGCAGCTTCCGCGGCTTCGGGAGTGCCACTCGAGGTCACCCCTCTCGGATAGAGTCACCAGGCCACTAGTGCGGAGACAACGGCCGAAAGCAGGAAGAGCTTGTTAGGAAGTTTGCGAGGACGAGGAGGCACGGTTTGAGACGAGAGGGTCCCCGAGGGTCCCGACCTTGAGTTTGAGTCCATCGACGGTTCGGACGATGACTTCCGTCCTCCTCCACCCAGACAAAGATGATCTGAGAGGGTCAGTAGCTTGGCCACCCAGATTCTAGAGAGGATGGATCGTCAAGAGCGTGCGACCCAGGCGCGGTTGCGGGCGATCTCTGCACGACAGGACGAGTTCCAGCGTCATCGGCCGACATGCGAGTGCGGCGGCTTGAGCTCAGAGGCGTAACTTGGAGTTTCAGAGACGGCGAGGCCGCCCGACAGCTAGAATACATGGCCTCCCGGCAAAGGTACATGGGATTGATTGCTCACCTTGTTCAGAGTCCAGGCGTCCCGCTGCCTTCTCACCTACTCCAGCCACCGGCTCCCGGCTTCTGACCCGGTGGGCTTGAGTCGGCTACCACCTTCGACTCGGGCACAGGCCCCTACCACGGCTAGTGCGTACACTTCACCTACTCGGCGGGTGCCTCGGTCGTTCGCGGCGACCCACGGCTACACTCCCACTTCACGGGGTTCACCGCTTACTCGGTCTCAAATGCTCACTCCGAGGACGGGGAGCTTTTCGGGCTACTTACGGTCAGATCCGCCGGCTGCCCTACTTCTCTTGTGACTACAGAGCTTGCTGGCCCTTCTACCTCGGCCGTGCACATTCGGCGGCCTCGGCTTGAGATCGGAACTCATATTGCTCCGGTGGCGGGGGACAGATCCGAGCTACTTTTCTTGTCCGTTGCCTCTACTACTCTAGGCTGCTACGAAGCTCGGATGGCACCGGTGGCGATTTACGCTCGAACCCGGTGGGCTTCCACCCGAGTCACTCCCGGCTACCACAGAGCGGGCCAAGACCGCTTCACGGTCGGCGTCACACTCGAGAGGGTCTTGCGACTCTTGATGGTCAGCCCCCGTCGAGCCCCAAGCGGCGAGTCCGAGATGATCCGGATCGATTACATCATGGCGCCTCGTTGTTGATATTTCTAACACGATCCAAATTAGGAAGGCGAAAGAAATATATATGGTATCTATCATAACTTGTCGGCTTGGATGTGGAGTTAATCTCATGATCCAATAAAGGCGGAGTTAGGCGGTGTTAGTTGTGGGGTATAATCTCAGCACCATTATCCATAGTGGAGTTAATCTCACTAGGATATGTACACGAGGTGTACCACTCATTTCTAGGCATTATCTACATACTAGTCTGTCACCCTAGCAATAACGCTCTAAGAAATGCGTGTATGGTATTCTTGATATGCCTTGATAAAAGATGAATATGATATCGCAGCGCCACGGATAGTAATACCATTGTAGCACTTCAGGAAGTCTATCCGGTATCGTATTTATATTTTACCACGGGGGAAGGGGTAGTCTATGGAAAGTAAAGAGATAAGGATGTGTCTAATGATTTAATAGATGCATTGATTAACTTGAGATTCACTTGTAGTTGTATAATGCGAGTAGCCATATGCATCTAACAATACTCATAACAGGATAAGTCTCATAATAAAGATAAATAATGAATAATAAATGATAACGCCCAAGTCTAAGATCATGGTATGCCACTAGTATCATATGAGCTACTAACATGGTATAGAAAGAATAGAAAGAATATTCCTAGTTACTCATAATCATATGTCAATGAATACTACAATTAGTGCAACTACATCTAGCTATCATGGCAAGGTTGCAATATATCTATACATGGTGAACATTACCAATGACAATTAAGGGACGAAACAAGATTATCACCGTAATTATGGTTCAACTTGGCCTATCATTCGGGGGTGGACTACAAAAGGACTCAACAGGACTTTGTCACTCCCGCGATCTACCACACAACCCGAATGTAGGGTGCGTCGCGAGTAAACGTTGTATAAACACCATGTTTACACATTGCTCACCACCCACTAAGTGATCATCTAAGTGGATGCTATACGACTCCATGCATAAAATATAAGACAAACTTACTAAACTAGATATATAATCATAGCAAGCATGGATACATATCACTAAGAATATAATCATTATATAGAACAAAGTCATAGCAATTGTATTCCAACAATAATACTTACGATTGGATACAAGAGAGAAGCCACGAGAAGCTCGGCTCCCGCTACTTCTTGACTATCGGGAATCCAAGGCAAGCTTGACTTCCTCTAGATCTAACTAGGTAGCTAAGCGCTTCTAATATGATGAACTAGGGCTTAGGATCTAGACTTGGTTGGACATGAAGTAGTATGAATCAAGAATGAACTCAGAATGAGTTAGACTGAATTAGGGTTTAGCCCTGGGGTCAGGTGGTCTGCTTATATAGCCATCGACGATGAACAGGGACCCTTGGATCAAACCGACCTTGAACAACGGTATAGATGCAACCTCAATGTCGGTGGTAAACCACCATAGGAAGATGAGGCCGATAGGTGGGACCCACCGGCGGTCGCCGAGAATGGGCCCGGGCGACGCCCGGGGCCCTATGTCACAACGACTTCTCCTTCCTCCTGGTGTCTTCTTCGGTGTCTTCTAGAATGTTTTAGTCCACTTTTTGGATTGAGTTGCCTCACGGTCAAGTCTTGTCATCGTATGAGATGTAAACTCTTAGGTTTCTCAACCGTTCTTATCGCTTTTATACATTCAGTCCCTGCAAAGTTATGAAATACCAAAACTCGTGGAAATATGTTAGTTGGACCCCTAGACTTATGTTGATATTCATCTTAAGCCCTTATTTCATGTTTAGTTGGCTATTAATATTATGCTATAAGGCATACCAACACTCGTCCACACGTGCCCGGCTCGTCTGCTGCTTCCCCTCAGCCCGACCCGTAGATTTTTGGTCCTTGATGCCAAAGGGGGAGAGGGAGTGAGTATGTAGATTCAGGGGGAGCGAGTGAGAGGGATTAGATACCTTTTGTGTGTTAGATACTTTTCATGCATCATGTTTACTTTCCATGCACTTGTGATATATGTGTGATGCATTGTGAGACTTTGTGACATGTGTGCTCTCTACTTTCATATTTATATATCATGTCATCATGCTTATGCTCATATGTGTTGTGCTTACAAGTTAATTTTACTCGATTCCATTTCGTTTATACTTTGATTCCATATGAGCTATACTTGTCGTACTAACCCCTCATGCAGATCTTATGAGTACACCATATTGGTCTTATGTCACATGAGCCATTCTAACCCTTTGTTCTTATAGTCAAAGGCTCATGTGAACAAGCATGGTTGAAAACCTCAATCTTCATCTCCATACTCTAGAGGTTGTTATCAATCACCAAAAAGGGGGAGATTGAAAGCATCTAGGCCCCTAGTGTGGGTTTCGATGATTGATGACAATGATAATTACCATGACTAGCGTGTGTTTTGCGATTGATGGTGAGTTAGGTCATGGTAATGGCAATCTCGAGCAATGTGGTTTTCATGCCCCCGACGATGGAAATCGTTTTCAGTTTTCAAAGGATGGGCGACAAGGTTAAGGGCGGTTAGTTACGATTGTCGATGGAGTTGAGTGACATCGGATTAGTCGTTAGGACTTTGTTTTTCTCTTTTAGCCGTACTATTAAAGGGGGGTACGAATGGGTAGCTTGACCTAGGTGAGTCTAATGTTTAGATGTGGAGCACACTTGCCAAACATAGCACTAGGTAGCTGCAAAATGTCCCCGAGATTGGTTGGAGTTGAAGCCGTTCACAAAGAATTTGAATTGGATGTGATTCGGGCTTCAAAGTACTTGTCTTGGGACGCCAGGAAGGAAGTGCGTCGGACGTTGGTCCAGCGTCGTGCGCCGTGCGGCTATCTGCGCAGCCGAGAGATCATCAAGGGCGCGGGACGCTAGGGTTTGGCGCCTGACGCGTCCGGCGCCGCGTCGGACGCAGTCCAATGAAGATGTAGTTGGCCAAGTGCACCGGACGCGTCCGGTGGTGAGGCGTCAGACGCGTCTGGCGCCATGCAACGATGCTTCTTGGTTTGAATTTTACGGCGCCCGAGCAGCGTCCGGCGAGTCTGTTCTCGGCGTCCGGCCCCGTGTTTTCGCCGAGATATTGGGGGCAATGGTTGGATTTTTGAGCATGGCTTATAAATACAACCTTACCCCGTCCATTCTCTCTCTCTCTTGCCCATTTGTTCAGCTGACGAAACACTTGTGAGAGCAAGGGAGTGCAAGAGCCTATTGAGGTGTTGTGATTTGCAAGATTAAGGACCTCTTTAGTGCTTTGAGAGATTCAAGTGTGCATCCACTCTTCTCATTAGGCTTGTCTAGGTCAAGTGAGAGTTTGTGCTTGTTTCTCTTGGTGATCGCCATCACCTGGAGCGGCTTGGTGGCGGTTCGAGCTTGAAGATCATCCGGTGGAGCTTGTGGATGACTCAAGCAAGCTTGTGGCGGTTTGGGCGATTCACCGCGACGGAGTGTCGAAGAATCAGCCCGTAGAGAGCACTTAGTGCTTGCGCGGACTAAGGGGAGCGATACTCTTGCGAGAGTGCACCAACGAGGACTAGTGGGGAGTGGCGACTCTCCGATACCTCGGCAAAACATCGCCGCGTTCCTCTTCCTCTCTTTACTTTGAGCATTTACTTTCTTGCAATTCAATTTGAGCATTTACATTCCTAGAATTGCCATGATAGAGTAGGAATTGGAACTTAGGGTGCAAAACTTTATGCGGTAGTTCATAGAAACACACTTAGGCACAAGAGGGTGAATATGGGCTAGTAGGTTGTTATTTTGCGATAAAATTTTAGATTAGCCCAATTCACCCCCCTTGGGCATCTTGATCCTTTCAATTGATATCGAGCCGTGTTGCTCATAAATTAGGCTTAACCACCTAGAGCAAGATGTCCCACGGGGATGGACCCCCTCCCATGTTCGATGGGGGCGATTTTCCTTCTTGGAGAATTCGCATGGAGGCGTATCTAGAGTCCCAAGATGTTGGCGTTCTTAAAGCCGCAACCCGAGGGTTACCCACAACCCAAGGATGCAAAGAACCTCACCGGCGATGAAGCCGAACACGCCAAGTGAATGAATGGGAGGGCAGCCGTGCCCTAGGGTGACACACGTGAGACTAGATCTCTGCATTTCCTGTTGTAAAGAAATAGATAACTCATTAATAGCAACAACAAAGAGGTAGGGTGAGAGAGGGCATCCCTGTCTAATGCCACGGTGGGAGCTGAAATGTTCAGTGGGTTCGCCTTTAATTAAAATGGAGAATGTGGGTGTTGAGATGCAAGCATGAATAAGCTTTATGAAATGACTCTGGAGTCCTAAGTGAGTGAGGGCGTCGTTGATGAAGCTCCATTCCAGCCTGTCAAAAGCCTTGGCAAGGTCGATTTGAGGAGGAAAGCCTGCTGTCTCCAAGTTTTCAAGTTGAAGGAGTGGACAATTTCCTGAGTTATAATGACATTGGAAGATATATGCCTGTTCTTAATAAAAGCAGCCTGATCAGCATGGTCAATGAAATTTGGAAGGTGAGGCTTAAGTCTGTCAGCAAGAGATTTGGCAATAATTTTATAGATGACATTGCAAAGGCTAATAGGCCTGAAGTCTTGGGGAAGAGTGGGTTGAATTTTTTTTGGAATTAAAATAATGAAAGTTTGGTTTAGTTCTGGTTGCATGAAGGCTGTAGTATAAAAATCAGTTACCAAATTGTAGACATCCCTGGATATCCAAGACCAGGCAGATTTATAGAACGCCGCATTAAGACCATCTGGTCCTGGTGATGCATTGCTTCTCATCTCCTTGATAATGTTGTAGAGCTCATGTAGGCTGGGCGTGGAGTTGGTGAAGCTTGACACATCCTGTTGTGTCATCTGGTGTGTAGACGTGAGCTCTGGTTCCTCTCGGATGTGCTGATTTGCTGTGACCCGGTTACCTGTATGCAATGTAGAAGAGGTCAAGTTAGGACAGTTATGTAAAATGGGCAACCGGGAGGTAAATATGTTGGTAAAATAGTCAATAAGGGTATGTGAAAGTTGTTCTTGAGAGGTTGATTCACTGCCATCTGGATTAATCAAATAAGTGATTCTATTTTTTCTTGTCCTTTTGACAATGGCTTGACGAAAATAAAAGTGTTTTGGTCCCCCCGCAACGCCCAGTTCTACTTTGCACGCTGATGATGGAATTCTTCATCTTTAGTTAGCAGTTGATGATGTTGTTCAGTGAGCTGTTGTTGCAGAGTGAAGTCCTGTTGGTTTGGCGGCTTGAGTTGCTCTTGCAGTAGCTGATCTTCTAGAGCGGCCAATTGATCAGACAATTTTGGTTTCGCTTTTCGCCATTTCCTGAGGTCAGCAGCTAGGTACCTAGTTTTTTGGTGGAAAGATCTGTTGTTGGAGCGCTGCCAGCTGGCCTTGGCAACATCTTCATATTCCTGTTCCATAGGCCACCAATTCTCAAAGCGAATGGGTTTGTTAGTACGTCGTCGGGAGGAATTTAAAAGTGTGAGGATAGGAGCATGATCACTGCGAAGCATTGGTAGATGATAGACCATTGTGTTAGGATATGTCGTGCACCACTCCACATTAGCCAGGGAGCGGTCAAGACACTCAAAAGTGGCCATGGAATTGCGTCTTTTATTTGTCCAAGTGTATGCCGGGCCGCTGTATCCAAGATCAATGAAACCACACTGTTTGACATAATCACAAAAAGCATTAATACGCCTAATATCAGGTCTACCAGGACCTGATTTTTAATTGGGGTGCATGATATCATTCATATCTCCAGTACACAAGATGGGCAAGCTTCTATTATTTTCAACAAAATTGAGCACTTGCATCCAAATGGTGGCCGTATTCTGGTGATGAGGATCACCATAAAGGCAGACTAAACCAAATTGTTTATTATCAAGATTATTATTACAAGTAGCAAAGATAAAGTTCGAGGACTGATCTACTACTGTAAGACTGATATCATCCTTCCAGAAGAGCCAGAGGCCTCGAGATTGACCTACTGGTGCAACTACTAGAGCATCATAAGCATTAAAACAATTTATGAGAGAAGTACGAGTAATTGTAGAGTTGCGGGTTTCAGAGATGAAGCAAACCTGGGAATTGGTTGAAGCCATCAAGCGGGCAAGGTGTACCATTTTTGAATTGCTGAGACTTCCGCCGGAGCCCTGGCAATTCCATGAGAGGATCGCCATGGCCCCCCCTGGTGGTGTCACGAGAGACCCGGTGCGGACCCCGGCGATGGCCTTGGTCTTGAGTTGCATCCCTCCTAGGTTCTTAGTTCATGCCCATGGGCTCTGGAGGAAGAGTCCTTCCATCACCATCCGTACCGAGGAGGCCTGCACTCGTCTGGAGACACCTGTTGTTGCCTCGTCTGTTGATTTGAAGTGATTGCAGCTTGATGCACAAGGGGGGTGGGCTGTTGCTGCATCATCTGCTGGTTTAAGTTGATAGCAGCTTGATGCACATGGAGGGTGGGCATGATTGGGGAGATGCAGGATGGGTCAAGCGTAGGGGATGGGTCGGCGAGAGAGGGGCGGAGGTGGGTCTAGAGGTTCCTCATCCATTGCAAGGGAACCGGATCAGCAGGGCTATCGCTGACCGAGGCAGAAATCGGCAGCAAGAAAGCGAACAAAGGAGGCTAGAAAATTAGTATTAGGATCCTCGTCGAGCTGATAGAGCATTCAGGGGAAGAGAGGAAAGACGGCGGCGGCTCCCAAATAAGAAGGACGCGAGGACCTACAGACCTCGCAAAGGGAGCAGTCAACCACCGGCTGACGAACGGAACAACAGGAATCACAAAGGAGGAGCGACACCGCCACCCGGCGAGGAACGGGAGAGGGGCGGGCCACAAGAGCGAGAGAAGCAAGAGAAAAGGGCAGAGAAAGAACCTCGCATATGAGAACAACGGGGGAAGGATTAGGGAAAGGGAGCAAAGACGGATCAGATTGATTGGAGGATTTGGATGAGAGGGAGAAAGAGGATGAACAAACAGCCCATCTGAGAAAAGCAGCCGGAACTATGATAGGAGACAGATTCAGGAGGAGCTAGAGGGATTGATCGAAAGAGTAGAAAAAGCGCATTCGATTGGATGATTTGATCTAAGTTGAGGACAACAGATTGAGGAAGAAAGGAGGATTGAAGGAGAGGAATGGGTACTGTAGAAAGGGGGAAACAGCCAAATCGCCTACGTCGCCATTACGGCACCTCACCACTCTCGGGCAAGATGCAGGACTTTGATGTAACCAGGTCTTCTTTTGAGGACCTATATGTAATTTGATTGTTGTTTTAATATAATATATGTGTTCTTGTCAAAAAAAAAATGACTCAATGTGATCTTTAGTCTTCCGACTCTTTCCGTGACTATTTACATGTTCCCACATATAAACCTTCAAACAAGTTGAGGACAAAGTATTCAGCTTTAAAATTAAAAAGTACTAATATCTCGAGAAGACAAACAAGCGGCAGACAAATTCTCCGATTCCCGTGCCCCTCCTTTCTAGTACTCTGTATCTTTTTAATCTCAGTGCCCACTCCTTTCTTTTATTTTAATCTCAGTGCCCACTTTTTTTTGCAGCATTGCCCTAGTCAATGGTCAAAACGAGGGGCAAATTGCGTTGACGAGGGGCAAAAACGAGTTGACTTGCAAGTAGTGAAGGGCAAAATCATAAAAGTTAAAAAATGAGGACAAAATCACCATTGCACTTCAAAGTTGGGGTGCGAACACCAAAAACCCTTCCTTTTTCTATCTTTATGAATGCTATAGTGGATGAAACGCATGCTACAAGTGATGAAAGTACAGGGGGGAAGGCTAGCACCATTGCTCCGTAAAGTAAAAAATATATTGCATGTTACGAAACGCCGTAACCGAAATGTTAAACCAGCCTTTGCTCAAATAAATACACAAAAGGCCATCTCAAATAGAGGGCGTGGCAAGGCCAACAAGGCTTCATGACCGTGTAAGATTAGATGTGAATCAAAAGTACTTCATTTCAAATAAGTACTTCCTCCATTTCAAATTATAAGACGTTTTGGCTTTTCTACGTACATTATTTCTACGGTGTATCTTAACATATAGTGTATATGGTATAGAAAAAGTTACATATTTTTAGAAAAGCGAAACGTCTTATAATTTAAAATATGGGGAGTATTATGCATGCCTGGCACCGATAGCATGTGTAGCCAAATGAAGCACGCCACAAGCAGCAACTTGTTGTTGTAGATCAACCGCGGGAGCGGTAAAGCGCTCCTAGCGTCCTAGTATCTTCATTGTTGAGAGAAAAGACCACATCACTACTTGGAAGTTCTCGAGCAAATTTTCTTTCAAACACATCATGGATCCACCATCCATATGCGAATCAATTACATTACACGAGGTGTCCCGTTTGTAAAAATAGGAGTGAGTTTGCCCTTGCATAGGTTTAGGGACTGACAACGATCAAGTATATTCATAATAAATTAAAATATATGGAGTATTATGCATGCCTGGCACCGATAGCATGTGTAGCCAAATGAAGCACGCCACAAGCAGCAACTTGTTGTAGATCAACCGCGGGGCGGTAAAAAGCGCTCCTAGCGTCCTAGTATCTTCATTGTTGAGAGAAAAGACCACATCACTACTTGGAAGTTCTCGAGCAAATTTTCTTTCAAACACATCATGGATCCACCATCCATATGCGAATCAATTACATTACACGAGGTGTCCCATTTGTAAAAAATAGGAGTGAGTTTGCCCTTGTATAGGTTTAGGGACTGACATCGATCAAGTATATTCATAACCTTGAGCATGCTAGAACAGGTTCATCTTGTGCAAACTGCAGCATTGGGCATTTTGTTACTTTCAGAAGTTGGAGTGCCACAAGATGTTCTAACTGTCCTATTGATGAAAGTTTCTTGCAACAACTAAGCTCCAAAATTTCCAGCAATGGTAAACTCGGGAGTTGAGGAAGATGCGCCATTTTGTCAAAGCCTTCCAGTTTCAAGTATCTAAGCATGGGTAAGACAGGGATGACACAGAGCTGCTCGCAGGACTGGATTCTCAAGTTTACCAAGGAACCAAAATAAGGTAATTTCCTTAGTTTACTGCAACCACTAACATTAAGATCTCGCAGCAGAGGGAAATCCACAACTTCTACTCCATGCCACATCTCTAAATCATACATCTTCCTTATATCCAATGTCTCAAGTGCTGGAAATCCTTGAGTTTGAGCACTGCTATGACCCATAAATTCTCTTCCAATGATCCGTACTGTCTCCATTTGTTGTATTACAAGGTGTTTGAGGCATGGTAACTGTCCAAGAGCTGGAAGTACATCACAGTTTTTGCACCCTTCCAGAATCACTTTAACCAACTTAACAAAGTGGCAATCACCTAGCCACAGTGGAAACTTGTTACCACAGTAACCACTTATAGTCAATTCCTCAAGATTCATATGAGGCCGAAGCTTATCAGGACTAAACTTGAGGTTTGCACATCTAGAAGCTGGGACTTTGCAGCAAGGCTCCACCATTTCAGCACCAATTTTTGCACTTTTCGTCTTGCTTTGCATGTCTGCATTTAGAGCATGTTGAACATGGTGTACATTCATTAACCCTGCAATGTGCAGCTCTCCACTTAGGTTTACCAAGTAGCGCAACCCACTAATCCCACAGCCTACTGAATTATCAGATACATAAAATGCATTCAATGTTTGAAGACCCGTAAGAAGCTCCAGCTCAGATGGGATGGAGATGCTTGGATACTCTGATACTGGTAATTCAAGGTGCCGCGAGATTAACAAGGTACCTAATTCCATGGGGCAGCTTCGTTGATAAAGTAGGAATGCTTCAAATCTAGTGTTTGCAGGTTCAGAAGACCGCAGACAGATTCAGGTATCCTTTTCAGTTTGGTATTGTTCAGACCAAGGTACCGTAGGTGTATCAAATTACCAATAGAGCTAGGGATCTCACTGATGCTAGTATTGCTTAAGTCAAGTGTTCTCAGGCATTCCAGGAGCAAAAACAGATTGTATGGTATTTTAACATAGAGGGAGTTCCCATCAATTTCATGACATGGCCTTTTGATGACCAAAAGAGTGCGCAGATCATGTGTATGAAATAACTGGCCTTCTATAGTTATATCTAATCCCATGAGTGATGGAAGCACAGATGAATGCCTAATACTCTCATGGTTATGAATCCCATCATGATTCTTGTTGTATTTGTAAGGATCAATACTGGTGCATTCCTTTTCAGCAATAGACTGAGCTAAGACATGAAACAGATCATGCATTTCATACCTTACCTCATCTAAATCATAGAATGGTGACTCATGGAAGAAGCATTTCCCAAGCAAGTCATCAAAGTATGTGCGGCCAACATCTTCAGGCTGCAATCTTTCATGATGTTGAAGGAAGCCTTGTGCCATCCACAGGCGGATCAATTCCTCCTTATCAAATATATGTATCCTTTGGGAAACAAGGAGCAGTATGCAAAACAATTTTTCAAATGTGTTGGGAGATAATCATAGCTGACCTTAATGACCGGCAGAATCTCATGCAAGAATTCATCATTATCCCACACACTATTATTGTATAAGAACTCCCACCACGTCTCTCCATCAGGTTTACACCGAATCAGGCACCCAACTGACTTGGCTGCAAGCGGCAGACCCTTGCACTCTTTGACAATCTCCTCACCTACTGAAGCAAGCCTAGGACAGATCTCTTTCTCCTGGTCATCAAATGCATAGCTCTTGCAAATTAACCAGCAGGTAGCATCTGATAAACAATTCAATCTCAACTGATGTCTGTGATCACAACCCATGACCATGCTCACTTCCAGGTTTTGACTAGTCACTATCACCTTGCTTCCTCGAAGCGCACACCGAAGAGGCCCCTTGAACACTTCCCATACAGTCTTCTCCATGCTCCACACCTCATCGAGCACAATGAAAAATCTCTTCCCCTTCAGAAGATCCATGAGCAATCCCTGCAGCAAGCTCAATTCAGTGATGTCACGGGTATCCCCTCCACACGCTTGGGCAATCGTCTTGGTCATGTTAACCACATCAACACCTTGCCCCGAGTAAATCCATACGCGGCAATCGAACGAATCCCTGACCCTTCGGTCGTCCCACGCGTGTTGGACGACGGTGGTCTTTCCCACGCCGGCCATTCCGACGACGGACACGACTCTGAACACGGGTCCAGAGCTGTCCTCGGAAGAGAGAAGCTCAAGTAGGCGCTGAAGGTCGATGTCGCGGCCGTAGAGCTTGCCGCAGGTAAGAGAAGAGGTCGGCACGCGCGCGGGGACGCGGCCGAACCACCCGTCCTCCGCCGTCAGGCGGAGCGCCTCCCGGTCGGAGGCGATTTCGTGGTACTTCTCCCATACCTTCTTGATCTTTAGGTCGAGAGAACTGAGCGGCGAGTGCGACAGCAGGCCGCCGACCTCGCGGTCCCGGGCGCCCTTCTTGGCCGGCTCTTCTTCTTCGTTGGCGCCAAGGTCCTCGACGAGGGAGGCGCGCATGGCCTCGAACTGCAGCTTCTCGCGGATGTCCTCGACGGCACACTCCACGCCACGGATCTCCCGAATCCAGAGCTCGGTGGACTCGCCCGCGCGCCTATCGGCGGCGATGCACTCGGCGTCCCGGAGCACTGCGCGTACGCGCTGCAGCTTGGCGCCGAGGCGGCGGAGCTGGTCCTCGTCGACGACGGCGCACGGCTCGGAGGTAGGGCCTAGGGGCGCGAGGGCGGCCTTAGCGAGCCGCTTGGCCGCGAAGAAGAAGGACTCGAGGGAGTTCTTGAGGTTAGCGACGAAGACGCGCTTTTCTTGGCTGGCCATGGACGCCGGATCGAGTGAGAGCTCAAAGCAGCAGTGACCTGGTGGAGTGATTGGGTTTGTGATTAGAGTTGGAATTGGGAAGGCAAGTAAGGGGAATTGGGCGAGATGAGTTCATTACACCGGAGATGGCTTTCTCCCGTTCTCCGCCATGAGTCAATAGCTACTCCCTCCGTCGCTCTAGCTGGCTTATTTAAAAAATTATATAAATAATAAATTAAATTAATAATCATTAAATTATCTTTAATGATAAAATAAGTCATAACAAAATAAATAATATTTTTATATAAAAAATTGAATAATAAGGCAGTGATCAAATAGAATGGAACGTAAAACCAAAGTGACACTTTTTAAAGAGACGGAGAAAGTAAGTGTATAGCATGTATCATATACCATTCAGTAGCTAATTTAGGTCAACGTTCGAGGTGTAAAAGTCTCTAAATAGCCTAGTGAAGTCATTTCCCACAATAAACATTTATATTGATAAACAGACCATTAAAGCCATCTTGGGATTATGCTCTGTCCAAAGACTCTTGGTTTGTAACAAAAACAACCCCCCCAACCTTTTTTTGATCCTCGATCGACCTCCTCTCAAAGTAAGGTTATCTTGTTTATAAGGTGAAGGTAGCAGTTCATTTCAATTTATAAGGTTATCTTGTTTATATGAAGGTCTACAAAGTAATTTTAAATTTGAATGTAGAATTATAATTTTGGTAGGGAAAGCGATGTGGAAGTGTGCAAATCTCTTGTAGGTATGGCCTTTGGTTGTCAAAACTCTTGTTTCCTATTTTTTATACACCCGAAGCGTGTATGTAATGACCCTAAACGTGCATCAATATGCTTCTATATGATTTTTTTTTTTACACGGTGATTCATCATTACATCTATTGAGTTAATTTAGTTTATGTTTGCCGGGGACCTAAATATTGGGCCTCGAGACATTCTCAAACTATGAGAATTTGTCGACTGCCAAGGCCCGGTAAAACCTAAGCTTTGCTATCATCCCCGCACGGAGGGGCGGCCCGACGAGCGATGGACCGAGGCCATTGAGCCACGGCGTTTACACGGCGGCGGGCGACCGCGAGCGGCCACGGCGGCCTTTGAATGGAGTCACCACGGCGTACAAGAGCTTATTACGCTCACACGAAGGACAAGGTCAAGGACCTCACAGGAGCGGCCGAACCACGGCGTTCCCGTCGGCCGCTTGATCAAACCATGGCTCGGGCTCGACCTCACGTCTCAGGTCGCTCGAGGTGGCCCAGCTCACCGGCCGGGAAATCTCCGATTCGTCCAGAGGGTGGCCTAGCTCACCACCCTCGGGCGCAAAAACTGCGCCTCGCCCAGGGGAGACCAGCTCTCCATCCTCGGGTGTGGCAGCCCAACTAGCACCGTCTCGGGTCGCCGACCCTCGGGCGTGGGAGGTTCCGTCAGGAGGAAGGGAAACCACCGCATTCAATGCGGTCGCGTGCGAGCAAGGCGCCCGGTGCCATCGATTACGCCCGATCAAATCGACTGCGAATCGCCTCCCCAATCGGCTGATGGGACACAATCTTTGAACAAGTGGCGTGTTGCGCCACGAAACACGGAAACCAAGATGACCTTGTTCATTTCGAACGCCCGTCAAAACGCCACGTAGGGCGGACCCTCGGGCACTTGACACGCGGCGGCGGCAACCAGGGACGGCCCTCGCCATGCGGGTGTGAGGGGCGCCTCCGCAGTACCCTCGGGGCGCGCCCGAGCGGCTGCGTCCGCCATCGGATCGGGGCGTGTCGCCGTCGGCGGCGTTCAAACCCGCGCGCGCCCTCGGCAGCGCACATGCAACGATGCGGCCTCGGGGAATTAGCCACCTAGGCAACCACCAATGTAAACATTATCTCTCTCCTTCTCCTATAAAAAGGGGAGTAATGTCTCATTAGAAAAGGTTCGATTCGGTTCGATTCGGTTGGAGTTAGATCGACTCAATCCCATTTTCAACTCCGGTTCACGCGGGCGCTCACCACAACCACGCAACCCGCGATCGTGGGGCTTGAGACCGCTTCTCTCCCCCACGACCGCTGTAACCCCCTGCCGAGGCTCACCTTTGGCGCGAGTAACACGGCGTGGCGCACCCCAGCTGGGCGTAGGGCCACTGTTGGCTGAACGGGATAAGCGCGGCGTCCGTGTCCATCTTGCGCGCTACGCCATCGAGGAGGAGGCCGGCCTACAATTTTTTTGCCAGGCACCCGGGCGCGCCGCTCCTCGAAGCCGCCGGCCGGTTGGCGCGCGCGGTAAGGGCGGCGTGTGCAATCGCATCTCCACCAGCCCTCATGGCGGCTCGCCTTCGTTTCCACCCTGCTTTCGGCGAGCCGCGGGCTCCCACGCGGAACTCCAGCATTCTTGAGCGGCGGCATTCGTGACACTCGGCCGACTTCACGAGATGGTCCTGCGGATCTACGGCTGGAGGGAGGCGGCATCGCCACCACGGCGTACCCACCATCACGATCTCGTCGCTCGAGGCGGGCAAAGCGAAACCACCGGTAGCGCCAAGGCGCTTCCGGTGCGGATTCAGGAATCCGTCGACATCTCCCGGCGCCGACTTCGCGAAGGGCTCCCGGGAACCTAGGCCTCGGGAAGATCCGTACCCGGCGTCCACTCGTGGAAGGATGCCCCGAAACCCTAATCATCGGGAAAACGCCTCCCGCTCGGTCATGCTTGGAGGAGTCGATGAATCCACGCGGCGCGAAACCTCGGTCGAAGCCTTCGCCGGAGAGAACGCGAGGCCAGGCCTCCGTCGTTCACGGGAGGCAGCTACCCTATGGATATGCACTCAGGAGGAGGCGCATCCTTTGAGATGCGGGGCGACCCCGTCATACCACCTCCTCGGGGTCGATTGGGGCTAGACCCGAGGCGAGGGACTCGCTCTACCACCCGGAGAAGCGGGAACTTCATCCAAGCATTCGGCGCTCCTTGCACCGGCGATGAAGGCGAATACTATGACCCCATGAGGGGAATGCTTCAACGTTGAGGTCCGCGCCGCCAAGATGGTTGGTTCACCCGGCGTGTCAGCGAAGGGCGGCGTGGGCGTGCCGCCACGGCGAGCCTCGGCACCGGCGGCTTCCGCCCGTCCGGCCGTGCGGCGCCCGGGACTGCCTGCGGCGACGCTGGCTCGCAAGACTTGCGGGAGCGGATTGGGCGGAATCCGCAGCGTCCCGACGAAGGGGCGGAACATTCAGCGGGAACGAGGCCCGGCGTGGGCTGGCGAAGCACCTCGAGGCCACGGAGGCGGCGATCGTTAGCCAATGGGCGCCACACATTCCGACATAGCGGCCCATTCAGCGAGGCAAGCCTCAGCATAGCGGCGGCGTATGTGTTGGTGCGCGAGATGCCGAGCCCTCTGGGCGGGGAAGCGCGTCGGGAAGGCTGCGGCATCTCCTTGATAGGGCAGCCGTACGAAGCAGCGGGAGGCTCGGCCTCCGGGGAGATCGGGCCGGCATCGCGGCGACAAGGAGTCGGGAGCGGCCGGCAAGGGCTCACCTGCTTTGAGCAGGGCCTCGGCCGAGACCCTTCCGGGAGCGCTGACCCGCGAGCAGCGGCGAGTCACATGCAGGATCGTATGGAAGGCCCCGCCAGGGCCGTCACCAGGTGCACCCGACCTCGGGGGCGAGATCGCGACAACGAGCACGCGGCGGAGGCAGCCCCCTGCGTGGGCGGCCGGCGGGGGCCGAGCCGCCCATGTGGCGTCGGGAAGACCGAGGGTACTCCCGAACCTCCGGGCCACGAGGGCCTTCACAAGGGACATCGGGAGGCACCACTCCCCCGCGTTTCGGGCCACCTAGCCACCTCGAGAAATATGGGGGAGAAACTCGCCCCGAGGTATGGCTGGACGATTATCGGTGGCACCTGCCCGGTTCTGGGGCACATGATGACAAGGTGATAATCGGGAATGCCCCTGTACCTCTCACGTCTGCCGAGCTTTTTGGAACACCTTCCACCCAACCTCATATCCAACTGGGACCGGATTTGGTAAGGACCTTCAAAGGCAACTTCAAGGCACGTATCTGCGCCGAGGAAATTCACGGGACCTTCGGAAGCTGCCGACAAAAGTCCGGCGAATCCTTGCTTAGCGACTACATCAGGCGTTTCTCCAAGCGCGGACCGAGCTCCCCAATGTGAGCCGGTTCGGACGTCATAGGGGCCTTCTTGGCGGCACCTCGTGCGAGACCTCGTGGCTGGGGCGCCGGACTCCAACCGAGGCAAGCCGGGCGTGGACATCGCCACCAAGTTCGCCGGCGGCGGTGAGGGGAGGTGTCGGGGCTCGTTCAATCGAGGGGCTCGGGCAAGGGGAAGCGCAAGGAAAGAGGAGCTAGGGGATCTCAACCTCGGGAGAAGCGGAGGAAGAAGAAGAAAAGGATAAGAGCCGCAAAGAGCAAGGGCCATGCCGCCCAAGCGATGAAGACATGGTGGCTGCGGTCGAGCCCAAGGGGCCTCGATCCCCGATCATAAGAAAACCGGCGACATGCTCAAGAAGCCGCGGAACCATAGCTACCGGTCAAGCATATACCCTCGGGGGAGTGCAAGAAGGTACGCCCAACATTTCGCCAAGCTCAAAGCCATCCCGGGTGATAAGGAAGAGGCTCGAAGGTGGCGCCAAGGGCAACGAGGAGTTCCCGAAGGTGAACAAGCGCTTCATGATCTTCATGGGCAACGGCAACATGTCCAGGCGGCAAATAAGAAGAGCATCGGGAGGTCTACGCCCACAGAGCCGGCACCCCGAAGCTGCGCAAGTGGTCGGACCAGGCCATCACCTTCGCCCGGTCGGATCACCCCCGACACATTCGAACCGGGGGGCTTATCAATCGGTGGTGGATCCCATCATCGCCAACATTCGGCTCGCCAAGGTTCTTATGGGACGGAGGGAGCAGCCTCAGCCTCATCTACGAAGAAACCCTCGACCTCCTCGGGGTAGACAAGTCCAAGATCCGCCACGGAGGGCCGGCGTTCAATGGCGTCGCCCCCGGCAAGCAGCTTAAGCCCCTCGGGCAGATTGACTTGCGGTGTGCTTTGGGACCCCCGAACTTCAGGCCGAGGGAGACTCTCACATTTGAGATTTTTGGGGTCCGCGGTACTTACCACGCCCTCCTCGGACGACCTTGTTACGCCAAGTTCATGGCGTCGAACTACGTACCTCAAGCTCAAGATGCTGGGGCCAAAGGGTGTCATCACTGTGGCCCCTCACACCATCACGCATATGAGTGCGGCGTGGAGGGGCGTGGAGGATGCCGCCGAGGCACTCGCCATTGCCGAGGCCCTCATTGCCGACGAAAAGAAGCTTTGATGAAGTCACGATCGAGCAGGAGGCCAAAGCGCCGGCCCAGGAGCTTCGAGCCCTCCTCGGGCACAAAGAAGATCCCACTCGATCCCAAGAACCCAAAGGAGAAGGCTGGCGACCATCAGCTCGGACCTGGATCCAAAATAGGAAGCGGTGCTTCGTCGACTTCCTCGTGCGAACGCATGAGACGTTTGCATGGGGACCCTCGGACATCGGGCGGGCCAGAGGATGTCGTGGCACTCCCTGGGGCTCCGGCCGGGCTCAAAGCCGATCATGCGGCGCTTGCGCCGTTTCGATGGCATAGCGGCGGAAGATCATCGGCGAGGAGATCCACAAGGCTGCTGGAGGCGGATTTATAAAAAAGTATTCCACCCCGAGTGGTTAGCTAATCTGTATTAGTAGAGAAAAGAATGGGAAATGGCGGATGTGTGTGGACTACACTAGTCTCAACAAAGCATGTCGAAAGTCCTTTTCCTTTGCCTCGAATCGACCAAATTGTCGACTCCCCACTGCGGGATGTGAAATGTTGTCCTTTCTTGGCGTATTCGGTTATCACGGATCAAAATGAAAGAGTCCGACCAGCTCGCAACCTCGTTCATAACACCCCGGGATGTATTGCTACCTCACTATGCCCGCCCGGCCGAGGAATTTGGCGCAACATACCGGCGATGCATGCAAATCATCTTCGAGGGGAACTCATCCGAGGCGGATAGTGGAGGCCTACGTCGATGACATTGTGGTCAAATCCAAGAAAACATCCCGGACCTCGTGGGAGACCTCGGGGAAACCCGAGTGCCTAAACAAGAAGGGAGTCAAGCTCAACCCGGAAGTGCGTATTGTCGGGGTCCCCAGGGATGTTGTTGGGCTTTATTGTCTCTCAACGAGGCATCGAAGCAAACCCAGAGCCCAAAGTGGGCCGCAATCACCAAGATGGGACCGATCCAAGACCTCAAGGGAGTCTGAGAAAGTCATGGGCTGCCCTGGCTTCATTAAGCGAGGGTTCATCTCACGCCTCGGGGAGAAGGGCACGCCTCTACCGACTCGCCGAAGTCCGGCGCTTTGCACGGACCCCGAGGCCGAAGAGGCCCTCGGTAACCTCAAAGCTTCCTCGACAAAACCCACCGGTCTGGTACCGCCAAATCGGAAGAAACCTTGCTCTTATCGTCACTTTGCCACTACCGGTGGTGGTCGCGGTGATAAGTAAGGGCGGTCGGGGAAGAAGGGCACACGTTGCCGATTACAACGCCCTTTTACTTCGCCGGTGAAGTGCTTTCCAACACCAAGGCAGGTATTCGCGGATGCGAGAAACTACCGTATGCCATCGTCTTGTGAAGGAAGCTTCGTCACTACTTCCTCGCGCACCCGATTGCCGTGGTGTCCTCGTTCCCCCTCGGGGAGATTCTCCAAAACCGAGAAGCCACGGGAAGAGTGGCGAAGTGGGCGGTGGAGCTCATGGGCTAAAACCATATCGTTCCTGCCCGCAAGGCGATCAAGTCGTGTCCTAGCCGATTTTGTGGCTGAATGGACCGATACACGGCTACCCCCCGCACCCATCCGGCCGAAAGTTTGGACCATGTTCTTCGATGGATCCATGATGAAGGCGGGCACGGGGCTGGTTTGCTCTTCATCCAACCCCTCGGGGTTCACACGAGGTATGCCATCCGCCTGCATTTTCCCGCCTCCAACAACGTCGCGAGAATCACGAGGTCTTTGGTCAATGGTCTCCGGATCGCGGCGGACCTCGAATCAAACGGTTGGAAACCGGGGATTCGCGGTTGGTCATCGACCAAGTCATGAAAGCCTCGGCGTGCCACGACCCGAAGATGGAGGCGTATTGCCGAGAAGTGCGTAAGCCGGAGGAAAAATTCCATGGACTCGAGCACAAACACACACCCAAGGGGCATAATGAGGCCGCGGATGAGCTCGCCAAAGTCGCGCAACCCGAGGTACTGTTCCCCGAACGTACTTACCCGAGATCTCAACGAACCCTCGGTCAAATACGCCCTTTGGAACTACCTTCGGGGGGCTCAAGAAGGCGCCAGGGGCAGGCCGCGCGAAGCAATGGTGGTCGACCCACCCCCCGACCGAAGGAAGCATTTGTTGGAGTACCTCACCCGAGGTGAACTGCCCGAGGACAAGACCCGAAGCCCCGCCGGTTGGCCGAAGGGCCAAGTCCTTTGCGCTAATTGGAGAAAAAGGGAACTCTACAAGAGAGGAGCCTCGGGGGAGTGTACATGCGATGCATACCCCTACGAAGGCAAAGAATTGCTCGAAGACACACACCGGGAATGCGGTCACCACGCTGCCCCGGGACTCTAGTCGGTAAAGTCTTCGGGCAAGGCTTCTCGGCCCTCGGCGGTACGGGGCCTTAAATCTGAGTCGTGCGTACACGCAAGGAATGCCAATTCTACGCGGGACACATCTCCCAACTCAAAACCGCGAAACCCATACCACTTACGTGGCCATTTGCGGTGTGGGGACTCGACATGATTGGACCCCTTGAAAAGGCGCCGGGAGGACACACTCACGTCCTTGTCGCCATCGACAAGTTCTCCAAATGGATTGAAGCCCGACCCGTGGTGAACCTCACTCGGGGAAAGCGGTGAAATTCTTCACGGATATCATCTCCCGTTTGGGTCGAACTCCATCATCACGGACACGGAACCAACCGTGGGGAAGAAATTCCTTGACTTTTGTGGCGACTATGGCATCCGGGTGATACACCGGCGTAAGCTCACCGAAGACCAGCGGTCAAGTGGAAGCGTGCCAGCGGCATGATCCCTACAAGGGCTCAAGCCAAGAATTTTCAATCACCTGAACCAGTGACGGCAAGAGGTGGTACGGGGGCGCCATCGGTTCTATGGAGCCCGAACTACGAAAAGCCGAGCCACGGATTCACCCGTTCTTTCTAGTCTATGGGGCTGAGGCAATCCGCCCCACGGACATAGAATACGGGTCCCGAGGGGCGAGCCTACACCGAGCAAGGCAACCGGCGGCGAGGCAAGACTCCATAGACCAAGTTGACGAAGCACGAGGCGTTGCGCTCGCACTCGGCAAGATATCGGCAAGCTCTGGCGCCAAATATCACGCCCAGCGGCTGAAACCTCGGGAGCTCCAAGTCAACGACCTCGTGCTTTCGGCTGAAAATAGACAACAAAGGGCGTCACAAACTCACGCCACCACAGGAAGGGCCTTATTTCATCGCCGAAATACTAAGGCCGGGACCTACAAGCCGAAGAATGAGAAGGGCGAAGTCTACTCCAACGCTGGAACATAGAACGGCCTTTTACGTCGCTTCTACCCTTAAATTCCGCACTAGAAGTCAAACACTGTTTTTTTTTTCGCTCAATAAAAAGACCGCATCTTTTTATGAAAAAGTACTTTCGTGCAAACCTTAAGGGGAGTCTTAGCCTTGTCGATGTAAGACTAAAACTCCCTCGGGGGCTACATGGGCCCCTCGGGGCCCACCCCTCGAGGACCCCTCCTCCTCCTTTTTCAAAACTTTTTCAGGAAAAAAAAGTTTTCTCGCGCATTCTCGAATTAATCGTTTGCTGCGAAGGTCGCGCGACGCACAAATCCAAAGCAAGATAACCGAGGCAAACGGATCGCCCTAGCGGCACCCGTATGGATCTGTCCCGATGGCGCCCACGGTTACTATCTCCATGACGGAGAAAGCAAGCGACCCGCCCACACAATAAACGAGATTCGGGAACGCAAAAAAAAACATAACATGCGCGCCTGGCCAAGGCCTTAGACCTCGGGCGGCGCCATTGTTTATACACATCCATCTCACAAGCTCCGGTCTTTTCATGCAAGGAAGGATCGGGGGGCAAGGGAGGCCTCATCTACTCGCGCCACCGGCCGCCCGACCGAGGGAGGTTCGGCATGAACAACGCCTCGGCGGTCGCTTCTCCCGAGGGTGGCGTCGGACCGTCCGGCGCATCCTCGGACGGGCGTCCACCATCTCCGTGTCCGCCTCGTAGGTGGACTCTATGGGGAGTATGGGGGACACACCTCGTCTTCAAAACGAGGGGGAGAGTCGCGGCGCCATCCACAAAGTTATATAAACTTTGGGTTTTGGCATCGGCGGCATCCCTCCGGCGGGGATCGACCTCCTCCTGCGTCATGGAGCCGAGGAAGAAGCTCATCGCGACCGATCCGGCGTCACGGGACTCCATGGGAAGTGGGAGCGGGCACCGCCATGTGCGGTCGGATTCGGAAGGTGTTCGGAGCCGGACCTAAAGGGATCCACCGACGGCGCTAGGCGGCTCGCGGCCGAGGGCCCAGCGCCTCGGGGTTGTCCGTCCCGGGCGACGCGTAAGTCAGCGGGGGCCTCTTCCGGCTCTCCGCGCGGCGCCGTCCCTGCTCCAGCCCTGGGCGGCGTGGCCCCCGTATTCACGCGGCCTCGGTCCGGACATTCTCCGCCCTCGACAACAACCACCAAGACAATATCGAGATGACGAAATCAAAGGTGACGGCCCACGGGGGATAAAAACGTACCTTGGCACTCGATTTACCGACCCGGCATGGACGCCATGCTTCGCCGCATAGCGACCTTTGAGCTGGTCCTTCTCCTTCCCGAGGGTTTCTCCCTCGGGACGCGCCCTCCTCGGGCGGGTGCTTAGGGCGTTGCACATCATCTCCGCTTCTTCGCCTCCCCGGGACTGTCCCCGCCGTCATGGGCCTCCCCAGGGCCTAAAGAGACCGGCTTCGGGCGTCCTCAGTCTTGGCTCATCCGAGCCATCTCGGCGGCCAACTGTCGGCCTCGGACTGGCCTTGACAAGCTCGGCCGCGGGGCCGTCAGGCCGAGACTCCCTCTCCTCGGCAAGAGTGGTGAGCCAGGGTCGATGCCTCGGCCCGGGCTGGACCAACTTCACCCGAGTCGCCCCAGGCGTTCCGGGTTCAGGACATTCGGCGAAGGAGCTCGGACTTCTCGGCGCGGCGACGAAGAGTCCAGAACGACAATACTACTGTCAAGACGCCAGCACAAACGACGTTCAGCAGGACGGCCATCAAGATGCTTACCGCGTCGACTTCCACCGAGGCGGCCGGTGATGGTCTCCCGATCTCGCAGGCCCTCGACGGCCACCGACGGATCCGCTCGTGGGTCCTCCACCCAAGACCCTGAAGCGATCATCAACAACCACGGTAAAGGACCCCGGGCACATCGCCCGTGGTCGAGGCGGATCGCCCCGGGCCGAGTCGGCTCCGAGGGGGATACATCTCCCCACCGGCGCCCCTCCGCGGCTGGGAACCCAAACCCAATAGAAGTCGGGGCCCCTGAGTCGACCACGGCACCGTCCTCGTCATGCGGTCAAGACGACGTTTCGAGGGGGCCGAACCCGGAACGTGGAGCACGGGAAGTCGGGGTTGTATGCGGCTCGTGCGCCCCGGGTCGGCGGTGCCAGCAAGCGGAGACTTGCGCGTCTCCGCCGTGTCGAAGAGCTCCTCTTGTGAGAACTCCCGAACAAAGGGACCGCCTCCTCGGGGTGGGCAAAGATCACGACCTCCTTCGGGCGGCGCCACTTGCTCGGCACCAAGGCGGTGTCCCGTGGCGCGACAAACTCTCCGTGTCGATCACCATCGGCCGGGACGACCAACCCGCCATCACCACCATGGGAATTGCCGCCTCGGGAGCGGCCTCGGCGTGTCGGATCGGATCGACCCCACCGGGGGTCGGGGGTGGCGTCACAGAGGACTCGACACAGCCGTGAGGCATCTTTACCGGTGACCCATTTTTGGCTGGCCGCGGAAGATTGTGCGCACTCAGCCTTTAGGGCCTTCTTGGGTGCAAAGAAGAACGGCCGCCCCCGCTTCCAAAAAGTCAAACGCTGCGTCAAAACAAGGCAACTATACGCCCGGAGGAAAATCACGATTGCAAAGGCTAAAGGAAACTCCACGGCCCGAGGATCGCCCCGGCGCCGACGAGGCTCGGATGGTCGGGCGACCGGGCGTCGCACTCGACGCGGAAGGCCGTCTCCCCACTACGCCGTACGGGGGGCTGTGGATCGGGATGGGGCCGTCGGCTCGTCCCCACGAACCGTGCCAGCGACGCCGAGGTACTCGTGGGGGAGGCGTCGGTTCTTCCTTTGGGCCTCGCCCGCGACGCCGACGGTGCCGGCATGGCCAACACCAATGGTCCGGGAACTCGGCGGAAAGAACCTCGCGCACGGGTGCCCAGGTTCGACGCGTCGTGCTCGGGCTCGGGCTCGTAATGGAGCCCCGACGGGTCGGGAGCCCCATGGCTCAGCCCATCCGAAGCGACCCATGTCGTCGTCGACGCAGTTTAGAACTCATCCTCCGGGTTGTCGTCCTCCTCGGTGGTCGGCGTCGGCGACTCGCCCGCTCCGTTCTTTCGACCCGGCGCTTCTCGCGAGCCACGTTCCTCTTCTTCTTCTCCTCCTTCTTCGTGTCGGGGCCCTCTGCAGCTCGTTCCGAGCCGGTTCGCAGCCGGCGGTCGGCGCCCAAATTGCACGGGGAGGGGAGTCACGGTAGTTGATACGACCTTGCGAGGAGGAAAAAGTGAGAACCGCCATGGTAACAATGCACCGAAGCAATGCAAGGACACCGAAGCCAAGAAGTACTTATCAGGGGAGATATACCCTCGGTCGGGCGCATGGGGATCTCGGGGATATGTCGGGGTGTTGGACCCCAACGCATCCCTCACCCTCTTGGCCGTGCCATCGGTGGAAGCGTAAGGCGACATCCGCACGCGCGTCAAGACCGTCGGCGTCGGGCGCCATCTTGCACATGAGCAAGGGACGAGCCATCAACGGCAACAACCGACGCGGTGGCGGCGACCACGGGGCGGCAGCATTCACCTCCTTCCCGGAGCCGCGGGGGACCGCCCGCCGAGCCTTCCAACCGGCGATGATCCTGGGGAGGACCCTAGTTCCACTTCGCGGGCGATGCTTGAGGACCCGCCGGTGTACGCGGGAGCGCGTTCCCATCGTTGCGGAGGTAGAACCACCGATCACGCCATCCCTTGTTCGAGGAGGTAAGCTTGGATAGGATGTACCCATCGGCTCGGTTCGGCCGATGCGCTCGAAGCGGACTTGAAGCGCGCAACCTCCAACGCGCAATGCCCTCCGTGGTCGGCCTGCGCCACTTGATGCGATAGTAAGATCCGCCTTGAAAAACCACAACGAGAGGTCCCAATGCGGCTCGATCCCCGGGAATCCCTCACGGAGGGTGGCGAAGATGGCGGCTTTGGAGATCAAGTTCGGGCGGATGGTGAAGCTTCGACTTCATAGTAGTGGAGGATCGCCGGGATGAACCGACCCGCCCGGCATCCCAAAGCCGCGCCGGTGAAGATCCATCAGGGCTCACCATGTAGCCGTCACGAGGGTTAGGCTCCTCCTCGGTCAATGCGGAGCAATCCACTCAGGCCGCTCTTGCCGGTCGGTGCGGGGCGGAGGAGCCCCTTCCTCGACCAGCGCTGAAGTTTCTCCTCCGTCGCCGTCGACCTCGGCCACGGCTCAGCGTCGAGCACCTCCCTCGCGACCGTCACCACTACCCATTTGCGCCATGGATGAAAGGGAGATAGAGGGTGGCAACCGCTAGCGACCCCGATCACACGAGCGCAAGGCAAGTGAATCTCTCCCTTAATCTCTCCCACACTATCTCTCTATCTCGATTGCTACGGCAAAGAAGGCAAGCAAAAGCGATGGCGAAGAGCAAGGGAGCAACTATCGCCGCCGCACGGCGACCCCATATTTTTAGGGAAGGAAGGCGAACCCGCCCGGCTGGGCAATCGAACCGACTCACGGAATGGGACGGGCCACGATGGAATGGAAACCGCTCATCCAACGGCTCGGCCGCGGTGGAACCGTCAAGGGCATTAATGCACCTTGGCGGCGACCTCGATCTCCGCCCACGATAGGAAGCCACAGGGCCACGTCCCATCGGACTTGAGCAGCACGCCGCCCGCCTCGGCTTGGAGACGCTTCGCCTCGGTCGGGGTAAAACCGTCCGACCATCCATACCCCGGCGCGACCCTAAGGGGCAAAAAGTCGATCCGATGGCGGTTCCCGCCCCGGCGGAAAACCAAGCGAGCCTCGGGCTGACACCCCCACGTTCCGAGAGGTTGCGTTTCGGGCCCACAAGGGTTTCTACGATCGCCTCGGGGATAACCCGAGCCGGGGACGGGGAGGAAATGCACAACCCCGGCTATACCGGGCCCCCCTGGGGCTCGGATTTCTGAACGTGTTTAAGGCCCGCGGGTGCTTGCTTATAGAGATGTCCCATCCGTGGGAGGCCTCACGAGGCCCTCGGGGGTTGGTCGCCCAAACCCAGGGATCCGCTAAGCGGTCGCGAGGGTTCTCATGGGGTGAATCCGGATCACATAGCCGACTCTTGCTCCGGCAAGGGCACGGGCACCCCCGCAAAGCAGACCCGCTACAACGCTCACCGAGCACGCCACATTCGGCTTACGGGGCATTGTGGCGTGTCTCCCCTCCTCCTCGCTTTCGGGAGGGCGACGGAGGAGCGTATGATCAAAGTCGAGGAGGCCTGGGTCGACCTTGCGCACATAAGCGCGGGCCTCGGGCTGCCCACGCAAAAACAAACACGCTCCGCACAAACAAGCGCAATTTAAGAGTCGGTCTTGCCTTGCGTGCGAGACATAAAAAGACCTCGAAGGAATCCGCCATTCCATTCGAGGCCTCGGGAAGCTACACCCAACGGTGCGCTTCGCACCCCTTGTAGGCGAACCACCCCGAGAAACAACAAGGCGGGGACGGCGGAACCGGGGCGAGTCCTCACCGCTCGGGGGCTCTGGGGCTGTCGGGGGACCTAAATATTGGGCCTCGAGACATTCTCAAACTATGAGAATTTGTCGGCTGCCAAGGCCCAGTAAAACCTAAAGCCCGCTATCATCCCGCACGGAGGGACGGCGACGAACGATGGACAGGCCATTGAGCCACGGCGTTTACACGACGGCGGGCAGCCCACGAGCGGCCCACGAGCGGCCCGAATGGAGTCACCACGGCGTACAAGAGCTTAATGCGCCACGAAGGACAAGGTCAGGACCTCTACCCGAGCAGCCGAACCCACGGCGTTCCACGTCGACCGCGATCAAACCATGGCTCGGGCTCGACCTCACGTCTCGGTCGCCTCGAGGCTGGCCTAGCTCACCGCCCCGGGAAATCTCCCGATTCGTCCGAGGGGTGGCCTAGCTCACCACCCTCGGCGCAAAAACTCCGCCCGCCCGAGGGAGACCAGCTCTCCATCCTCGGTGTGGCAGCCCAGCTAGCCCGTCTCGGGTCGCCGACCCTCGGGCGTGGGAGGTTCCGTCGGAGGAAGGGAAACCACCGCATTCAATGCGGTCACGTGACGAGCAAGGCGCCCGTGCCATCGACACGCCCGATCAAATCAAATCGACCGAATCGCCTCCCCAATCCGATGGGACACAATCTTTGAACAAGTGGCGTGTTGCGCCACCCGGCACGAAACCAAGATGACACCGTTCATTTCGAGCGGCCGTCAAAAGCGCCACGAGGGGCGGACCCTCGGGCACTTGACACGGCGGCAACCACTGGGACCGGCCCTCGCCATGCGGATCGTGAGGGACGCCTCTCACGGTACCCTCGGGGCGCGCCCGAGGAAGACGCCCGCCATCGGATCGGGGCCGCGTGTCTTCGTCGAGGCGGCGTTCAAACCCGCCGCGCCCTCGGCGCGCACATGCAACCGGTCGGCCTCGGAATTAGCCACCTAGGCAACCACCAATGTAAACATTATCTCTCCTTCTCCTATAAAAGGGGAGTAATGTCTCATTAGAAGAGGTTCGATTCGGTTTGATTCCAGTTGGATTCGTTAGATCCGACTCAATCCCATTTTCAACTCCGGTTCACACGGAGAAAATCGCCACCACAACCACCGCAGAACCCGATTGTGGGGCTTGAGACCGCTTTCTCCCACACGACCGCCTGTAACCCCTACCGCGGGCTCACCTTTGAGCGCGAGTAACACGGCGTGACGCACCCCGCTGGACGTAGGGCCCCGTTGGCTTTGAACCGGGATAAACCGCCGCGGCGTCCGTGTCCATCTTGCGCTACGCCATCGAGGGAGGAGGCACGCAGCCTACAAATTTTTATTGCCGGCACAGGCGGGCGCTCCTCGAACCGCCGACAATGACAAATAACATTTCTACCCTTCAATTATTCACTCCCACCTTTGATCCATTCCCGGATTCACCACCGTATACAAGCGCCGCTAAAATTTAAAGCTAGTGGTGATGAGGTTTACCGGCCCGGCGGTAAAAGTGTTTACGTGGTTGAGAATGAGGAAATCTCCGTGCAATTCGAAGTTCAAGAATTGTTGTCTTTGACACGAGGCTTAAGGCCTATCAAAAAGCCTATAGAAAATTGTGGATCTCTAGCCTTTACGTTAGTCGAGTTTAGCTTCAATCGTTATTTCATTTTGTTCATGTCAAATAGAATCCTCATTAGGAAATTACAAGTATATTTCAATAGTACCTTCGGATGCTAAGTCAACTCAAAACGAATTTAAACAACAAGTAATAAAAAGGATCGCACTTTTTTCGCACGCGTGAGGAAAACCCCATCCGACTGCACACTTTTTGCATGACTAACCAAACCTCCTTTTTTTTTTTTTTTTTTTTTGAGCGGGGACTAACCAAACCTCCTGCGCGCCACCTGCAGAGATGGGCTACGCGAAACCTGACTAACCGATTCCGTCCGCGCGCAGGTCACACGCCCGGTCACGCCCAGGTCACGTGCGGCCTTTCTTTCTTCCCCCCACGCCTTCCTCCTCTTCTCCCCGAACAGCCGCCGCGGAGGGCCTTCCACCGAGCCCGGCGGACGGATCCCGATCTCCCCTGCTACTACGGATGCTCCGGATCTTACCCTTACCCCTAAGGAGGCATCAACAGGTACCTTCTTCTCCCCCAAACTATGAACATCAATTCCAATCAATCACAGATTCATAGGAAGTCATGCATTGCTTGATTTTCACAGATTTGAAGACCCCCAAAGTACCCAACATCCAGCAAATTATCAACAGGAACATGTATTTCAAGTGAGAACACATTGGTAGGATAGATACAAGGTATTATTCACAGAATTTCTTCCCTTTATAATTGAAATTCTTCTATGATTTTCACCAGCTGTCCTTCACATTGCTGGTGCCTTCCTTTGGCCTTGACATTGCTAGTGCCTTGAGATGGCTGTCCAACATGCATGAAACAAAAAGCATCGGTGCATATTAGAGCTATGATGATTATAATGAATAGACAATCTTGTACTATTAACATTCAGGGCATATTAGAGCATTCTTTGTGATCATTAGCTGGCATCTTTGTAATCAAAGTGAGCAGGCAAACTGAACCTAAATTGATATTGAATCTCTTCTAATATTCGGGTTTTGATTAGGAATTTATTCTTGTTAACATGGTTTCATTGAACCTACCAAATTTGTACCGACTTTCAAGATTGAACATGTAAAATGCTATTAGTTTTGAACCTACCACATTGGATCAGATTGAACTAGAATATAAGAATTGGATCACATTTCTTTGGTGACGCCTTCTTGAAGCAAGCGGATGACCGAAAACAATTCGGGCATGTAGTGATCTAAAGAAGCTATAGGCCTATGGTCTAAAAGTTTAAATAATCTACTCATGTGTATTTGACATAGTAATAATACCGGTAGCTTGTAATACTTGCTATCTACACAACTAGCGGTTTATGCGTGACTTGCACAATTCTTTGGCCTAGCATTTATTTGGTTATTTGTAGCGGTTTCTTTATTTTTCCCTAGCATTTATTCAGTTAAACCTAAGCATTTGCTGGTGTCGTGATGTGTTCTTGGTGACTAGGCAATCAACTTCTTGAATCTTATTTCTTTGGCCCATTTACTTACATGTCTTTACACATATCATTTTTTGCTTTGCCCCCTTTAGATGGCTGTCCAACATGCGAGGAAAAAGAAAGAGCTATTAGTTTCATTTACTTACAAGAAAGAGCTATTAGTTTCATTTACTTACATGTATTTACACATATCATTTCTTTGCTGCCCCCTTTAGATGGCTGTCCAACATGAAGGAAAAAGAAAAGAGCTATTAGTTTTCTGAATAGTTGCCTAGCATGTTGCAGTAAACTACTTGGATAATAACATGTAAATGCTTTTTGTAACTTGCAGGTCCTAGCATGGATTTGAATGATGACACTTTGGAAATCCATTCTTTTGTACACAATTACCAACCATTTTGAGCTGCAACTCTCTTTGGAAGACACGCACATCGAGGAAGAATTTGTTGGGGATCAAGGTGCCGAGAATGAGCTTGTGGCGGCCCGGGATGAGGATGATGTTGACCTACGGTTTACGGCGGCAATTTCTTCCCCGATGAGCCGTATGTCGAAGTTTTTTTGTTTTGACACGGTCGAAGAGGCGGAGGCAAGTGCTATAATGAATATGCTAAAAGAAAGGGCTTCTCTATAAGGAATGGGACATCTAGGAGGCTAGCGAGGACAAAGGAACTTGACAAAGCCTTGTTTGTGTGCAACAAGGAGGGGAAAGGTAAAAAGGCCAAGGGTAATGAGCTAGAGATTGTTGAAGACGATGAAATCAGCGGCTCTGATCTTGAAGAAGCTAAAGGAAAAAATGCAAAGTGTATTGGAATGAAAAGGAAAAGAGAGACGATGAAGTACACTTGCTGTAGAGCACGAATGTTGGTCAAATACAACGGCTCTAAGTGGTTCGTCAAGCAGTTTGTTGCTGACCACAACCACAGCATGGTGGACAAACCGTCGTTGGCAAAGTTTCTACGGTCCCACTTATTTGGGATCCCAAAAGAAGAGGTGGACTTTTTGACCCTTCTACATAAGCGCAACCTTGAAACCCGGTCGAATGATGCAACTTATGTCCGATCTCTACGGATACGCACATCTTTGTACCTTACCATGTCACTCACGTCGGCAACTTGAGAGCAAAGATACGGTCTCGTGCGTAAAAGTGACATGGCGCGAAACACTTTCGTACTTTTGGCCGACAAAGGAGGACCCGGATTTGTTTGTCGGGGTCAAGTTGGATGCGGATGATAAGGTGGAGAATATCTTACGGGTGGATGGGGCCGCAAGGGCTGCATACAAGTTGTACCATGATTGTATCTCCTTCGATAGCACATATCTCACCAATATCTACAAAATGCCTTTTTGCGCCTTTCATTGCAATCAATAGGCATGGACAATCCATCCAAGTTGGATGTGGTTTCTTGAAGAATGAATCTGCGAGAATCCTATATTTGGTTGTTCAAGGCCTTTGTAGAAGCAATGGATGGCGTGGAGCCAATCAACTTGATCACCGACCGAGGATTTGGCAATGGCGCCAGCGGCCGGAGGCGGTTTTGTAGCTACCCTAAGACGGTCTTTGCCGTTGGCACATTATTTCCAAGATCGAGACCCGGACTTGCTAGGTACTTTGACACAAAAAAGGCTTGGAGGGAGGAAAAGGCTTGGAGGAGGAGTACAATGAAGTCATGAATTTCAGCTTGAGTCCTCAAGAATTTGAAATGAGATGGCAAGCAATGATTGTAACTCATGGGCTGCTGAGAATGAGATCCTCACGGAACCTATGGGAGATCGGGCATACGTGGGTTCGGCCTTTTTCATGGACGATTCTACCCTTTCTTGCAGTCAACCCAAAGAAGCGAGGATTCAACGCTGTCCTCAAGAAATACGTGAATCCTAACAACTCATTCTGGATTTTGTCCATCAATACAAGAAAATTCGAGGACAAAAGCGGATGTGGGCGAGAACAAGCGAGGATTTCGGGGACGGACCGGAGGGCTGCCTCGGCATGGTCCGCTTATCCATTGGAAAAACATGCAATTGAGGTGTACACGAGGAACATTTATTACAGGTTCCGTCTTTGAGCTTGGGAGAGGATAGCACGGTATGTGTCCGTCTGGACCTACCCATATGTGTACCAATTGAGCCCGTTGAAGATTTTGTCGGAGTTTATGGATCTAGGACCTATGAAGTTACTTACAATGAAGAGCTTTGTGTTATCGGTTGTCAATCTTTGCAAATTCGAGAGAGATGGGATTTTTCTTTGCCATGTGCTAAAAGTTTTTGACAGACAAGGGGTGAAGAAAATCCGGACCCCTACATTCTCCCGGTGGACACCACAAGAGAACTCAACCTCAATATCTGCGACCGCAAGCTAGTGCTCAAGCATTTGCGATCTTGGGAGAAAAACAAAGAGGCGGTCCGCTTTGCAAATCTTGCAAACTTATTTGCAAAGATATCTCGGCAAGCTTGTGTCTCGGATGAGTTGATTGGGATTGCTACTGCTCATGGGCGTGCAATAGAGGCTGAATTTCTTTGCCATAAAGAAGGCTAGGAAGGAGAAGAAGAAGGCACAAGCTGCCACTCTGGCAGGCTCAGAAGGCAAGGCATCTTGTCCCTCCTCCCTCCACAAAGCGGTCTTTGTCGATGTCCCTCCTCCACGGCACAGGCGGTCTTTGTTGTCCCTCCTCCTCCAAGCAAGCGGTCTTTGTCCCTGTCCCTTTCCTCCACGGCAAAGCCGGTGTTGTCCCTCCTCCACGACAAAGGCGGTCTTGTCCCATCCCTCCTCCACAACAAGGTATTCTTTGTCCCTCCCCTCCTCCACAACAAGTCCCTTCTCCTTTGAAGAACTTTTGCGGTGGCATCTTTCACAAGAAACTAGTGCGGGACCTATGGGCGTGTGGACCCGGACATTACTACGACAAAAGGCCGTGCGAAGTCAAGGAGGAAAAAGTCTTCGCGGAAGTGCATACAAAAAGCCTCGCGGATGCGGTCTTTGTGGCTCTACAGAGCACAATGCGACAACATGCGAGAAAAAAGATGGTTGCTCAAGATAAGTGATGAAGAGGAGTAGAGATTCGAGGGCTTAGATTCTATTTTGTCAAAAATTGTAATTTGCGAGAGATGGTGCTGTACTTAAGTTAATGAGAGATGGTTGCTGAATTTTTTATTCCCCCTTCTCTCCAAACTAATAACCAAGGACAAAATATTAAAGTTTGGTCACTCTTTGATTTCCTTTTGGTTTTATTTCATAACCGTGACACCTATTGTTCTCTATAAATTGTTCTCGACCTATGTATTGTCCCTAGCCGTACTTTTTATTTTCTTGTTAGCACAATATACAGGCACTCCACATCAAAAGTGCTTAGTTTTTCCTACATAAATGCCTAGCTTTTCATACTAAATTGCTAGTTTTGTATTCCCACGTACCTTGCTTAGCTTTAGCTTATCCCACCGAGTTTTCTTCATTCTTGGGGTGTGTCACCCACTTGTGTGTCGACAACTTCCGTATATTGGGGATATCTGTCTCCTTCAAGTTGTATATCGGACGGCCATCCAGTCTTTGCGCATGCATGATCATGTGAAACCGCAATCGTGGCTGCAATAGCACAACTCAACTTATTAGAGGCATCCATTGTGTAGAATACGCATCACAAGAACCGGTTTCAATTTTGAGCTTACTTATTTGATTGTTTTGGCACACCAATGTCCACAGGCTCGTACTCCTGTATGTCTTTTTTTGTTTCTGGGTACCATCTCCTCCATAGAGCTTTAATTCCCTCTATGATTTTGTTTTGTGACTTCCTCTTAGCCTTTTGTCTTCCAAACTCCTCATCGAGTCAATACCTCAAATCTCCACGCCCTTAGGTTTAGAACCAGCGGGTAGTAGTGCCCCTGGCGGCTCTCGATCCATCGCCGCTTCCCAAGTTCTCAAGCTTTGGGAACATGACACAGGTGGTTTTTTTTGTTCACATCTCGTTAGTAACACAACAAAACTGAATATTGACTTTTAGTAAAGGTTTCATCTGTCAACTCACCATCTCACGGTGGTCGAGGTGGTTATCATTAGCTTTGAATACAGCGAGACACCTCGGTCCTATCAAGCTGGCCCAATTGGAGGTATGTACGCCAAAAAAATGAATAAATGTGTGAACACGAGTTACAAAAATGCTAATGGCCATGTGTAAAAATACTTTATTTGAAACAAGAAATGGTAAAGAGAAAAGGGAAGTCGACCACGACTCTTAATGGAAGCACCACTTATTTGCTTGGCGGGGGGCTTGCCCTTTAATTTCTCTTTGTCAATTACTTGAATTGCAATCTCTGCAAGCGTGTTATGTAGATGGCCTCTGGTTTTTCTTGAATTAGCAAGGTGGTGCGGATGGACAAAGAAATGCCACAAAACTATTACTATCGTTTTCACGCAGACCCACGAGAACACAAAGCGATGTCAAAAAAGCGAACTTGGTAGATTGTAATCGGGGAAAATGTTTAGCTTGAACTGAAAAAATGCTCGGGGCAAAATGAAGAAAGCGCTACGAATAACCAAATAAATGCTAAGCGGAAGGAGAAGTAGGCTGCTATTGCTAAAGTTGGTAGGTTGTAGCGGCGGTAGCGGGTAGCCTAGCTGCCTTGCTGCGGCGACTCATCGGCTAAACTCACGACGCCTTTCTTTGCTGCGGCTGACTCATCGGCTATACTCCTAGGCGGTACCTTGCCACTACCTACTCGGCCATAGCCATAGCCTAGCCTAGCTAGTTGCTAGCGATAGCGGTACTATTGAATAAATGCTTAGGCTCAATTGAATAAATGCTAGGGAAAAATAGATAAAATGCTTAGGCGAGGGAGTAAATAAATGCGAGAGAGACGGTAGTTTGAAAATCTTTGCCTCTGAGGGAAATCAAGAAAGCACGTACTCATCGGATTGCCTCCCACGAGTAGACCTTGCATGTGCACACTTTGCATCATAGACCTTAGTAACATCTTGGTTGCAAGTGAAATCCTTCTTTGATGTGTAATCAACAAATGGTGATTCCAAGTTAGGCGGCCTTCGCAGAGTTCGTTTTGGTGGAGGTTGAAAAGTAGGTGTGGCCCGACTTGTTTGCACTACTTGGATCTTCACTTTGTGCTTTCCTTTTTTCTTGATCGACCTCCTCTTACGTCCTCTTAAATGTTTCTTTGATATATCCTCAAGTGAGGCTGCGAGAACCAGCGAGAACCTATTGCATCTTTGGGATTGAGAAAGGCCAAGATCGAAGTCCGGAGGGGTGAAGGCCGGAGGATGCCTTTTCGATTTCTTTGGTTTGTGGTTTCTTTCTTTGCATTGCTTGCTTACGGTTTTGTTTGATGCATCGGCTTTTTCTTGTGAACTAAGATCTATAACATTGTGCACCGAAGTGCCTTGGGCAGCGACAATACACGCATATAGAATAAAGAAGAAATAAGCAAAGATGGAAGGAAAAAGGAAATAAAAGCGTAACTTGACACATAGCTTCACATTACACGAATCTTTTTTGTTCAATTGGATTACTTGGCAGCCGTAGCTTGGACTTCCTATTGTGTGCAATTCCATCTTTCTTAGAGTTTCGGGAGGAATCACTTCAATAGGTACAGGGGTTAATAGTTTTCTCGGCTTCTTTTCCTATTGGAGGATCAATAGGTGCACTTGAATGCTTGCGAGAGGCTTCATCTTGTTTAGCGGCTTGGCGGCTATACGGATCTTACTCGGTAGCAAAATCAAAGGCTCGGCTGCTTTGTGCTCACTATGCGGGATGTCATGAGCTGAGCCTTCAAAAGGGCGGGGTGAGCTCGCATTTTTCAGCTCTATCGATTCTTCACTTGATTACGCACTTGCTTGATCGGTTTCTTCTTGGTCGGTTTCTCCTTCTTCCTTTGTCGTCTTCTTCTTCTTCACTCTGTTTGCTTCTTCTTCTTCTTCTTTGCCCGACTTCTTCTTCTTCTTCTTCACTTCCGGCTTCTTCTTCTTCACTACAAGCTTCTTCTTCACTTTGCCACCTTCCTCTTCTTCACTACAAGCTTCTTCTTCACTTTGCCACCTTCTTCTTCTTCTTCTTCTTTGCCATCATCTTCTTCACGCCATCATCTTCTTCTTTGCCATCATCCTCGGTGGTTGTCTTGCTTGCCTAGACACTGGGCTGCCTTTGTCCTCCATGAGAAGCGGTTGATGGTTGTTGGATTGTGGATACTTTTTCTAAGAAAGTACCCACAAGGTTGGTGAAAACAGCACACAAGTCACTCACGGCATTAGTGAGCTCCCTCTTTTCTTTGCAAGTGAAAGCGGTGGCATGTTCATTAAGCAAATACAAAAAATTAGCGGGTGAAATCTATATCAAGTGTAGATAACGGGTATAATTGCCTAGCGAGGAGCGAGTATAAATGCATAGCGGGAACGGCATAATTGCCCGGCGGGAATATTAAAAGTGCCCAACAAAATAGTTTAGATCAGATTTAGTGGCGGACTGATTAGATATGTTTGATGACACCTTTGAAGCCACAAATCTTTGGACATCATCAATTGGAATAATGATGTTAAATGCAATTTGTATGGGTAGAACTTTTGAGCTGAACACGTTGAAACAAAGAGGAATCGAGTGGGTTATTTATGTGGTAATCAAAGGAAAATGCAGATTACACACCTTGACTTTCAAAGGAGCCATCACGTTTGGTGTCCAACTTAATTACTTGATCTACCATACTCCTTGACCATCTTTGCGACCCTAGGCATTGTCATTTGGGATGTCCAAATTGTCAACCAGCGAGAGAGTCTACATATAGGAGCTGCAAAAGAAGAAAACTAGTATAAAATACAAACACGATTGCAAAAAAGGTAGAGAATGCGAGAAGAATAACAAGAGATAAACTTACAACTAAGAAAAGGACACATCCCTTCGCAGATTGTCTTCTTCCTAGTTTGGAACCCGTGCTCTTGAGTTGATCAACCACAAACTTGCACCAATTGAGTTTTTCACTCTAGAAAGGTCGGTGATTCTTTGGATAGCATCTAGGGCTGATTCCCATCTTTGGTGGGGGGGCACAAGAAAGTCGAAATGGCAATCATCATCAAGACCTTAGGAAATCCTCGTTAGCTTTCTTGTTTTTCCCCAATCTTGTCAACTCTTGCCTTAATCTTAGGTCTTTGTTCCTTGAGCAATTGCATACTTGGACTGAATGATGTTGATTGCATTGACATCGAGCTCATATTTTACTTCATCACCCCCGATTGGCAAGTCAAAGAAATCATGCACAGCTTCAGGTGTCACCTTGATCACACCTCTTCCAGGAAGCACAAGTTGCATAGACTACGCATCAAAACAGTCCACCACTAGCCAATTTGCTAGTCTTCTTTGGTAGCGTCTCACATTTCAGATTTAGAAGGCCACCGAACCCAACTTTTATCGATCATATTGCTGAGCTCTAGTCAATTCCTTATTCAGCTTAACAAGCGTGGCAGGGGAAGCACGGTTCCTTTTTCCCTCAACATTCTTTGTAACCTGAACAAGACAAGTCAAATGTAAGATGCTTAAGAAAAATTAGAAAAATGCTAAAGGTGACAGAAAAAAAATGCTAGAAGGGGTAGGCATAAATTCCAGAAAAGGCACAACATGCATTCATTATCAAAAAACAGAAAGAGCATGGTCATACCTGGCTTGAAGAAGGTGCATCTTGACGCTGTCGAGGTCCTCTAGCCATATTTCCTGCATACAATGAAAGAATGTGATAATTGTAGACAAAGTTGAAGGTGCAATGTCCCACTTTCATTTGTGGACATTGGTGTGCCAAAACAATCAAATAAGTAAGCTCAAAATTGAAACCGGTTCTTGTGATGCGGATTCTACACAATGGATGCCTCTAATAAGTTGAGTTGTGCTATTGCGGCCACGATTTGCGGGTTTCACATGATCATGCATGCGCGACTTTTGGGATGGCCGTCGGATATACAACTTGAAGGAGGCAGATATCCCCAATATACGGAAGTTCTTGACACACAAGTGGGTGACACACCCCAAGAATGAAGAAAAGCGGTGGGATAAGCTAAAGCTAAGCAAGGTGCGTGGGAATACAAAACTAGCAATTTAGTATGAAAAGCTAGGCATTTATGTAGGAAAAACTAAGCACTTTTGATGTGGAGTCTGCCGGTATATTGTGCTAACAAGAAAATAAAATACGGCTAGGGACAATACATAGGTTTGAGAACAATTTATAGAGAACAATAGGTGTCACGGTTATGAAATAAAACCAAAAAGGAAATCAAAGAGTGACCAAACTTTAATATTTTGTCCTTGGTTATTAGTTTGGAGAGAAGGGGGAATAAAAAATTCAGCAACCATCTTAACAAATGGAACAAAGGTGTGTTCACTTAGGCTTTGCTAATGGGGATGAACTCCGCACCACACCCCTCCTCCCCAAGCGGTGCTTGTAATCACCCCTGACCCACCCCTGCCCCAAAAGTTTAATTAATCATCCCGGCCCACCCGCCCCATAAGAATGGGTTAACCCATGGCAGCCCATATAACCCAAAACCCCCTCGCGGTGCGTTTGAAGGTGCGGCGGGGGCATCGGACGGCCCAGTGCGATGGCGTTTTCTTTGGATCTCGGCTAACCCGGAAGCCTCGGTTTGCCCATGCGCTACGCGCGTATTTACTGCCTAATAAAAAGAGGAGAGATGGCGGCAGCACATGGAACAAAGCCATAGCTGCCGCAAACATGGAGCTCGGCATGTGGTTTCGTTGTGGCCACCGGTGCCTCAAACACCGATGAAACCACTACCTAGGCGCGTCGTCGATCTTTGGAGCTTGGCGTCTCTGCACCGGCGGCGGCGAGGCACGACCTCGCCCGTTCTCCACGGCGCCGCCGGCGCTTCCCCTGCCTCGCGGGGCGGCTTGCAGTCGTGGCCCCAACATCGGCCCGCGGAGGACACAAGGCGAGGTTCTCTGTGCCCTTTAGCTTCTTACGTGTTTGCTTTTCTCTTTAGGATCCAATCCAATGCGTATATCCTTGGGCGATGCCAATGTACAGGGAGGACAACTCCCCATGCTAGCCAGAAGCGACTGAAATATGATTGGTGCACTCAACTTGAAGTTTTTGGTAACAAGGACACATGGTACAAGCAAGAAACGAGCACGACCAATGCCTAGTAATATGCTATGTGCAGCCACCGAGAAAATATGTAGTGCAAAAAGCACAACGTTCAAGTATATGGAGTGAAGCCTAACCTTCTTGAAGAGAGAATTTGGGCCAACCCTTTACGATGATGGTATGAGGAAGAAATTGCTTCACCAAAGCGGTCCTCGTCGAAATGGTACCTTGCAGTTCCTATGAATTGAAAAAAAAGAAAAGAGAAAGCTTCATTAATCAAATGCGAGATCCTATGAATTTGTATTGGCACGATTTGGGCGTGTGGCGCGGCGTCCAAAGGGCACGCGAGCAAAAGCGCCTTACCAAATGAAGAAAAATGCTTATAGAAACATGAAAAATGACTTGGCACTAGAAGAAGAAATGCTTATGTACAGATTTAAAGGACAGAGAATAATAGAAGGAAGTACAAACTAACCAAGGACAGCGGCTGCGCATACATACACTTGAATTTACCTAAACTGATGACCTATATGTTTTGCAATTTGCATTAGCCATCCGAAGCTACTTTGGAGTTAAAAAAATGGCCAGAAATCATAGACATGTCGAGGAGTTTTGGTAGGCCCCGCAAGTAGCATGCAGTGGCGTAAAGTAGAATTCAGGTTTATATTAATAAACATGGCGAGAAAGATACATGATGAAGTATGGGAACCAATGAAAATGCTCAAACGAAGAACGCATATGTGTTCTTGGTCGGTTGAAATTTAAAAATTCTAAATGCATACACTATGAAATTTCGGTGATTATAGGCTCATACAAATGCACGGTTGAAGAATATGCATGTTACTACTTGGTCGAACGAGCACTAACGAGAGGCATGAATTTGCAATGCATGATCCCATAGAACGAGTTAGAGCATACGACCGATTAGTAAATGTACCGGATGCTACACCTCCGCGAGGAAGGAAGCCACCATTCCCCTGTACCCACTCACATTAGCACCGGTTGGACAATAGAAGGTACTATTGCCCTAACACATTTAAAGAGATGCGATCCAAATAGCATATCCCATGTTAAGCAATAGTCGTAGGATCTAGGTCGGACCCGGGTTAAACACCGAACCACTTTGTCAACTAACAACACTAGGGAGAGTGAAATATGCATTGGGGTATGCTATTTGGCTTCTTCTTCAAAGAATCCGGTGAGAACCCTATACGCTCATGTCGAGAAAACACCATTAATCAGGTCACCACTAATTTGTCAATCAAGCGAGGATGCAATACAAAGCACCATTAATCAGGTCACATTGTCGAAAACACCGAAATATGCCACCCACATTACCTCATGATCAAAATCAAACATCCGGTGGAGGCGAGGACAAAGCATTTGATTCATGAACCAAAAGCAGATCGGTGATATTCTACTACGACGAAACTAGTAGCTGAAACTAGGTTTGGGGACCGTTTTGGACACAAGATACTACTAGTGCGATCAAATAGCGCGACCAACCCTGAATCGCACACATGCGGCAAGCAAAATGTCAACCAATTCCAATAGTACATCTAAATCTCGGGGCATAGAAACCCTATATGCTATACGTCACAAATCAGCATGGACCTAGAAACGCTCCTAGCAGGTTCGGGTCCTAGGCTCCTAGCGAGGAATGGGGCACAACCGAATAACTCACGGGGGCTGGAGCTGCCGTTGATGTGTCGACGATTTAACGATGCAGTGATGCCAACCAATGGATTCTAGTACATCCGAAATTGGGATTAGAAATGCGAGACAAACTGAAAACATCCAAATAGCAACGGGATTAGCAAGCGGAATGCAAGGTACCAGCGGCCGATTTCTCCCCAAATCCGGATGGTTGGTTCGATTTGCGATAGATCCACCACTTTGGCGCTCCACCGTCCCCCAAGTGCTTAATAAGCAGCACACCCGCACTTGCGTTGCCGGGGAATGCACGCAATCGTCGTGCGTAGGGATGCGGAATGTCATCTGACCACCGGATTGGGGGACGTGCGGCGGCGGTGAGGGTGGAGCTTACCTTAGTGAGGAATGTGCCCAAGCCGGCGGTGAGTGGTCGCGGTCGGCGGGGAACGCCGGCGGTCGTCGGACGGATGAGAGGGATGCGCCCGGAGTGGGAGCGGGAGAGGGATGCGCAGCACCGGGAGGGAGCCGCAACGGCGGCGAGGTACTCGGATCCGTCGAGGGGGGGCGCGGCGCGGCGGCAGCGAAGCGAGGGAAGCGCCGGTGCGGCGTCGGATGGAAGACGTCGCCCGCGGTTGTTGGCCACGGCCCGGCGTCCGATGCGCAGCGCCGGGAGTGGCGCAACGGGCGGCTAAGGTGCTCTCCGACGGCGAGGCGGGCGGCCGCCGGAGAGGGGAGGCGCCGGGCGGCCGCGGATCTACGCCGTCGACGAATCGCCGGTTCGCCCGTTCGGAGGCGAGAGGAGAGACGAGGGGGGAGAGGAGAGAGGAGAGAGAGGGCGCGGCTCGGGTCCCAAAAAATTAACAGTCGCGGTTTGTGTGGGCCCCACCGTCGTCACGATTTTTCCTCCCACGCCATCGGACCGCCGTCAAAAACCGGCGCGATCGGACGGTGCTCGGACGCGTGCAGCCCGATCGCGCTTCGGCCTGTGGCGCAAAAACTAGTAAATAGGATAAAAAAAAACCTGTTTCGAGCTGGCATGCACTTCTGCAATCATTAATGAAAACTGTTTGAAGCCGGAGGCATGGCACAGAGATAGCGACTTAGGGCTTTGGCACAGCTCACAAGAGCTCCAAGAAGCCATTGTGAGCTGGTTTTTTTTTTTTTTTTTTTTTTGCCAAACACCTATTTACAAAACAACTTCATGGGTGAAGTTGTTTTTCTTCCCTCTCACAAAGGAATGGAGTAGGAGAGAGCTAAAAAAAATAGTAATTTATCTTAGCTCTCTTATTTATTTCTACAATTCATACGTAAAGTTGTTGGTAAAGCTATTTTATCAAACAACTTTTGAATATAGCCCAACTTTACGTAAAGAGTTGCTCATGCAGTTAAAAAAAACAGTTTACTAGTGAAACAGAGCTGTGCCAAACGGGGCAGCATAGCACGCTCCGAGAGGCCACCAACGCCGCTCCGGGCTTCAGGTTTGTCCCGGATGTCCTGGAGCGGCAGCACTGAGGCCACAAGTGCTGGAAGCTTGCTCATCTCCTGACACCTCCTGACAGCTAGCTTTGCAGAAGGCGCGGTGGATGACGAAGCTGTCCCTCCTGCCTACGATTCTCTATTCAGTCAACCGGAAGGAAACCACTTGTGGGGTGCAATCAGGAGTTCAGGACGAACCGGGTGAAGATGGTGCCGCAGTCGCACTGGAACTGGAACCCCTCGTTGCGCACCTCGCACACGAACCTGTTGTTGGTCGCCAGCAGCGTCTGTTGAAACAGCGCGGGTACCTCCACATCAGGATCTGCACCACAACCACGGCGCCACACCATGGATCAGAAAACTGTCTAAACACCAGCATGCTTGCTCCTCAGACCACGGAGCGACTAATTACCTGGTGTGTCAACGAGACCGCGCTGGTTCTTGGCGGGGGCGTGCTAGGTGTCGCCAGCTTCGCCCCATCGGAAGACGACACACCCGTCGTGGGCACTGGCAGCAGCTGGAGTCCGGCGGAAGACGACTCGCCCGTCGGAAGCGTTGCTTCCGGATCCGCCTTCGTCTCCATAACAGAATCCTTAATTTTGCAGGGTCTGCGAGAGCGTTGTTAGTAGATTCCAAAGAAGCAAGCTGCCTCACAAACTCCAAAAGCGCCCTCGTGAACACCGCAGCGATCGGGCCGCTCGTGCAGGACTGCTGGCCGCTCCCTGTTTTTTTAATATATAAAGTTTGTCTATATTAATTAAAGACAACGAACCAGTACGAATTCAAGAACACAAAGAAAATATGGTGGACAGCTGTCCAACCCTAAGGACATGAGATCGCGTGCTCGGCATTGGTTTGGGACCCGGTCGTCAGTACCAGGTGTGGGCTGACCCCCTCTCGAATTTGTAATGAACTTGATGGCTCGCGATTTGGCTGAGCACCCTTTCGTTAATGCAAAGGCAGTGAGGCTATTTGCAGGATTAAAAAAAACCCTAACGACATCAAGAAAAACTAAAATTACAAACTAGTCATTGGACCCACTTCACACGGAAGCCACTAGAAGTCGACGCCCGAAGAACGCGACTCAAATGTTGCCATCAAAACCGAGGCGAAAAGAAGCTCCACCGCATGCCGATGACTTTTTGAGGTGGACCGCCGTAGATGCTCATACGCTCGGGCGAGCAAAAGTTGTTGTTGAGCGCCCATTGGTCAGGTCCACACCCGAGCTCCGTCGACCTTGCATGCAAACTTCGCCGTTGACTACCACCGCCGCTACAATGCCGCCAACCGACTCCAAAACACGGGCTCGGGCGTGGCGACCCTCCTCCATGGGCTTGTCGTCGATGGCGGGGCGGTGCGGCGAGCCGGCGATGGGATGGGGGCGAACCGGGGAGACCTTATTCGTTCGCGGCGCCCGGCGCCACTTGGACCGAGACCCTAGGCGGACTAGGACCTATTCTACTATCTACAGCCCCGGGGCGATGACCCTTAGGCCATACGTAGGAGGAGACCCGGCTCCGCCCGGTGGGGCCGCGCTCTTCCGTTTTGCTTCTCTCAACACCCTAGATTGGTGGCGACTCTCCTTCGGTGTACTTGATGTTTTTCCTACACCTTTTTTAAAACTATTTCGAAGTGATACTTTTCTTTTCAAGTCTAACCACGCTAGCGTGCCACCCCAACACAGCCACGCCATGCATGGCGGCACGACACATGTGGTTGCCCCCCACACCGCCCGACCCTAGAGGGCCACCTGGCGTGCCAAAGGTCCATTGTGCGGCAGGCCCATGTACCGGGCTGCGGACCGCTTCTCCTCCTCTTGTTTTCGTTTACATTATGTTCTTCTCTTTCTCTCTTGCCCACCGTCGCCCCTCGACCAAAGCGCCACCACCATCTGCCGCCGTCGCCCTCCCCGCCACCTTCCCACCGCCCGGTGCACCTGCTGCCCGCCCGTTATAGCCCGGCTTTTTGCATTCGCCCCTTCCTCGCCCTAATAGTTCTCGCCCGGCCGACCACCCCTACTTGACCACCCACCACCCCCAACGGTGCCACGCCCGACCATTGGGCGTGCTCATTGAGCGTCGTGTTTGTATGTGCCATCGTTGGGGAGGCACGGCGCCCACGTTCCGTTCCCACCGCCACCCATAGCGGAGCACTGTGCCCACGCCGACATCTACGCCTCGCCGTTTGCATTGTTGTCAAGGTACTCCCCCTAGTCCCATAGTCTAGTTGGTAAGTTATAGTTAGTATAGTTAGTTTAGGTAGTAGGATTAGTTTTAGTCTAGTTAGTTCATTTAGAGAGTTAGTAGGGTTAGTTTGTTTAGTTAGTATAGTTTCGTTAATATAGTAGGATAAGTATAGTTAGTTTAATTAGTGGGGTTTAGGGTCATGTATTATTATGGACACTAGGTTCGGCGATTTGGATGAAATGATGGAGTTTGGCTCAAATATTTTTTGTAGATGAATTGTTGTGTCCAGATGGAGGAGGTGTTAGGAAAGAAGATGGTATGTTTTGCGGATATGGAAAAAAATGGAATGGTTTGATGATCTCCCTAGCTTCAACAACCATTGTGCCCGTTTGAATGCGAAGTTTGGCAGTGATATCACAGTGAAGAGTAGGTTTGATAGCGGGAAGACTAGGGCACGGTATATCCTGGTGCCATTACTGGACCCTGCTCATTGGTCCCACTACAATAGGGTGCTCCAAGGTTTGAATGTGCCCATGGGCTGATGTGGTTGTGGAAAACAGGTACACGATTCAGGGTGACGAGGACTGCTGAAAGGTCTTAGATGGCTAGGGGGGGGTGAATAGCCTATTAAAATTTCTACAAATGCACTAGAGCAACCTTGTTAGAACAACAAAATGGCGTAATTGCGGTAGCTCTAGCTCTAAGGTCATGCAAGCCATCTATTTGCAAAACCTAGTTGCTATTATCTCTATTTCACAAAATGATCAAGATATAAGTTAATAAACTAAAGAAGCAACTAGCACAACTAATTTATCAACTATGAAGCAACACGAGATATATTGACAAGAAGATCAATATACATACACAAGCTATCTCAAGCAAAATATGAATATGAAATGTAATTTCAAGAGGAGATTGATTGTTCTCCGACTTGTAGAGGCAATGAACCAATCACCAAAGGAGATATACAATCACAATAAACAATATGAAGCCAATCACCAATGGAGACAATGAACAAGTCGATTTGGTCACCTGAAGTTCACTTACGCAGCGATATGCTAGTCTCCGGTTGTGTTGACCAACACCTCGATGGTCCTTGGGCAAGGCTGCTCCCTTGCTAGTCGGCCCCTCGGGCTCTCCAAAGATCCACTCGTAAGTGAGGTATCTCAATGACACGCGCAATATATTAAAGTTGCAATTAATCGCTTTGATGAGGAAGCATAGGAACCTCTTACAAATCAACCGGAGGTGGGTAAGAACAATTTTCTCTTTTCAGTGCCTCCAACAATCACCAAGCCAGCTAGGAGCTAGCGATACTCTCCAAGAGTAACAAGAAATCAGCCAACTAACAACGATCTTCAAGTGCTACTAGATGCAACAAGCAAGCAATGCACTAAGATCTCTCCAAAACTCACCAAGCAATGCACAAGCAAGCAATGGGTGAGTGGGAGTGAGTTCTCTAGGCTCAAGGGATGTCAAATGAATGAACGTGCAAGAGACATCTCATGGAGTCGGCCAATCCATATTTATAGGGAGCCATGGGCTCCCCTAGACAACAGGCTTGAAAATTGGCCACCGAATGCACCCCACAGGGGCACTGGAAGCACCGACGCCTAGTGTCCGGTGCGCGGATGCCCGCCACATGTCGTTGGTTCAAAAGATTCCCATTGATCTCCCAGCGGTCGACTTCGATGCCATATGCTGGTTATGTGATCATCGGACTCGTCAGCTGTGCACTCGCTTAGCGTCCGGGGGCAGTCCAGCAAGGTTCCAGAGCCGTTTTTCCTTCACCGGACACATCAGGTGACCGCCCACCTGACGCGCTCCAGCGTCCACTACCGGTAGTTAGCCATCGAGACGGCTGATGTCAAACACGCACTGACACATCATTTGCATCTTGGCGCCCGACATACGGTGCGCAACCCTCGATTCTGCGGCACGGTTGGGCTGCCGCCGACGCCTTGCGGCGGCGGCGTCATTGCGGCGTCCCGGTGCTCCTCCGGCAACACCTCCTCTCTATTTCTCTTCACCCTTGCTTTCAACTTGCACACCACACAAAGTGTACCCCACGTGCACATGTGTTAGCATTTTTAAAACATTTTTTCAAGGGTTAGAAGATAGCACACTAGATCCTAAATGCATTGTCATGAATGTTAGACCTGGTGGCAAGCTTAATACCTATAATTGGCAAGTGTATTATGTCAAACCAAGTGTGGTGCACGGTGGTCATGGTGGATGGATCGCGGTGATCCAAAAGATGATCAAGTGCTCAACTTGGAGTGGTTCGAGGATCAAAATGGGCTCAAGGCAAAGGTATATCCATAGAACCATTTTGATTTTGCACTCAAGACACCATAGAGGGTGTGAGTGATTTAGGATCGATAAGCCATGCTATAAAGAGGGGAAAACCTCGGGAACATCGATCCCCATGTGCCTCTAGGTTCAAAATTCATATGCATGCATTCTAACCTAGAGAGTTAACTCGTCCTTTGAAATTGATTGTGAAAATGCTAACACACAAGCACATGGTGATGTACACGTGGTGGTGTTGGTACATTTGCGAATGCGGTGATGGTTGCAGGGTTGGGATGGGTTTGGGTATCGCAAGCTCGGCGGGATTCAGCGCTTTTGAGACAATGAAACACCTATTTTCTATTGCGTCGGATGCAAGTTGGTGATGTAATGCTAATCCTTGTGCTCAAGTTGGTATACTTGTTGGGTTGCATGTCAAAGCGAAGGCGACGGAGAAACGGCGACATTTCGTAGAGGAACGGTGACACCTGACCGGAGCATTTGGTCAGTGTGCGTCCGGTCGATTCCAGTAAGGGTCGAAATCATCGGTTTGGCCGACCGGAGACCGGACGCTCCGACCGGACGATGGGAGTTGTTTTGCCAGCTCATGGGCCCGATCGCTTGTCTTATCGGCCAGGACCCGTGACCGGGCGTCGGTCACCATTGACCGAAAGCATCCGGTCACCTCGCGGCGAAGTTTTCCTCCCCAACATCTACTATTTGATTGGAGGCATATAAATAGTTGGTTGGTTGGCTCAAGCTCTCTCTCTCTCTCTCTCTTGGCCATTTGAATCATTTCTAACACCCTTTGAGCTGAGCAAACATCTCCCCACTCTCCTCTCTTGCTTGTGAGCACATTCTTGAGAGATTGAGTGAGAATCAAGTGTATTGCTTTGAGTGTTTGCATTTAGAGGCACTTGAGGGTCGTCGTTGCCGGTGGATTTCTTGTTGCTCTTGGAGAGCACCACTCCTAGCCGGCTTGGCATTTGGTGGAGGCGTTGGCAAGAGTTGGAGTTGTTCTTGGCCACCTCAGATTGATTTGTGAAGAGGACCGTGCATCCTCATCGGGATGACAAATTACAAATAATGCATTGCTTGTGTCTTGGGTACCTCTCATTTGCTTTGGGTGCAAGTAGCCTAAAGGCACTTGGCTAGGAGTGAGCTCCACCTTGCCCCACACGTGAGGCGGTAGGCACAACGGAGACTAGCTTGAGGGTGCTCAAGTGAACTTTGGGTTAAATCTTGTCTTTCCATTGTGTGATTATTGTCTCTTGGTGATTGGCTTCATATTGATTATCTCATTGTATCATCCTTGGTGATTGGATTGACTAGCCTCGACAAGTTGGTATAATCCTTCTACACTCTTGCATTACTTTGTTATACCTTGTGCTTGTGTAGCTTGTGTAGTGTTGCTTAGGTTGCTAGAGTTATTAGCTTGTTCATTTAGTTGTAAAGTAGTGACATAGCTTCTTGTGTGAATTAGAGACAATAGCAACTAGAATTGTTAGTAAGAGGCTTACCGACAAGTAGAGCTAGTGCAAACCGCGGTTATCGCTTTGTTATTATCTAAAAAAGTTGTTCTAGTGATTTGTAGAAATTTTTATTAGAATATTCACCCCCTCTAGCCTTTTAGGACCTTTCAACATATCATCGTGTTCTTCTCCGTCATCGTAGTACTCCATATGCGCCATGTCCCGCATTAAGTTGTTCACATGTTATTATAACATCAATAGTTGTATCAAGAAGATTATTTGTGAAGACAAACCAATACTCACATCTTGAGGTCCCACTAGGTACAGATGACATATCTTGGTCCTCTCTTCATGAGCAAGCACCAATTCATTCACCTCTTCTTGTTCATCAATCTTTTTTTTAACCTAGTTGATGGCTCACTCCCGGGATTGAGGTAGTACAACTCTGCATTTCCTCTATATCCAAAATCTCTCAAAGTCTCGAACATGACGATGAACTCAATAGTATTGGGTGGCTTTGTAATTGTGAAGCTGGCCAAGATATTCTCGACTATAATAGTACTTTGGCAGATCAGGGATAAAGTTCCTTCACTCGTGAACCTTAAATCGCATTACAACATCTGCATGTATATAGAGTACACAAATAAAGATCATTTGGCTAAAGCGAGTTCTTACACAAAAAGTAATGCAAAAATTAAATATACCAAGTCACACTCATTGTTCATTAATATGAGCAGGCTTGTCGGCGATATGTAGATCCCATCTTGTACCGAAAGTGCAAACTTTGAGATGGCTATCTATCTAATACATAATATGATTTAATAGAGGTTTACGTAGTCACCTCTTCATTCATGCTAGCTCGGACCCCCTACTGTGGTGCCACAAACCTCCTCATTTTCGATCAAGATCTCAATGCGGGACATCAAAATTGCGCTCACTCTCAAGCCCTCATCCATTTGTGCCCATACACCTTAATCATGGAGTCAACTTTGGCTCGCTCCGATTTTATGTTGGCATCATTTTCTTCAACGAACTTTGATAAGGCTTGATTTTAAGGCAGCGCATTCTGCTTCATCTTCTCATCAAAGGCGGCCACGTTGATCATGTAATGCTTTCATCATCAAGGCCCTTAGTGAGGCCATCATTGACATGGAAATGTCATTACGCTCCTTGTTTGACCCTACATCCGGTAGTTTTTTTTGACAAATTTATGGAGGTCAATTTGTTGTTTCAATTGTCTCTTCTTGATGTCGGCGTCGGAGCGGTCAAGCTTTAAATTCAGTTTGAAATCCTCTGGTACTCCTCCTTTAGTTTGTTAGCCTTCTCCTCCAACTCCTTGAGGGACATACAAACTTGTTGCATGTTGTTACTGGATCCATGATACTGTTGTATTTTGACGGCGGTGTCATAAATCATATAACCAAATAAAAAATGGCGTCAAAATACAACAGGTACCATGGATCCAGGCAACAACATGCAACAAGTTTGTATGTCCCTCAAGGAGTTGGAGGAGAAGGCTAACAAACTAAAGGAGGAGTGCGGGGAGGATTTCAAACTGAATTTAAAGCTTGACCGTTTCGGACGACATCAAGAAGAGACAATTGAAATAACAAATTGACCAGGTACATAATTTCTCGGTGAAAACTTCTTGGATGCGGTCAAACAAGGAGCGTAATGACATTTCCATGTCAATGATGGGCTCACTAAGGGCCTTGATGATGAAAGCATTACATGATCAACGTGCTGCCTTTGATGAGAAGATGAAGCAGAACGCGTTGTCTTAAATCAAGCCTTATCAAAGTTCGTTGAAGAAAATGATGCCAACATAAAATCGGAGCGAGCCAAAGTTGACTCCATGATTAAGCGGTATGGGCACAAATGGATGAGGGCTTGGAGAGTAAAGCGCTCAATTTTGAAGTCCTGCATTGAGATCTTGATCGAAAATAAGGAGGTCTGTGGCACCATAGGGGGGTCCGAGCTAGATGAATGAAGAGGTGACTCTGAGTAAAACCTCTATTAAATCATATTATGTATTATATAGATAGCCATCTCGAATGTTTGCGCTTCGGGTACAAGATGGGATCTACATATCACGACAAGCTGTTCATATTAATGAACAACGAAAGTGTGACTTGGTATATGTAATTTTGCATTACTTTTTGTGTAAGAACTTCTGTTTAGCCAAATGATCTTTATTTGTGTACTCTATATACATGCGGGATGTTGTAATGCGATTTAAGGTTCACGTAGTGAAGGAACTTTATCCGGATCTGCAAAAAGTACTATGACGATTTAGAATATCTTGGCGAGTTCACAATTACAAAGCCACCCAATACTATTGATGGATTCGTCGTCATGTTGGAGACTTTGAGAGATTTTGGATATAGAGGAAATGCGAGTTGTACTACCTCAATCCTTCCCCGGCCTTAGTTAGGAGGTTGCCCTTCCATGTCGGGATGCACGCAGCTACCGGTCGACCAAGCTACGCTCAACGTCCCGCGAGCCGCGTGGATTGAGAGTGGGACTCGAGTAGATGACCGGGAAGTCCCGGACGACGGTGAGGGGAACACCTCCGGGCTCGCGGAGACGGCGTTCTCGGGGCACCTGATCGGTGACTTGTCGAGGTTTGTCGCGAGGCCCAAGGCCCCCGCGAAGAGCTCAAGGAGCTGGCGGATGCAAGAGAAGTCGGAGGCCGAAGGAGAGAGGAGCACGACCAGGTCATCGGCGTAGATATAGGTCCAGCATTTGCCGACACGCTGTGGCAATGGCACGAGCATCCCGCCTCTATCCTCCTTCACGATGAGAGAGTTGAGCACCTCCATGACGATGATGAACAGGAAGGGGGATAGGGGATCGCCCTGACGGAGTCCCCTGGCGTGGCAGATGCGCCGCCCGGGACGACCGTTGACGAGGACCCTGGTGCTGGCCGTGGAGAGCAAGGCGGAGATCCAGTCGCGCCAACGTTGTGGGAATCCGGCGTGCTCGAGGACCTCTAGGAGGAAGGGCCAGGCCACCGTGTCGAAAAGCCTTGGCTAGGTCCACCTTGAGCAGCACCATAGGCGCCGCGTGAGCCACCGGAAAGCAAGCTGCACCGTGCGGAAGTTGTCGTGTATCCTCCGGCCACGGACGACGCCCGGCTTGAGCCGCGACGAGCTCCGAGGCGGCGGCGCGAGGCGCATGGTGAGCCTTGGCGAACAGCTTACCCACCGAAAAGTGGATCCAGCTGATGGGCCGTTAGTGAATCATTGATAGTAATATGGAATAAAAAATAATGTACTATTTCTGTAACAAGCAGTAAATCGAGGCTCCCTCCTCTCAGTCCAATTACAGGCAACTAGGTTGCATAGCAATGACAGGGCTGTTAGTTGCTGCAGTAAACGTCAATACGATGTGTGAGCTAGGATCTGGAGGTGTCTCCATGGTAGATAGATCTGGAGGTGTCTCCATGGTAGATAACATCTCCTCCATTCATGATTTCCTTTAGGCAAAATTACTGTTTAGGGCAAGACAAAATGAATATGCAGTAGTACGATTTAGTAGCTAAAAGTTCTCTGTACATCTTTTATTTTGCGTGATCTCAAAGTAGGGATCTGAAGAAACATATATTTCAGGTCTCGATGGCTATGCGCACTCTAGGGGCATTTGGAATACGAACAGCTTGGTATGATGAAATTATATATGGTAGAAGATTATTTGTGCATAAAAAGACCTGAAAAGCTAACAAAGTTACAACTCAAATAAACTGAGCTCACCACTCATAGTTAGAATTCCTTTTCTACTCAACTAACTCAAATACCATAACAAACTCATTGGGTATTCCACTGTAAGATTTATCTTTTATTTTATTTTACTGTACAGAAATGTGGTGTCATTGAATTAAGTAAATGAAGTTTGTTACATCCACAAAACAACTACAACAAGATAGAATAATAACTTCAACTTGACCTATGGATTGTAGAATCCTAAGAACCCCCAAAGTGTCACTAATCATCACAGTGCCACCCTGTTTTCTCTGGCTTTCGGAGGGATTTGTTACTTTGGAAGGTAATTGTCAATATATCAGACATCTTGGACACTAAGATTTGTAAACATATGAGCAAATGGCGCTTTTTGATTAGACTTTTTTTTGCGATAAGCCTTTTGATTAGACTTGAAGGTTGACCACAAATATATCCCAGATATAAGCTGTGCCACCAACTGATTACATGCAGTGCAGCTAGGAATCATATTTTAAGGATGTTGAGTGTCTTCCTAGCATTAAAAATTGACTGTCCAAGTAATTCTGATCTTAGGGATGGATTATTTTTAGGGACGGCCAGAACGCCCAGCAGTACGGCGGCTCCACATGGCCGGCGGCGAGCAAGGTTGCCGGCGCAAGTGAACTCGGCCCTAGCGACCACAACATGAAAGATTGAACGCGCGGAAATAACGAGGAAGTCAAGGGTGTCTCACCGACGCGACTAGTAGCGGCGATTACGGCCTGACGACGATGGACGGCGACGGACAAAAATACGGCGGTGCTCTGCAAATCTGACGACACGACATGAGCGACCGAGCAGGAAAACAAGAAGGAAACAGTGTCGTTAACGTTGCGAATTCGACCACGAACTCGGCGACTTGCTTACGTTACGGTGCGAATGAAGCGAAGGCGAGGTAAGCTCCGGCGGCTGCTCGATTGGAGGCGACTGTCGCGAGTAGATGGGAAAACTGGTGAGAGGAGACTGGCGGCGGTATTTATAGACAAGGACGGGCGTGGAGATCACGCCGACCTGCGGAGAAATCGGGGGCAGTTTGTTGGGAGTCCATCGGCAGCGGAACAGAGTCCACCGCGTCCAACTCGGTGGGAGCTTGGGGATGACGATGTACGAGGAGGGCAGCGCTGCATCCCGCATTGGGCCGGCCCAAAAGAAAAGCAAGGCTGCTGCCGATGTGGCCCAGCCATCCCTCTAACGATACGAGATATCGTTAAAAACAAATTGCGCTACTCTCCCAATGAACACACTTAAATAGTTTATTGGTAAGACCCTTCGAGTTGGATTATGACCTGCTAGGTTCAAAACCTATAGTAGCCCCTTTTTTTTGTTTTTACAATGATTTTGTGGTTATTATTCCTATTTTACTCTCTATTTTAATTTTCTTTTTGCCAATTTTTTTACTTAGTTTGAATTTCAAATGATTTTGACCATGTCAAACTATCCATCCATCACAACCATGAACATCTCTCACTTGCTCCCATGAAGTATACTCCCTCCGTCCCTAAATAAATGTCGTTTTGGCTTCGAGAAACATTTGTCGGCAATTATATATTAAAATAGGATTAATATTTATATTACGTAATTAGTATCATTGGAAAGATCTTTTGATCTAGTTTTTTAACAAATTTATTTGGAGATTTAAATCTTCTACGTATTTTCTACAAATCGAGTCAAACTTGTGCACTAAAACCCAAAACGTCTTTTATTTTTGGGACGGAGGGAGTATGTGAGACACGTGGGTGGTTGTGAAGGATGTCTATCACCATATTCTCAAAATCATTTGAAATTTTTATGTAATGAACATACACCAAAATGAGTCGTCCATGCAAGTTTTTAGATTTTTATACCTACCGGAGGATATTTAAACATTTATACTTCAATTTACCATCAAATGATTATAATAAACTTGGTTAGAAAATTATACAAAGTAACACTAGGATGCCACGACAATCATGAACGCCTCTTACTTAGCCATGGAGGGCAGTGAGCTCGATGTCGGAAACAAGGAAGATGTGTCGGAGAAATACACCTCAGGGACCGTACTTCAATCATCCTCCGTATAGTACTCCAGACATTATACGCCCAGTATACATTTACCATACTACCCTTAATTAAATAAATAAATTTTAAAATTACAATTATTTTATAATTATTTTAATTTTTGTTTGGTCAATTCTAATATACACCCGGTGCATATGGGTCCACCGTTTATCACTTTTTCGGTGCCCTCTCGGTACCTCACGAAATTGGTTTCTCTTGGTTTCTGTGTCTTTTTAACCATCGGATCGGACGTCGTGAGCTGTCCATTTTTTTATTCCATTTTTGGACAACCATCGTAAAAAACCTCAAAAAAATAAAACATAAAATCGAAATAGACAGAATTCTTCTTGACTTGAAATCTGCCTACAATTGTTGTCCAATTGTGAAGAAAGACAACCATCGTAAAAAACACTCAAAAAATAAAACATAGAATCGGAATAGACAGAATTCTTCTTGACTTGAAATCTGCCTACAATTATTATCCAATTGTGAAGAAAAATATTGTTGGGTACCAATATCGGAGGTACCCTGAACACCTACGGCAAATCGCGGCAAAACCCAAAGCGGCACTCGGCCGGTCGGCCTCGACACAAAGCTTGGCAGGGAAAGCTTCCGCCTGTATGGCTTCGAGTCGAACGAACTCCGCCTCGTCTGGCTTCGTAGGTCGAAGCCCGAGCTCGCCTTGCACTAGCTCGGGCCCGAATGCAGTCAAACCTCGTCGCCGAGGTCCGAGCTCGGCTCGCGGGGACAACTGCCTCGCCGCGAGGGCGAGAACTCGTCCCAGAGAGTTGTTTCGCCTCGGGCGAGTTCGGAGGCCGGATGACCAAATCTCCGTCCGCCCGCGAGCTCTAAGCCCACGCCCGAGCTCGTCAAAACACGAGCTCACGAGATCCACGGCTTCGCCCAGCGCCAAAACGGACCGCGCGACCTCGAGCCTGCGCAACCCTATCTCTCGACTCGCCACGACCCGGGCCTCGGGAGTACGGGAAACTCACGGCTCGGGCTCGCGCTCCCATCGAGGCGAATCCCGCGACCTCGGGCTCGGAGCGGCAGCGAGGTTCTGAGCTCGCAAGAATCTCTGACCCGAGCTCGCAAGTCTCGAGACCACATACCCGACGGACCGCACATCCCAACGAGGAATCGGAGTAAGTCCAATCTACAGCACCCTACCTAAGGGTACTCGAGTACCGTAAGGCGGCGGCGCCGCCCGTAGGCTGCGCCGTCTTTGCATCTGTCAGCGGACCACGATGTACCGACCTAGATGCCGACTCCCACCTCACGCCAGCGCTACAGACAAAGGCCCACGGGCCTCCGACCACAGAGCTCCCCCTACGAGCTCTCGTCCACGTATTTTCCCTGCTCGTGCCGCATCCCCGGCGAGGGACAAAGGAACGTGGCGACGGACAAGCCGCAGTCTACGAGATTCCCGCCGCACCCTACGCAATAGGCAGACGGCTAGGGACGCGGCGGCGCCGGCAGGCGTGCCCGACATCGGCGACTCTACTTTGTATTCTTCACACCTTTAGTCCTCCTCCTAGTGGGCGCTGTATGTCCTCCCTTGCAAGTATAAAAGGGGAACCTTGGCCCATACCGGGAGAGGGATGGATCTTCTTCCTATCGCATTCTCATTCGAACACACCCCACTCCACGAGAGACTTGGGAGCCGGCCTCCCTCTCTCGACCTGCTTGTATTCGCCCGATACGGCGTTTGAGCTCGGCCATGTAACAGAACCTTCCAAATTACGGGGCCCACATGTACTAATTATCGGTTTAACAACCTTTAATAGTCACACATGTGCACCTATAATCCGAAAAAGTACTATTAACTTTTTCCAACCGGGATCCGTTACGAGGTCATTGCGGTATTACAACACTTTTCAAACATAATCGTAGTAATCTGGCGGGAAGATTTATATTACAATACTTTTACAATCATTTACTTGAAACAAGTTTTGCAATAAACAAAGTAGGAGTAGCGATAAGTTTATTTACACAAAAGACACTACTAGACCTTGCCCACGGGTCTCACTCCTTACTCATCATCACTTTCTTCCTGTGGAACCGTCATGCGGCACGGTCGGGTGCAAACATGACTCCCGGGTCACGCAACGAGGGGTCAACAAACCACGAGTGCGGGAGTACTCAACAAGACTTACCCGACTAAAGAAAATAGGAGAAGACTCGGGAATCTTTGGTCTAATAGGAATCAAGGTAAGGCTTTTAGCAAGAATCAAGGACTCTTTTAGCGAAAAGCTTACTAATAATAAATCCTTACTTTCAACATTTTATTTTTCAAGTAAGTTTCTAACCTATTCTAGGTGATCTTATACTATAGCAAATACTTGTAGAAATTCCATCACTTATCCCATCTCTTCTTTGTTTCATAATTAAACTACGATGTAAGTGGGAAACCAAGTCTCCATATCCAGAAGCACGCGGCGATTTCAAAATCGATTAACCCGGTGGGGAGTTCTTTCCACCACGACATATGTAGCACTTAAGCTTGCATATATCAACCCTTTCTGGATACTCAAAAGCGGAACCGCGTCCTCGCCACCCGAGAAATACCGTACACCTCCAATCCGGGACTTTAACCTACGAGGGTAGCATGTACTCCCGCCATCTCTCCACTCCCGGTCTTGGCGGTTGTATGTTTTCGATTTGACACCCCCAAGATCGGGCTTACGAAGTATGCGTCGAACTAGGGTCGGCGTGATGGGGTAACACCCATGACAGAGCGTGCCATTGGTCCAACGACCTCAGGCGCGGTGCGTTCCATAGTCTTGGTACACATTACTTAGCGCCGCGGTCCTTAATCGACAAGCGGAAATACTACACCGAGACTCCATTCTCGATTGCAAATTACCGGCCGGTCTCAACTTTATCACCATATCGGTATGGTTTCATCATATATCAACCTTTTTCATCAAAAGCCTCTTCGGGCTATCAAAAGGACTTGTCACATTTTGACTCAAAAGTCTAACTAGTATAGCCGGGCTAAAGCGTTCTAGCTTTCTAGCAAAAAACAAAGGTTATCAAGGTAGGTATTGAAATAAACAAGGTATGGTAATGCATCAATTAGGTTGCCACTCAACTCCTATCACCTAATACAAAGCAAAAAGCAAAGGTGATATAAAACTTTGTAAAACACAAGGAAATGTTTAAATGAACCGGGGCTTGCCTTGATCGGTGAAGTATTTGGACTCGGAACAACGGATCCGATATTCGGAATTCGGATCAGCGAGATAACCTTCTTACGAGACACGATCAACGACTTCACGATCTCCTTCGTTCACTACACGAGAGAATAAAGTATGCTTAACATGATGTCATGCATATAAACATGAGGTGCGAGAGTGCATGGAAAGATAAACAACTTGAGTGCGACTTTCCTTCACGATAAAGTTGCAACCTAACAAAACCAACTTGTTGAACTACTCTATGAGATATCATCACCATTGCCTACGGAGTTCTCAAGGACCATCGGACAGTGGTGTGGTTTAGGGTTCACAAAACAACCCAAAATCTATCCAAAACCCTAAGTTAGAAAGCATTAAACAAATTATTTATCACATGAAATGATAGGGTATAAAATAATAAAATTTAACTTTCTCAAAACAAGCCCAAAAAATTTTATACAAGTAGGTCAGGTCGTAAAAACAGTACCAAAACAATTTTCATGATTTTTGGATAAATAAAATAATTATTAAAAATCAAGGAAGATGCATTTTTCAATAAAAATTTGTATTTTTAAATCATGCCAAAAAGTATTTAAAATTCAAGTTTCAAATTTTTCATGGATAGACATACTCATGGGAAGGCTACACAAAAATTTTCAGAATTTTTAAAGCTATTTTGAATTTTCTATGAATTTTGCAAAGTTTGATACTATTCAAATAAAAGAAATTGGATAAAACATTTATAAATGAAAAATGGGTTCTGGGCGAATTCGGCCTGTTATTCATCGTGCGTGGCCCGATTCTGTTCACGGCCCAAAATGGAACGATAGCGGACCGCCGGGAAGGAGCGGTGTTGGGCGGCCCAACATGAGCGGTGCTTGGCGAACCTTTGTTCGCGTGCGGCGTGTGCGCTCACCGGCGGCGGTGTCAGCGCGCCTGTCCGTCTGTGGCCTTGGCCGTGTTCCGGCGCCGGCGATGGTCGAAAAAAAGAAAACCAACTTCATGAGCGTGGCGGGGGCTCACAGCGGATCGAGGACGGGGCTTGGTTGGGGGCGGAGCGGCGGAGAGGGTCGTCTGCGGCGGCGGCGGCTGCGGCCCGGTGACGGGCGGCGGCGTTAAACGCGTCGGGGCTTCAACTTCGAAAACCGGCGAGCCGTTCATGACCCCGATGTCAGGCGATAAAAGGACTAGGCTGGTTGGAAAACTCGCCGGGAAAAGCGGCGACGGCGGTCGATGGCGGCGCGCCTGCCCGGACTTCGAGGAAAACGGAGGCGCCGCGGCGATTTGGCGGCGAGGCGGGCTATGGCTAGGTTCGGAAGGTGCGCAAAGGAAGTTGCGGAGGCTGTTGGGAACTTGGTTGGATGAAAAAGCGGCCACGGCGGCGACGGCGGCGTGGGGCGGCGGGGCGACTCGGCGGCGGGTTTGGGGAAAAGAGAAAAAGCGGCGGCAACCATGGCCTATTTATAGGAGAGGAGGGGCATGGGAAGGTAGCTGGAGGGTCGCGAAGGCGTCGGTGGTCGGCGTCGGCGAGGTCGGCGGTGGGGCGGCGTGATTCTTGACGCCGGCGGTGGCGGGGTAGGATAGGTCGGGTTCTTTGTTCACCTTCAACCCTAACTCGAAAATTTCAAATTACTCCCAAATTTTGAACTAAACCCAAATTTTGAACTAAACTCAGAAATTTCCAAAAAGTAACCCCCTTAATTTTTCAAGATCTACAACTTTCACAATTGGACCATTTTCAAAATCTGCCTCTAAATATGACTTTTTGAAAAGCAGTTCCAAAATTTAAAATTTGAATTTAAAATTACTTTCAAAATCATGTAACAACTTGAAAAACTTTGTACATGACTTTTGTTCTTCTCAACAAGATCTACAAACTGGTTTATGGAAGTTTTTCTCAAATTTTGCATAAATTTTTTGAAATATTGAAAAGGGGGCAATTAGGGTTTGAATGAAATTCAAAATTGCTTCAAAATTTTGAACTGAACTTTGAAAACTCAAAATACCAACTTTGTTCAGTTTTTGAAAACCCTACAAAAATGCTTTAATAACCATACCCAAATTCTTGATGGTTTTTGAATAAAGAAAAAGGGATAAATTAGGGTTTTCAGATTAGGGTTTAGGCAAGGGGGGGTTTCGGAATCGATTTTCTCTTGCGTCTTTTCGACCGACATTGCAACCAAGCATAAAATAAACTTATTTTAGCTCAATGCAACACATGGTGGGCTAATCATGAATGCTTTGCAATGATCATGATGACATGTCGGGTTTTAGTGTTAATAACACCGGGGTGTTCTGACCCTTCCCCCTTAAAAGAAATCTCGCCCCGAGATTTAAAGTCCTAGGGTTTAGTAGCGGCAAAGGAAATGTGTCAAGCAAACACATCTCTAGCTATTGCATAAAACAAGAAGGGGTCTCACATTTATAAGGATTAAGAAAGTGGAAACTTGGGAAAGTTTTCCGTTAGGAAGTCTTCCGATTCCCAAGTAGCTTCTTCTTCGAGTGTTGATTCCATTGGATCTTGTACCATTTGATAGTTTTGCTTCAGGTGACTCGAGCTTTTACGGTCTAAGATCCGAATAGGATATTCGAGTAGGTCGGATCTGGTTCTAAGTTAACGTCTTCAAAAGCAACCACTCGATCACGGTACTCGTAGGCATTTCTTCAATTGAGACACATGAAAGACATCATGCCTTTGCGATAATCTTCACGGCAATCACGAGTCGATAAACAAGCTGGTCCTGTTTTTCCAAAACTTGAAATGGACCAATGTATCGAGGTGCCGGTTACCCTTAACTCCAAAGCGATTCACCCCTTTCATAGGTGACACTTTCAAGTATACATAATCTCCTATTTCAAATTCCAAGAATCTACGCCTCTTATCGGCATAACTCTTTTGTCGAGATTGTGCTTCTTTTAATTTGGCTTGCACAAATCTCACTTTTTCTTCAGCTTCCTTTACCAAATCTACTCCGTATAACCATCTTTCTCCAGGTTCGACCAATGCGGTGGGGTTCTACATCTGCGACCATACAGAGCTTCAAATGGTGCCATTTGAATACTTTCTTGATAACTGTTATTGTAGGCAAACTCTGCTAAGGGTAAACATTCATCCCACTTTTCTGAATAATTAAGAATATACGCTCTCAACATATCTTCCAAAATCTGATTCACTCTTTCCGTACGTCTGCCGTGCGGGGATGATAACCCGAACTATGATTTAGTTTGGTACCAAGTGACTTTTGCATTTGTTTCGAATTTGGACATAAACAAAGGACCTCTATCTGTTACAATGTGCTTTGGTGTCCCATGTAGACCTGAAAATCGATGGACATATAACTTGGCATAACCTATTGCGTCATACTTATCATGCTTTGGTAGAAAATGGGCTATCTTGGTAAGTCGATCAACTATAACCCGGATAGAATTAAACCCTTTTGATGTTCGGGTAATCCAACAATAAAATCCATCTTGATCTCTTCCCACTTCCAAGAAGGGACAGGCAAAGGATGCAATTGCCCTGCGACTTTCATGTGCACGGCTTTTACTTGCGACAAGTATCACACTTTCGGCTACATATCGGGCAATTTCAATCTTCATTTTGTCCACCAAAATCTACGTTTCAAATCGATACATCTTGGTACTTAGGGATGAATAGAATATCTGGTTAGATGGGCCTCATCCGAGGATTTGTTGGCGTAACTTCGGGGATTCTTTGGTACCACTAGTCGATCTTTAAACCATAGCACATCGATTCATCAATTACGGAAGCAAGTGGGTTTTCCACTTCTAACTTTTTTCTTTAATATGTGATATGCCTTTCTTGATCTTCCGAGCATCAATAACTGATTCTTGATGGTTGATTCCATGGTAGCATTGGATTTACCATACCATGCTCAACAATTCCTATGTTCAATTTCTCTAATTCTTGACATAAAGTTTTATCCTTTATGTTGGCTATAAGACAATTACAGCGAGGGTTCCGACTGAGTGCATCGGCAACAACATTTGCCTTTCCAGGATGGTAATGCACTTCTATGTCGTAATCCTTAATTAACTCTAGCCATCTTCTTTGGCGCATATTTAAATCGATTGGGTAAAAATATATTTGGACTCTAATGGTGCGTATATACATGACAAGTATTACCCAACAAATAATGTCGCCAGATTTTTAAAGCATGCACCACTGCAGCTAACTCCAAATCATGGGTTGGATAATGCTCTTCATGGTGCTTTAGTTGGCGTGATGCATAGGCAATAACTTTGCCTTCTGCATTAACACACAACCAATGCCAATACCGGATCGTCACAATAGGCGTCGAATGGTTTCTCAATATCATTTGGGCTAAGGCGGGGCGGTGGTTAGTGCTTTCTTCAAAGTCACGAAAAGCATGCTCGCACTCGGTGACCATTCAAACTTGGTGCGATTCTTTAATAACTTACGTGATAGGCTTTGCCACTCTTGAAAAATCAGGGAATGAATCGACGGTAATATCCCGCCATTCAAGGAAACTATGAACTTCATGAGCGAGTCGTTGGTGGTTTCCAATTGAGGATATCTTTCACTTTACTCGGGTCAGCGGCAACTCCTTTGGATGATAGCACATGACCCGGGGGGGCGTACTTCTTTCGGCCAAAAAGGCACACTTGCTAAATTTAGCATAGAGTTGATGATCTCGGTCGTTTTAAAACTATTACGAGATGCTCGGCATGCTCTTGTTCATTTTGGAATAAACAAGAATATCATCAATAAACACCACCACGAACTTGTCGATTCGACATAAATCTTGTGTTCATCAAATACATGAAATGAGTAGGGGCATTTGTTAAACCAAAAGACATAACCAAATATTCATAAAGACCGTATCTTGTGGTGAATGCGGTCTTTGGAATATCCTCGGGTTTAATCTAATTTGATGATACCCCGATCTCGAGATCAATCTTGGAAAAGACTTTTTGCTCCGGCTAATTGATCAAAAAGTAAATCAATCAGGGCGAGAGGATACTTATTTTTAATCGTCACTTCATTAAGTGGGCGATAATCTATGCACATACATCCTCAAAGTCCCAAGGTGAAGAACTAGGGCGATGAACCTTCTTTTTTCACAAAAATTCTTCTCCTCCGCGAGGATTTGGACATCCCCAAAGGCGAAGAACTTGGTCTAATAAACTTATTTTTTTTTCTATTAACTCTTGTGGCGAGTTTTCATTTGCAAGCTAATTCCTTGGGTGCCATTAACTTCTTGTAAGCTCTTGAGAAATGGGGCTTGAATTCATTCGGTGTGATTTTCAATTCTATCTTTAAAATTGAACATCTCTCTCGAGTTGTAGTCGGACAAATCATCCGGAAATACATCCTAAGGAAACTCACATACTCTATCGAAGATTGGAATATCTTTGATTTCCTTCACACACCGATTGCGATTCTTACAAAACTTTTTCAACTTTCCTCTTGACAAGAGTGGAAGTTGAATAAGGAGCTTTCGAATTTCTCTCTTTATTGAACTTCTAAAAGAAAACAAACAAAGTAACTTTACTTTGATAGTTCTATTATACATCTACGGGCCCATCTAGGTAGCTTACTATCAAAGCGAAACTATAATACATATTCTACAAAAACCCTCACTCCTACTTTATGGGTCATTCTCGACTCATTATCACTAACGTGAGGCTCAAGCGTCTTACGGATTTTCTTCTACTTCCATATCCTCTTGGATTACTTCACCCAAATCCTCTTGTCTTTGCTTGAGGTTGATGATGCGGGTTAAGAAGATTATTTCGGATGATGAATGCGCATGTTCAGATTAACCTCTTGAGCTTCAAGCTGAATTGCATAAGCCACCCGGTTGATGATTGTCTTGAATAAGGTGGTCCTGCGATGTTGGAGTGCGGTCTTCTCATGGACCGTCTCGATCGGTGCTTGACTACATTCACCATGCTTTTGAACACTTCGATTCAACTCCACTTGCATTCTTCAATTTGAATTCCATCCCGGCGCCTATCTCTAGCGACTTCATCCAAATCCCTAGTCGGGCGCTCGATTTCTTTTGAAGATCTTCCTTGGTCTTGCTACCGCTTCCTTCTTGAGCTTGGGCACGACGGTGCTTGCCGAGGGTCATTCCTTGCATAATTTGGTGCCTTGAACGCCCTTTGGTCGGTCTTCTTTTCTAGGGGTCGTTTTGGCACGGGCCATCTGTAGAAGTAGTTAAGATCAGATTACCAAGATTCGAGATAGGAGAATCTAAAAGTTTAGCAAGAATAGGGTTGATACTTTTAACCCAAACCACACTAAAGGGAAGGTAACATTAACAAGTAATTTAAACATGATGCATGAATCGAACCTACGTAACGATCAAACAAAACCTTTTCATCAAAAGATTTTTACGAATAGGGCAATATATAATGCTACTCCACTTATACCCTTTGGATTTAGATAAAGAAAGTTTTTCAATGGAATAAGATAAGAGAATAAGCAATTTGGACCAAAGTAAGAATAAAATTAGTTTGACCCAAATCATTTTGAAGTTTTATAAAGTAATGCTACATTAACAGCGGTAGCGGAGGCTCGATGCGGTATAGCGAGAACCTTCAAATTACGGGGCCCACATGTACTAATTATCGGTTTAACAACCTTTAATAGTCACACATGTGCACCTATAATCCGAAAAGTACTATTAACTTTTCCAACCGGGATCCGTTACGAGGTCATTGCGGTATTACAACACTTTTTCAAACATAATCAGGAGTAATATCAGCGGAAGATTTATATTACAATACTTTTACAATCATTTATTTGAAACAAGTTTTGCAATAAACAAAGTAGGAGTAGCGATAAGTTTATTTACACAAAAGACACTACTAGACCTTGCCCACGGGTCTCACTCCTTACTCATCATCACTTTCTTCTGTGGAACCGTCATGCGGCGCGGTAGGTGCAAACATGACTCCAGGTCCTGCAGCATGGGTCAACAAACCCCCGAGTGCGGGAGTACTCAACAAGACTTACCCGACTAAAGAAAATAGGAGAAGACTCGGGAATCTTTGGTCTAATAGGAATCAAGGTAAGGCTTTTAGCAAGAATCAAGGACTCTTTTAGCGAGAAAAGCTTACTAATAATAAATCCTTACTTTCAACATTTTATTTTTCAAGTAAGTTTCTAACCTATTCTAGGTGATCTTATACTATAGCAAATACTTGTAGAAATTCCATCACTTATCCCATCTCTTCACTGTTTCATAATTAAACTACGATGTAAGTGGGAAACCAAGTCTCCATATCCCAGAAGCACGGCGATTTCGAAATCGATTAACCCAGTGGGGAGTTCTTTCCACCACGACATATGTAGCACTTAAGCTTGCATATATCAACCCTTTCACGGATACTCAAAAGCGGAACCGGCGTCCTACGCCACCCGAGAATACCGTACACCTCAATCCGGGACTTTAACCCACGAGGGTAGCATGTACTCTCGCCATCTCTCCACTCCGGTCGGCGGTTATGCGTTTCGATTTGACACCCCAAGATCGGGCTTACCGGGGTATGCGTCGAACTAGGGTCGACCGTGATGGGGTAACACCCATGACGAGGCGTGCCATTGGTCCAACGACCTCGAGGCGCAGATTGCGTTCCATAGTCTTGGTGCACATTACTTACAGCGCCGCGGTCCATAATCGACCCGGAAATACTGCGAGACTCCATTCTCGGTGCAAATTACCCGGCCGGTCTCAACTTTATCACCATATCGGTATGGTTTCATCATATATCAACCTTTTTCATCAAAAGCCTCTTCGGGCTATCAAAAGGGACTTGTCACATTTTGACTCAAAAGTCTAACTAGTATAGCCGGGCTAAAGCGTTCTAGCTTTTTTAGCAAAACAAGGTTATCAAGGTAGGTATTGAAATAAACAAGGTATGGTAATGCATCAATTAGGTTGCCACTCAACTCCTATCACCTAATGCAAAGCATAAAGCAAAGGTGATATAAAACTTTGTAAAACACAAGGAAATGTTTAAATGAACTGGGGCTTGCCTTGATCGGTGAAGTATTTGGACTCGGATTAAGCGGATCTCGATATTAAGGAATTCGGATCAACGAGATAACCTTCTTCGAGACCCGATCAACGACTTCACGATCTCCTTCGTTCACTACACGAGAGAATAAAGTATGCTTAACATGATGCCATGCATATAAACATGAGGTGCGAGAGTGCATGGAAAGATAAACAACTTGAGTACGACTTTCCTTCACGATAAAGTTGCAACCTAACAAAACCAACTTGTTGAACTACTCTATGAGATATCATCACCATTGCCTACGGAGTTCTCAAGGACCATCTGACAGTGGTGTGGTTTAGGGTTCACAAAACAACCCAAAATCTACCCAAAACCCTAAGTTAGAAAGCATTAAACAAATTATTTATCACATGAAATGATAGGGTATAAAATAATAAAATTTAACTTTCTCAAAACAAGCCCAAAAATTTTATACAAGTAGGTCAGGTCGTAAAAAACAGTACCAAAACAATTTTCATGATTTTTGGATAAATAAAATAATTATTAAAAATCAAGGAAGATGCATTTTCAATAAAAATTTGTATTTTTAAATCATGCCAAAAGTATTTAAAATTCAAGTTTCAAATTTTTCATGGATAGACATACTCATGGGAAGGCTACACAAAAATTTTCAGAATTTTTAAAGCTATTTTGAATTTTCTATGAATTTTGCAAAGTTTGATACTATTCAAATAAAAGAAATTGGATAAAACATTTATAAATGAAAAATGGGTTCTGGGCGAATTCGGCCTATTACTGTGCGGCGTGGCCCGCCATCGTTCACGCCCAAAATGGAACGAGAACGGACCGGCCGGAAGGGAGCGGTGTTGGGCCGGCCCAACATGAGCGGTGCCCAGCCCAAGATCGCATTCACGTGCGCCAGCGTGTCGCGCTCACCGGCGGCGGTGCGGCGCCCACCGTCTTGCGCGCGGCGCTGCCGCCGTTCCGGGCGCCGGCGATGGTCGGAAAAGAAACCAACTTCATAAACGTGGCGGGGGCTTACCGCGGATCGAGGACGGGGCTTGGTTGGGGCGGAGCGAGGCCGGAGAGGGGTCGTTTGGCTAAGCGGCAAGAATACGGCTGTGACGGCGGCGGCGTTCCGCAAGACGTCGGGGCTTCAACTACGAAAACCGACGAGCCGTTCATGACCACGATGTCCAGCGATGCAAAAGGACTAGCTGGTTGGGCGAAAAGCTCACCGGAAAAGGCCGGCGACGGCGAGGTCGATGGCGGCGGCGCCGCCGGACTCCGGGAAGACGACGGCGACTCGGGGCGATTTTGACGACGAGGCGGGCTATGGCTAGGTTCCGAGGTGCGCAAAGGAAGGCGGAGCGGTTGGGGAACTTGGTTGGATGAAAACGGCACGACGACGACGGCGACGGCAACGGCGGCGACGAGCGACTGGCGGCGGCGGGTTTGGGGAAAAAGAAAAACGGCGGCAACCATGGCCTATTTATAGGAGAGGAGGGCATGGGAAGGTATTTGGAGGGGTCGCGAAGACGTCCGGTGGTCGGCGTCGCGAGGTCGACGGTGGACGGCGGCGTGATTCTTGACGCCGGCGGTGGCGGGGTAGGATAGGTCGGGTTCTTCGTTCACCTTCAACCCCTAACTCGAAAATTTCAAATTACTCCCAAATTTTGAACTAAACCCAAATTTTGAACTAAACTCGAAATTTCCAAAAAGTAACCCCCTTAATTTTTCAAGATCTACAACTTTCACAATTGGACCATTTTCAAAATCTGCCTCTAAATATGACTTTTTGAAAAGCAGTTCCAAAATTTAAAATTTGAATTTAAAATTACTTTCAAAATCATGTAACAACTTGAAAAACTTTGTACATGACTTTTGTTCTTCTCAACAAGATCTACAAACCTGGTTTATGGAAGTTTTCTCAAATTTTGCATAAATTTTGAAATATTGAAAAGGGGGCAATTAGGGTTTGAATGAAATTCAAAATTGCTTCAAAATTTTGAACTGAACTTTGAAAACTCAAAATACCAACTTTGTTCAGTTTTGAAAACCCTACAAAAATGCTTTAATAACCATACCCAAATTCTTGATGGTTTTTGAATAAAAGAAAAAGGGATAAATTAGGGTTTCAGTTAGGGTTTTAGGCAAGGGGGGTTTCGAATCTCGATTTTTCTCTTGCGTCTTTTTTCGGCCGACATTGCAACCAAGCATAAAATAAACTTATTTTAGTTCAATGCAACACATGGTGGGCTAATCATGAATGCTTTGCAATGATCATGATGACATGTGGGGTTTTTAGTGTTAATAAACGCGGGGGTGTTACTGGGCCACATAGTGACTCCGACTAGAGATGGACCGGGGGGCCCGATTGCCCCGAACCATTATAAATCTTTGCGTCTTGTATCCCTTGAGCTAGGCCATCGAAGTCCCACACGAGCTATTCGCCCGATTTTTATCTGTGTCCGTGGTATATCCGCCATATTCGACCACGACAAATACTCTCCCTCCATCCCACAAATAAAATAGCTTCTAGGTGGATGGCACACAAATTAATACAACAGCAAAAAAATTAAAATATTATCCTATAGAAAACTCGTAATCCACAAATAAATAAACTTACGCACGGATGCACGTGTGAAAGAAAACGAGTGAACAAGGAGCTTGGAGCTTATTATTTTAGCACTTTGATGCGCACTCCTCCGTCCCCGAGAATAAAGCGTGGTTCTCGCTTCACGAGAAAAAAACTACCGACAATTATATATTAAAATATGATTAATATTTATATTACATAATTAGTATTATTGGAAAGATATTTTGATCTAGTTTTGAACATATTCATTTAGAAATTTAAATCTTATCGTATTTTCTACAAATCGAGTCAAACTTGTGGCACGAACACCTAAAACTACGTTTAATTTGGGACATGATTAATATTTATATTACATAACATTGGAAAGATATTTTGATCTAGTTTTTTAACAAATTTATTTATAAATTTAAATTTTATACGTATTTTTACAAATCGAAGTCAAACTTGTGGCACGAACACCTAAAGCTATGTTTAATTTGGGACGGAGGAGCACGGAGCGGCAAACTTGTGGTACGAACACCTAAAACTACATTTAATTTGGGGACGGAGTGTGACACGAACACCTAAAACTACGTTTAATATACGTTTAATTTGGGATGGAGGGAAACTACGTTTAATTTAGGGGAGTGTGACACGAACACCTAAAACTAGGTTTAATATACGTTTAATTTGGGACGGTGGGGACGGAGGGAGTACCTAAAACTAGGTTTAATATACGTTTAATTTGGGACGGTCCGAGGGAGTACCTAAAACTAGGTTTAATATAGGTTTAATTTGGGACGGAGGGAGTACCTTAATATACGTTTAATTTGGGGACGGTGGGACGGAGGGAGTACCTAAAACTAGGTTTAATATACGTTTAATTTGGGGACGGTGGGGACGGAGGGAGTCCTAAAACTAGGTTTAATATAGGTTTAATTTGGGACGGAGGGAGTACCTAAAACTAGGTTTAATATACGTTTAATTTGGGACGGTGGGAGTACCTAAAACTAGGTTTAATATACGTTTAATTTGGGGACGGTGGGAGTACCTAAAACTAGGTTTAATATACGTTTAATTTGGGACGGTGGGAGTACGGAGCAGCAGCAGCAGCCACAGCCCCGGTACCATTTGTTGGGGGGGAAAATTCAAATCTTAGATGTGCTTTTATCGGTGGGAGGGAGTGGTGTTTTGTGATTTCTTCAGCCTCAGTTGAAGAGTTTGTTATAAAAAAAAGGAGTTTGTAAGCCAATAGCCAATCTAATGACCTCTTTATCAAAAAAAACTAATGACCTTCCCTTCATGGAGTACTCAGGGGAGAAGTTCGAGCGATAATTTGTTTTACAAATTAAACACTTCAACACGATCAAAGATTCCAAATTAGTGCAGCGAGATAATCACAGTTGCTTCCACTTCCACACTGGTTTATTACTGATCAGTACATACTTACATTAATTAAAGCAGAGTCCACGTGCACACACTGCACCGAACAAACTCGAACACACACCGAGTCGAGACTCGAGACGCTTCCAGAAACCAACAGAAGAAAAGAAAAAAAAAAAGCGTCTACTGCGTCTGCTCCTGGAGCAGTGGCGGCGCGACGTCGACCCTCGCAACGCCACCCCTGTTCTCGGCGACCTTAGCGACCTCGACTTCGCCGACGACGACCTCCCCTAGCCGCCTCATCCTCCACTCCCCCTTCACCTTCCTCCTCGTAGTTAGGGTCGTTGGGGTCGATGGCGGGCGGTGCCGGATCTAGCTGGTCGTCGACGACGCCACCGGGTCCGTCCCAGGTGTACTTGCCGCCGCGCCCGGACTTGGGCGGCGGCGTGCCGATGCCCACGCCGCGGGGCGCGTTCGCCGGGTGGCGCTCGAAGCGGTGGAGCCCGTGCTCCTCCAGCTTCCGCTCCACGTACTTGACCGTGTCCGGGCGACGTGTCTCCGGGATCGGCATCTTCTCCGTCACCTTCTTCCCCTCCTCGTCACGGTGCGTCACACGCATGTACGCCGCCATTGTTGGTGTCGGTGTTGGTGGTGCTGCTCTCGAAGGTGTGGGTTGGACTGTGGAACTGATGCGCTGGTTGTACTAGCTTGTTCTTTGATCTCTGCGTGCCTGGCTTGTGGTGATAAGGATGGTGTTGCCGGCGAGGGATTTATAGGGGGAGGAAGGTGAGCGGTGGAGGAGCGCCGGAGGTGTCTAGAAGGTGAGCGAAGGTGGCAGAAGGAGACGGCGACATCTAGAGCACACGTCTTGAGTCACGACGCCACCGCTTTGGCTGGAACGGAACGGAAATATCCATTCGCCCGCGTGACGCGGCGGATATGGACGAACACTTGCTCGCGTGGCGACTGCTGATTGGCGCCATCAGGTGTGGCAGCAAACTGTTGAAACGGTTCCTGCACAACAGTACAAGTGCAAATTCAATCAGAGCACATCTCCCATTTATTAAAAAAAAAACAATTGGTACACCCTTTGTCCATAAATAAGTGTCTTCTTTTGACTTTTATCAAACTTGTTTGATCATTCGCATATTTAAAATTTTTTAATAAATATAACTTATTTTGTTATAACATAAAAATATCTCTAATAATAAATTAAGTCATAACAAAATGAGTAACATTTATTAAAACTTTTTAAATAAGACTAATGGTCAAAATAAGAATGATGAAAGTTAAAAAAGTGCACTTATTTGTGATCAAATAAGAACAATAAGGTGTTTTCATGTGCTACAAAATGTTTTGTAAGTACACCCTACGTCCCATAAATAAAAAGTCCATTCTTTACTTATATAATCCTCGTTTAATTGTTTGTCTTATTCAAAATTTTTTTGAGAAAATCAAGTTATTTTGTTATGACTTATTTTATCATTAGATATACTTTCATAATGCTTTATTTATTTTATTATTTATATCAAAAATAAAATAAGACAAAGAGTCAAACAAGGATGGTAGAAGTTAAAAACGAACTTTTATTTATAGGACGGAGGGTGTATATTCAATTTTTTTTTCCCACTACCCGGAGAGTACTTTGCATCAGGGATCCTGGAGCAACCGCGTTGAGTCTATTGAAATAGAAAGAAGAGCAGTTCAATCATCATGGTAAAAAAAAAAAGACCAAGATTCTGAGTGAATTTTGAATTTTTTGCAGATGCTATTATAACATATTCAGTGCTTCCAAATACAACTTTCTAATACTCCCTCAATCCCTGTACAAGATCTAAACATTCTGAGTGGTCACAATTACAGTGAAGCCAATGTTATTGGGGAAGGGAAGACTCAATTTTCTCTTTATTTGGGAGGAGACGAGGAATACATTGATAAAAAAAAAGGTTAGTCTGGTGGACCAAGAATAATGCAGTATTCCTTCAAAATGGCAGTTCTACGAGGATAAAAGTCACGACCACCGGAGCTCTTACTAGCTGCTTACCGCATTCGAGCTGTGAATCATGCCAAGAACGTTCGTGACCAGAGCACAAACCAAACAAGGGATATACTCCTACCATGCATATACTTCACTCCATCAGGAATTCAGATACAGGACAAACAAACTGGACAGCGGCAATGATGGACGAAGCAGAATTAAGATAACTGTCAGTGACGGGACACTAATATTCTGTTCGAGTGTTTGAGAAACTGGCATCTCTTAAAACAGATTAGAGCATCTACCACATCCTACTGATCTTGGCTAAACCATCCTTAATCTTCTAGCATCTACTTCAACAGCCATACCCCACATAACAAAATGAGTCAGGGATGAGGCCACAAAAAGAAACCGGCAACAAGTCAGCCGCCATAATCATCAGCTCCTCTGATCTACTCTACTCCTGGGGAGTCAAGCTGACGTTGATGTCAGGAGAGGCCCTGTGTGGCATGGTCAGGGAGCTCGTCGCAGGCCAGCCATCCATGGTGAAGCCTGTCATCGGCGTGTTCAGGTTCATGGCGCCATGCTCCACGCTGCTATGAGGATGGGGTTGGTGAAGCGCAGCTGAGGGTGGCGGCGGTGCATGGAAGCCGTTGCCGGGACCTGCCTGGGAGATTGGCATGGCGGTGGTGAGCATAGGAGGGGGAGCCACAGGTGCTGGTGGTGCTGGTAGTGCCGGGACAGCAGGTGGCTGCTGCTGCTGCTGCAGGTTCATCCTCCTCTGATGCTGCTTCACACTGTTGGGCAGGAAGCTCCCCACGATCACCTGCCATGCCGAGATTTATCATAAAATTTCTATGTTAGAACCAACAAAGGATATATATAGCTCAGCATTTGCCATCAATCTGTGAACTGATACGATACAGAATGCACTGAATTTAACAAGGAATGAATGTTTTTGTGCTCTCATGTGTTCAGTGTGATGACTGCATCCAAAGTTTGGTTCAGGTTTCAGTTACAATTTACCTGTATAGGACTTGCAGCACGCAGCATCCCAGCCACTACACCGCCAATGACACGGCCGTCAGGGCCAGCAAGAGAGACACTGAGCCCGCCTGTTCTCTTCCGTCCTTCCTCAGCCATTGTGAAGGAGCCCATCAATCGCAGAAGCTCAAAACAGCCCTGAAGACCAAAAACACATCAGTGCCCCCTTAAATTGTACATGTGCACGACATCATTGTGATCCCAGGCTATAGCAATGAAACAACTTCGAGATGAAAGTGGTCACTTTCCATGCACATGGGAGTTGATGATTTTCTGTGTATTGTTTGTTACAGTTAGAATCGGAACTTAAACAATTCTTCCTGGTGCCTGAAACAAATCAGAGCAATAGGGGACATACGGGAGGCACAGATGGTGGAAGAGCCATAAAACAAAAGAGAAAGTGGAGCTTTTCCAGACACAATAGTCTCCCTGCTGGTGAATCTATGACGGTGTTTATCTATTAATTCTTACTGCAATCAAGTCAAAACATGTGACTTGCATCGCTAAATCTAGGGCCGAATGAAAGATCCAATTAAGGTTGACATTTTGTCCACAAAAAATAAATAAATCATTGGAACCGAAGTCACTGCTTGATGTGCCTACAGAGTATAAATAAACAACTCTAAAATAAAATACACTGAATTTGTCCAGAGGGACTTCATAGTCCTAATCTGAACAAGAAGAATGATAAGATACAGAGAGTAACACTCAACAGTACATACATACCTCATAGGTGAAGGTGCTACCAGATGGATCCGGCTGCCTCAATGTTACATTAGAGATTGTCCCATTGGCAGAGAGGATGCAAACCGAGCGTGGACCCTTCTGAGAAAACGACATTATGCGCGCCGCCACATCCTACCAAAGAATTGGTCAAGAAGCTCAGTGGTACCGTTAAGATAGTCAAGCACTGCACACTAGCCAAGCAATGCCAAACTAGCTGCAGCATGACGCTGCCGATGATGATGGAACACATGTCTTACCTCCCCAGTACCCACGATGATCACATGAGGTGTGAAGCTCCCTCCGGCTGACATGGCGTACCATTCCCCTTTTGCATTGGATGAACACCATTCAGACAGCGAAATGAACAGTTGTTAAGTAACTTAACTACTCAATCAATGATGAAAGAGACCTTAATCGCAGCTAATTGGTAAGAAATTTAAGGATTAGGTTCATTAGGTAATCCACCCAGGAAAAATCTGAGAGAGAATGCGCGCACAAAATTGGTAGGAAAAAGGGGATACAAACATGATAATCGCATTAACAATTATTAACACAAAAGATGAATGCGACGAACAGAAGAACTGTGGTAACAGGTAACGAATGTTGGACTTGTAATCCTCTTGAGTGTGAAAACTAAAAAGCACATACACATCACCCCAACTGGACCCCATCCCAATCCAAGCAATGTAACAGAAATCAACAAGGGGAGCAAACATTGCAAGAAACTAGAACTCAAAAAAACGAAATTTTTGAGCTGCCGAAGAAAAGAAAAATGAGGACGCTTTGCATTTTGGGGGGCATACTGACTGACCTAGGGAGGCTAGGATCTGGCGCCTCCCGGAACCGCGCGGCCGTCCCCGGCGGCGTCCGGAGCTCAGGTTGGCGTGCTCAGTCTGCACGGCCGTCTGGACGCCGTTGCTCCCGGCGGCCTCGCTCGGCTTGTCCCCATTCCCCAGACTCCAGGCTAGTGGTGGAACTGGGTGGCGTCCCCACCATGGCCGCCAGCCGCAGCTGGTGGCGGGGATGGAGTGGGGGACGTCGACGGCGAGGAGGGAGAGAAGTGGTGGTACCCCTTGGCTGCTTCTTGCGCCTTTGTCATGGAGATTTCTGCTCCGAACAAACCGTGGCCGGATTCATGGTGGCCACCTGCCACTCACAATGCCCTCCCTTCCCCCCATCCTGAATTCGAAGGGGGGCTCTTCTTGGTTGGAACTTGCTTGCTGGGGAGTAAAAATTTCTTGGTCTTTTGGTTTTGCTTCTTCGCTTGGCAGAGGAAGGCGGACAAGAACAGACACCAGTTGTTATACCAATGTCATCAAAGGAAAGGATTTTTGAAGTAGGGGAAATTACAGAGAAAGAAAAGAGTGGGAGGGAGAGAGATTTTGATTTTGGGGGCGGAAACGCGCACAAGAATGGGATGGCGGGGTTTCCTGCTGCTCTGTGATCCTCTCTCCTTTGACCAACTATCTGATTGGTTGGACTGGAAGAGTGTACTAGAGTCCAACGGAACTTTCATTTTTCTATTGAACAGTAAAGTAGCGAATGAAGACAACAATATCTACAGAAAATGGATAAGATAAATAAGAAGAATAGTTTAAACAATTGTATTGCATAATTTTATTTTTAGTAAAAAGAAAATGCACATTCTTAGAGTATTTTTTTTCATAAGCATTGGGTTTTTTTTGACAACAAATTTACATTGGGGTTTGTTCCATACAGTTCATTACTACTCACTGCCTCACTCTCCATCTCCCGTTCTCCACTGACATTATGACATCACTATGCCTACACTGCACAACTTTGATTATCACAGATCTTACGGTTAGATTCCTAAAACAATGATAACATATACAGGATTAAATCTATTGCTTTTGTCAACAACAGAGATTAAATTTAAAAGTTAGCGTGCATTTTAAACTGACATTTTTTTCATGAGTTTAGTACTATGAATACTACTAATGCCCGTTAGTTTATCATCTTTCTATGCAGCTTTCACAATGTGCCTCTTCTTTTGAATATTCAAAATCACATAAAAAGATCTTTCTTATTTTGTCCTTTTTTTTTCCAGTCTGAAGACAGAGTTTGAAGAACTCAGGAAAATGTTTTTTTTTTTTTTAAGAGGAACACGGGGAAATACCTGTGCGGTAAAATTATCGCAAGCACGCGCACCAAAAATTGCAGCACCTGTTTTGCTGGGCCATCTTGCCCTGCACACTTCACAGCTGTCCATTCTGAGAGGATAAGATTGAAGCTGGGGGCCTTTTTGGGAAATCAGTAGCTAGGTTAATTCAAAGAGGAAATAAAAAATACAGTCAAATCCATGACGTCCTGCAGCTGTAAAAGTAAAAGCATGAAATCCTCGTCATCATAAAACTATGAATGAATGGCTGAATAAACAAGGCTACGGATAAGAGTATGCGTCCTAGTAGTTCTATAGCAAGAACTTCACTTTGTTAGTAGTAGTATCAAAAACAAAAAGAATGCACAGGAAGATGCAGACAAAGGCTCAGGTCTGGGTGCTCTTATATCTTATCTTAAACATAAGAAAAAGAAAAGTGTTGGTATGAATAGAAAACGTGTACACAAGTAAATAGAGAAGAAGATTAAGTTAAATATAAGTTTAACGAAATATGTAGAGCACGAAACACAGAGAGTTCCACTGTTCCTTGCCTTGGAAATATCAAAGCTCAGTGGGCACAGCTGGATAGGTCTGCAGAAGTTAACTCTGAACTAGCACGGCAGCTGGAGCAAATTTCCGCGGCATCCGCTGCAAAAAGATGTGTGAGCTGCTACCTGGCGGCCTGCGGATCAAAAAAGCTGATTCACAATGCCCAATAGCTATAGCATTCATTGCATCTCATCAGATACTGAAATGCAGAACAAGATGTTCAGAGTGTGAGCACAGCTGTGTAGAAAAAAATTGGGACACTTCACAACCTGCTTCTTTTTTTTTTTTTTCTCTCTTTGTGAATTCTTTGAATTAGTCCACTCCACAGAAATTCTGATTCACCAATTGTAATACTAATACAGATCACAGCATTTTAAGTTCTGAATATAACCTGCCAATCTGCTCTTGGTTCAGTGAACAAGAAGACAGAGAAAGACAGCACTAAGAAATTTGAAGTGCAAAATGTTTGTTACACTGGAACTTAGGAGATAATCTTTTGTTTCTTGAAAGGACTGGCTGTGTCTCCTTTAAATTTTTTCCAAAAAACATTCAGGGAAACAGCACTTTCAATTATTAGGGAGGACAATCAAAGCTGGCAGAAACAAAATGACACAAGCATAAGACACACGGAAAAAAAAAACAACATTACTTCCCAAAATAACAAATATGATCCACAAGCAGCCTAATCGCAACCAAAATAGAATGATTGTAGTTGCGCATTTGTAAAAAAAAAAGACCTAGATATCATCATTATTCGAAAGTAGTTTCCCTTTCCTTTTGAAACATAGAGGATAGTTTACAGGCCATGCCATCCCATGCAGTCTCATGTTTTACCTAAAATATCTGATAATCTCGAATCAGAGGTGGGACAGCCTGTTCTCAATTGTTGAGCACCAATGGAGAAGGTTCTAGCTGAGCCATGCCTGTATAAATCACTACTATTAAATGTCATGAAGAGAACTTAAAAAGTCATCTGTTATGAGTCGAAATCCTTCAGTGATGGGCTTATAGCTATGGACTCAGTCATACAGAACAAAAAACAACAAAGTACCGAGAGGCACAGAACTGAGAATCTCTACTACTCGTTTTGAGTGATCTCGTTGTTTAAAATTTAAACAGTTAATGACCATTAAACGACATCATGAAATATCTAAAATAATCCATCGTTTAATACACTGTGGATACAGAGGGGAAAAGATACAAGTTGTATTAATTTCCATTGGAGATACTGACAGAAGCTGAGTATGGATTAATGGACAGGTCAAGTGCACCCAGAAGGAACCAAAACTCGTCTCCCAGGATTTGGTATAGTATACTTCATTATCGATGAGACTTTGGTAAAACTGTCATGATAGTGATACCATGTGATTAAGCTAAAAAAAAATGGATATTCCTGTATCAAACGTTTTTGCAGGTTTCTTGTTAGTATAAAACAAATGGGACAAGAAAAAGCATCTCACGCGCCCTTTCTTGTTACACAACTTTCAATATGATAAACAGGTACCAAAATTTAAAGCTGCCAAATCACAATTAAAGTAAACAACCGGAGACTCAGACCTAGAGGACCTTTTCTATTCTTAGGCGGCGAAATAATCTGCCACCTAATCTAACCATGCACATGGCCTCTAAAGCAACCTTTCTGGTAATAACCGATGGGAACAATAGCAATAGTAGAGGTGCTCCCCTCTTGCCCCTCTTGTTTGGCTAAAAAAATAGCAATAGCACTATTGAGAGTTCTTTTGGAGCGAAACAGGGGAAGTTGCTCTGCCATTTCATTATAGAAGAAAGTAGCAGTAGTATTTATAGGATTTCATAGGTAGACTAAATGCTAAAAAAAATAATCCATACTAAAATCAACAATAACTAATTGGCAGGGCTATTGGGAGTTGCATGTCGTGTCAGCATTGAGCTTCGGTGCTAAAACTTTACTAACTGTACCATGCTCACTATTAACAGATAAAACATTGATGCTTAAAGATCAGAAGATGTACTACCTGCTTCAACAATATAGTGGTTGGCAAAAATTGACAGGGAATTTATTGCACCATAACAGCGGCTTTGCCAAAGTAAATCAATAGCACACATGATACATAGAGCCAGAGTTACTATTTTTGCAACAAAATCAAGTATATACACCACCGGGATTGACTCACTTTTTGTTACCAAACTACAAATAACAGTGGAAATGTTGAGGCTTGAACAATATGTCAGTTGAATATCAAATGCTGTGGAGCACTTTTTATTTTTGTATAGTCTTGCCATAAAAACACCTCAACAAAACTTAGTTGAATACTATGAATGTAAGAGGGGAAAAAGTGATCATGATTGATTTACTGACTCGTGAGAAACCAAGTTTCATATGCTTCTTCAATCAATAATTAATCACTCTAAAAATGTAAGAATACATCACCAAGCCTAGTGTTGAATAATGTTACCATAAAACAACATATGATGCTTGCTTCCTCAAGAAAAACGTACTTGAATATTATAAAGAAAAGATTGTTACCATGATTGAACTATCACTCTCGTGCACACCAAATTTCAGTTGCTACTTCAGTCGAGAACAAATCTCTTAAAATATATGTTGCACAAAACCATCAGAAGTTTGCAGCTATGGTTAAGTTTTGTACAGGTTGTACATAAAGGGATGACAGAAAACAGAAGTTTTGATACTAACTTAGATTTTGGCAGTAGGTGCTACCTTTACACGTTCTTATGTTCCGACTTAGATAATGACTCAACAAATGAGGTGCGGTTAAAGAGTGACTTCAATGTAGCAAGAGTCCTTACATTCAGACTGACAATCATACTAATATGGCAATAAAATGCTGAGGACCAAAAAAAAAAAAAAAAACCAGGACCTGGGGGGACGACGTCCCACCGGTATCTCATTAAGAAGATCTTCTCACCAGATCCCGGAAAAACCCCGAACCCGGCCCCGCCCCCCGCGACATGGGGAGCCCACATGCCCGTGAGATGGGTGGGGCTTCACACCATCCCGTGAGATGGGTCGGGCTTCACACCATGCTTTGGCACACGAGGGGGGGGCCGGGGGGATTTTTTGGTGGGAAATCATGCGTCCGAGAGGACTCGAATCCATGACTGGTGGCCTCCCAGCCGGGAGTGCTCACCAACTGAGCTATGCAATGGGTCAGGCTTCACACCATGATGCAAGTTTTTAATGACTGTGGTAGATGACCAAAGTTCACTTTTTCCCAGTCGTGACTTTAAAAAGTTCATAGCTGAGCTGATGAACACTTTATTATAACTGAAGTAGATTGGAGAAGGGGAAGAACATCCGAATTTCTCATGAGAAAAGGTAAATTCACTGCCTATGAGAAAGAGCTTCCATACTCCATAGGGAAGTTCGATATTGTTTTGGACCCTAACAATTAAATGTTGTTTTGAAGTTTGAAACGCCCGGACAAAAACTTTTCTGCATTAACTGAAGAACAAATTTTATAGCAATTCTTGGAACTAGGAACTATCACTCTATCAGCAGGTTGGGTAAGAATTTTTCAGAGATACAGAATCACAGATCAAGACTGAAGCAAGGTCAGGAGCAAAATGAACACTGAACATGGTTCCTGTTGAAGGTCTGAGGCATGATGGTGGCCACTGAAGTTGATACCGTAATTCGTAATGCAAGCAAACATGTGAGAAAATATAAACCAACTGAAGGCATGGTGCTCATCTCATCTCTATGTCAGTAGAAACAAGGGGAGGGAACATATGCTGTAATCACGAATTCAGTAGTGGTCGGTTCCCTGTTTATGATGATTCTGGAAGCCATAACTACAGGCTAACCACATCATCTCAACAGGAGGCAGAAGAACATGATTTGCATCACGGCGCGAGAAATATGAACCTACTGCAAGAAGATTTTCAGAATCAAATGCTTGATTGCATTTGTCGGACAAAAAATTAGGTTAAGGGATTAATTATTTCTGCGTGTCTGCATCAAACAACCAACCTAAATTATCAGAGATCCGCACACCGAAGCACGCACGGAATTAGCAATGGAAAAGGAAAATTATGCTCCGTGACTCCGTGTTGATATCAACATGGCATGGTGTTTGGGAGTTTGGAAAGAGACGCAGATGATGGGGTACCTGGGGAGTGATCGGGAGTTTAGGAAAGGAAAAAAAGTCTATTTTTCGGTCCCTCAACTTTTGCGAAAGTCGATTTTGGTCCCTCAACTCAAAGCCGGACAAAAGCGGGTCCCTCAACTTTTCAAACCGTGCAGATTTCGTCCCTCGGCGGGTTTGGGCCGGTGGTTTCGCTACAGTAATTCCGGTTTTGCTACAGTGACTGTGGTTTCGTTTTTTCCTTTTTCTTATTTATTTCGGCTGAATCTTTCAAAAATTATAGTAAATCACAGAAAAATTATAAAATAGAAAATCTAATTTTGTTGGACTCCACATAAGTAAAGCTACACAATGAATATATAATATGGTATACTTTAATATAAAATTTTTGCTAGGAAGGTTTTTGCCTTTTTTCTTTTTATTTATTTCAACTCAATATTTAAATATCATAATAAATTATAAAAAACATATAATTGAAAAACCAATTTTGCTAGACTCCACATGAGCATATTTACACAATAAAGATATATAGGTGTACTATTTAATTTATTGGTCGGTTCCATCGATCGGGTTCACGGCTCGCGTGTACATCGCGTGACGCCAGATCAAGACAACAAACCTAGCTAACCTAACCCAAAGCTAAAGAGCCACAAGTAACTATGTATTGCGTTATTAAGGCGCCTCATATGGAGTTCAACAAAATTGAATTTTTTTATTTTATAATTTTTCTATAATTTACTATGATTTTTTAAAGATTGAGATGAAATAAATAAAAAAAAAAAAAGGCAAAACCTTCTAGTAAAAATTTGTACTAAAGTATACCATATTATATATTCATTGCGTAGCTCTACTCATGTGGAGTCCAACAAAATTGAATTTTCTATTTTATGAATTTTTCTGTGATTTATTATGATTTTTGAAAAGATTCAAAATTTAAATAAATAAAAAAAGGAAAAAACGAAAGCACAGCTACTGAAGCAAAAACCGGAGTTATTGTAGCGAAAACCGCCGTCCAAACCCGCCGGGGACGAAATCTGCATGGTTTGAAAAGTTGAGGGACCCGTTTTTGTCCGTTTTGAAGTTGAGGACCAAAATCGGGACTTTCGCAAAAGTTGAGGGACCAAAATAGACTTTTTCCTTAGGAAAATAAGCGAGGTGGCCGCCGGCGACGGCCGCCTCGGTCGGTGCCATCAGCCGTCGTCCGCAAGCGAGGCAGCTGTCTAGTGGCCTAGTGGGCCTCGGCCCTAATGGTTTGGCCCACGGCAATGGTAGTGAGCCAAAGCATGGTGCCTCGTCGACAAGGTCACATCAGCCCATGGGCCGTGGCGCCCCGAGCTTGATAAGAGCTCGTTGAGGGCATGTTTGTTTCCCGCCTTTCGGAGCTTCTTCTTAAATGTCACTAGTGTGCCGCATGTTTGGTATGGAACCGATGACGGGGAGCCAGACACCTGAGATTCAAACATAATTCTATTTATTTATTGTGCATGAATTTTCAGTTTTGAGTACAAGCATTATATATTTTTTTAAAAAAGGCAATAGCACCACTTGGGTCATGTGTTGCCTAGCTTTATTAGGAGGTGATTACACTGGACGCGTCATCACATTCACTGGACGCAAAATGGCAAGAAGAGAACATATACTCCTCAAACATTGCAAGAATCTAGCAAGTTGTCGGATCAATTAAGGCTTTACTTGGTTGCAGTTTTTTTTTTTTAGATTACACAATACAATGTAGACGCTCAACATGCACGGACACTGACCTCTATAAACACACATACGTAAACCCTACTCCTATGAGCACCTTCGAATGACTGAGCCGGCAAATCTTTAAGTTCACGAAGTACCCTAATCCACATGTGTCAAAGTGGCCTTTGATGTAAAAATTACTATCACGTGGATTAAGGTGGATAGCAGTCAAAACAAGATCTGATGTCGTCAGATATAAAGTATAAACACCCCTCGCCTATCCAATGGACATAAGATATGATTAATGGGCCAGATATTACGTTCAAAAAAAAGATTAATGGGCCAGATATATAAAATGTCGAAACTGTTCTCCTTATTAATTTTGCATAATGATACAAATAATACGTACCAATTTCCTTACAATCCATTTTATTTATGGTGATAAATGTTCAGGGATGAAAGGAAACAAACAAACTTGGACATGAAACAAGAAGCACAAAGTAAACCTGCAAGCACGCTCTCTGATCTGAAATGGATGCCCTCTTCCACACAACAAATGTGCTCGCCAGATGTCTTTGCACGCAGATTCTGGGGGTTCTTCCGGTAATTACTGTGTGTCCAAAATTACCTCCACCCCGACCTTATCAACGACTTTATCCTCCTCTTCATTAAACATGTCTTCGCTTATATCTTCGGCTGTCATGCCCCGTCCACTCTAGTACTCTGCACAGTGAACTCTTCCTTCCTGTGTGCAATTTCAGTTCCAGGTTCCTTCTGCTGCGCCTGCAATGTTATGGTGACACTATACATGGATCGTGGTAGAACAACTCCTTTGTCTGGTTGCATGCTGTATGCTACTTCGCTCGTCGTTCCGATCATGAAGGCAATGCAATGATCCGTATCGTTGGTCAACTGAATTGATCGTGACTGTTGTGTGTTAAGCTCAACTGGAAAATGAAGCTCCAGCGGCTCGACCCCAAGCATGTCATCCAAGCAAGAATTTTTCTGCACCAGAAACAGAGGTAAGCGGATTTATTACCATGAGACATATATCCTATGACGTAGTTTTGCAGGCTCGTGGAATGGAAGCCTTAGTACTAAAGCCTCTTGAGGTCGATGGGAATGCGAGCACGCATAGCTTACCCGGTCGCGTGTGTTTAGTTCACCTAGTATATCCCAAATATTTGGCCTCTGCATTGGATTATTGTCTCTGCATCTCAATGCCAACTCGAGGCATTTAGTGACTTGTTGGTGCCAAAGCGGTGTATACTTCGCCGATTTATTCCACCGGTGCCTCCATCTTCTGAGCACCTGTCATTTGATAAAAAGTGGAATAGAATGATGGGTAGATACAATATGCAAATGCTACGATTTGAGCAAATATATAATTTGGTTGTGTGGCAGGTGTGGTCATACACCCAACCACACATATGTTAGAGTCATCTCCAACTCAAGTTTGGATGCTTATTTTCTTCTTAATGAAAAAACACTTGGTTCCTCCTAGGTCAGTCACATTTTTACAATGTGCAAATGTTGAAATGCACAACTCACAGACACATCATGGTATGCAACTCCTGAACCAGTTGACGGAGCTGGCAATGGAAAATTCCCTTGTTTTACCCTTTCATCCAAACAAGCACAAATAAGAAGGTCCACTACTTGATGGTGGCCACAATTGAAAAGCAAGGTAACTCGTGTCTCAGGATGGACGCCCCCACCCACTTTTAAATTATAAAAAAGGACATTTTCTATGCAGTGGTAACTGGTAAGACAAATCACTTACACTGTTTATACTGGGCCACCGCATGCATCCTGTCACTAGCTCTGTGATTACGACACCAAGACTATAAATGTCGGACTTAGCTGATATTATGCCGTCATTCATGTATTCCGGAGCACAGTATCCTCTGCATTAAAGCATCCATGCATGACAGAAGAACGAAACGAATTAGAGAAACTAATAATAAATATCATAAAAGACAATGGATGCACTAATTAATTATTGTGTGTAGCTTACCGTGAAATAAAGCATTCTGAACTCGTTTGTGGTTTCTCGTAGAATCTTGATTCACCAAAATCTGTGATCTTTGGTACCATGTGGTCATCAAGTAGTATATTTGCAGGCTTGACATCCATGTGAATAATATTTTTTTCCTTGTGAAGATGTTGCAAACCCCGCAAATGCCCAGAATTATTTGATAGCGTGTGTGCCATTCAAGTCCTCGTAATTCATCTGTAGAAGCACAAAGAACAAATAATGGGAAAGCATGGAAGTCAAAATTCTATGTGGCATAAAAGGATGGGTCATTTTGATTTTTATAGTCAGCCCATCATCGCATTAATTAAAAAGTAAGGAAAAAAATATTTTCAGAAACAAAGGAATTGAATCAATGCGATAAATGTTGCTCCATTACCAGTAACATATCTGTCAAGGCTTCCATTACTAATGTACTCCAAACAGAGCAACCTCTCATGTCTCTCAACACAAAAAAATTTTCCTCGAATTCTTATAAGTTCTTCTTCTGTATGAGAACAATAGCCTAGAAACCGCACAATATTTTTGTGTTCAACCATCAACCTGGTTTCAATCTCCGCCTGAAACATCCTGTCGTCGATTGTGTGAATATTATTTGAAAGCCTCTTAACAGCAACAATCTTGTTGCCGAGGATACCCTGCAGTTTAATTGCTTAACATCACTTAAACGAAAACTTGGATATGCAGTAAGAATTTTTGAAGGACCGACCCAAGACTTAAGTTTACCTTGTAGACCACCCCAGATACACCCGTACCAACCTTTCTGTCATCACAGAAATCTGCCGTAATAGAACGTAGAAGTGAAAAGGGAAGAGGACATGGACTCTGCCTTCCATCAAGGATGCGCTCCAGGACATCCATGTGTCTATACAATGTTGAAATTAATGAAACAAGGGAATACTTCTAATAGATGCAAATAAAAGTGCTGATACAAGTGTATTCCAAAACAAATTTTCTGTTCTCACTATTCATAAGTAATATTGTATAAGTATAGATGCTGTGTTATGGAAGGACTCCTCCATAAGTTTTTCACATGATTATTAAATGCATGCCTCAGTGAATGGAAAAGAAAGTCTATTTTCGGCAACAGAACTAGAGCGGGAGTTATACAATTTCGGCCATTAAACTCCAAAGCCAGACAACTTTAGCTCTCCAACAATTTTGGCCAAGCATTTCCCTTTATGTTTATTTATATTTAATACCAACAACAAAATTATTTTGAATTGAAGCGTCCGTATACCATCAGAATAAGTAGATTTTTGGACAAGTTGTTACATAATTATTATATATTGTTTGGTTTGTCAAATGAAACGAGTTAATTCATCACAGCCTTGTTTTTCATCAGAAGTCATAAGACATACCACTATATTGCACAAGAGTTAACTTCTAAAATCGAGTATAGTTTGTATTAATTTCCGCTATACCATTGGAAAGACCCAAAATCATGTAGTGTGATGGCGCATGAGAATTTTGGGTTTATGTATGACACAAAGAAATTGCCTCAATTTTAGCTATTTTACAATTGTATGGAGATAAAGTAGATCATAAGAGAAATTTACTAGCAATACAAAAATATTGAAGCACTGAAGAAATATACTTTGACAAGCCTTATATCAGGTGCTTCATACTATAAAAATTAAAACTCATGCATATTTCACACTAGTGTCAAAACAAGCAATGCGTACTTGGAATCTTCATAATTCTGATGTGGGGACAGTTCCATGGATTGTTGAACCTCCTGCAATTCAAAATTTAAAAGTAAGCTGAGATACCACATCACTGCAATTCAGAACTTAAAAATAAGCTGAGATACCACATCATTCTTTGCTCATGAGATAAACCAACTACAATAATTAATTATAGCACAAACTAACTGGGCAAGTTTGCAAATCCTCATTCAAAATTATTTAACTTTTACGAATTCAGATTAAGACAAAATTTATATAATAGCGATGGAGTCTACAATTATCTAGTTGAAACTTTTTCATCAAACATGTTTAGATGGTGAAATTAATCTAGTACCTCTTGATAATTATCTTGTTTTTGTTTCTTCATGTATAAATTGAGTTTAAATTTAAATTTTGTAAGGTGATATAGGACATAATATCCTACCTTAGAAGAATACATTAATGATAATGTTTCAACATTATTTTCATATGGTTTTGTACCTATATGGTTAATTTCGTATAATATGCTACTTGTAACAAATGAAAAATATTCACGAAAAAAAAAATCTAATGCATTTTAAAGAGAAAATCACACCGCTAGTGCCTGGAGTTGCTTGATTGTCTCAGGTCCTGTTTGGATCCCATGGTCTAAACTTTAGTCACCAAACTTAGATCAATTTAGTTCTTAAGGCTCCAAACAGGAGGTTTAAAAAATGATGTAAAGTTTAGCCAACCTCACAAAAATTTAGACCCCACAAATGAGCTAAAGTGGTTTAAAATTTTAGTCCTCAATTTTAGCCAACTAAACTTATTACCTGAAAATCCAAATAGGTCCTCACTCATAGCCCACAACTCGAAAATTACATTGTCAGTCCCCTAAACTTTTTTAATCCATTTTGCAACACTGGTGCCCTTGTGCCATCAAACATGGCTATATATTACAAGTACATTGTTTCCATTATTGTTTTTTTTATTATTTCTTCATAGTTTCGGTCCTTTTTTTCTCTTTGATCAGTACTACCTCACTAAAGTTTTTTTTTTTTTACAACTACCAGTGCAGAATGAACAGACCCCTCAACGATTATTACTGAATCTTTTGAATATGTTAAGTATGAACAGTAGTGAATCACCGTATGGTTTTTAACAACAGTAAAAACCAAAGACCATATGTTTTTTTCTAAAAAAAAAAAATAATGTTGGTTACGTTTACCATTGGTTTTGCCCCACCTATAATTTCGAGATGGGTCGATCTTGTCATTCTTGTATTCAGAGAAAACTTCAGACTGCTCTAATTATTTTTTGGCAAAGAATTTAAAACTCAAAGCATGCTTACCTGAGACGATGTTACAAGTGATCCCATCTCAGCACTTAAATTTGCCTGATCCTTTTTGGTGCTCCTCGTGTAGCATCACATCGAAAAGAACCGTTAAATTCACCTCGTCGACCAGTTTATCTCCATCACCAATTTTTTTTCCTGAGAATTAGCCCCCCTCATCATTGAACGTATCGTCAGTTATATCCGCAGCTGTAAGACTTCCATCAACTCTGGTGCTCTGCACAATGAACACATCCCGGTGATTCTTTAGCCGTGCCATCTCCTGTGCTGGTAGTGTAATAGTAGTGGTTGTACTCCTTGATCCTGCTGCAGCAATACCTATGTTTGGCTGTATGGAGAACGGGAGTAGACTTGTCGTTGAAATCCTAAAGGCCATATAATAATCAGTTTTGTTGGTCAGTTCAATTGAACATGATATCTGCTTGTTATGGGCAAGAGTAAAATGCAATTCAAGTGGCTCAATCCCAAGCATGTCATCCGGGCTGGAGATTATCTGTGAGTGAAGACACATATATGCATTACTGCAACTTGTAGAAAGCAAATTTATTTGATCAGTGACATGCAGAGTATCTGCTTCAGTTGAGGCATATATATGAGCTTACCTTCTCCAACGAAGATTCTCTAATTCGACCATCCCAGCTATCTATATTGTTGAGCTCACGGACTATGTCCATTATAAATGGTCTGTTTACCGGGTTTATTTCCTGGCAGCGTACCGCCAACTCGAGGCACTTTTTCACTTGTAGGTACAACAGTGATGTATGCTTTGATGATTTATTCCACCTGTGCCTCCATCTTCGAAGTACCTACCATTTCGACCAAGGTAATCTTTCTTGATTGGCTGGCACTGAAATATTTAGTGCAGACTATGCATACTATGCATATGCTTGACTAGCATGAACTCGACGAAGGAAACTACATCCTCGTTTGGGATGTTCCAGATTCTCCCAACTCTTGTGAGAATATAAATCGATTTCCCTTCAAATTTCAATAGTATTAATCACAATTTTTTTTTGAAGCATCCAATCCGATAAGTGGTTTGGGACACATTCTTAAATTTTCAGAGACGTACAGTGGAGCTCGAAAAATCATCTAACACCATAAAAACTCATACACTTGGTGGATGAACAATGAATTAGCATTTAGTTTTATTTTTTTTCTCAGACTTTTTTATTGTTCAGGGCATGCAAGTTCAATTTAATTACCATTAATTTTAGAATGCATGTATAATTGGTGTTAGCACTAATGTTTTTCTGAGTCACCAAATAAGTAATCTTAAATACTTTCATTTGATTAATGAGAGGAAGAAAACTTCTAATAATTTACTAACTCTGGTCCGATCCTAAAAAATGCAATTATAGATTTGTCAAAAGTCAAACTATATAAATTTTGACCAAGTTTATAGAAAAGTCCATCTACATTTATGACAGCAAATAAATTTATTATGAAAGTATATTCCATGATGACTTTAGTGATTCTTGACTTGGTACAATAAATATTGATATTTATATATTTTGATCAAAGTAAAGATGGTTTGACTTACTTTTCTTTTTTTGAAAACGCAGGAAAACTAGATCATAGGAGAAGACTCCTTGTGACTTTGAAGATAAGGAAGTGACAGGCAGCGAACCCGGATCAGACAAATGGTTTGACTTCCTAGAATTGCATTTTATTGAGGCACAGGCAGTATAGGAGTATGTTATTAATTTTATTCAGTGCTGTTAAGCTTTGATTCTCGCCATATATATGCTATCCTACATAAGTTGGATTAACATGAGTTGCTTGCCATGGTGTCGCAAGACTTTGCACATATGCCTTTAAAGAAAAAGAACTTTGCGCAGATGCGCAAGATGTTGGACTTTGTGCATGAGCCCAATATTCACATGAGTTGTACTATGCACATGATGGTAGTAGTCTACAAATTGATAGTCAATATGTGCCTTTGTCTAAAACTTTACTATGCTATGTATAATTTTTTTTAGAAGTCAAGAATAGTGGTAGGACAATTGTATCAACTCGATTTATCTACTTTATTGCTAACAAAAGCTTCCTAAGGGAAAAGAATATGCACACGGGCTCCAAGTAAAAAGAATCTATATTCATGCAATGTGGGACAACCTCTTACTTTGGTTGTATTCGTATCTTCCTACTTCCTGTCACCAACTCTATCATTATGACACCTAAACTATAAATGTCGACTTCCATGACCTTACTCCGGTATCAATGTACTCTGGAGCAGCATGTCCTCTGCATGAAGACACCATGAAAAGGCAGTGTCATAATAAGTAGTAAAAGATATATAAAGAGAGTAAAATATCGAAAAGAAAAATATAATTTCTACTTTGCGTGCATTGAAAATCGGCGTTCTGTACTCGTAATTTGTGTTTTTCCGTCAATTCTTGATACTCCAAAATCTGTAATCTTTGGTACCATTTGGTCACCTAATAGTATATTGGCAGGTTTTAAGTCCATGTGCATAATACCGTTTTCCTTGTGAAGATGAAGCAAGCCATCACAAATTCCCTTAATTATTTGGTAGCGTGTGTGCCATTCAAATCCTCTTAATTCGATGCAAGGGATAAAAATAAGAAATAAGCATGATATGGAACCTAAAATATTCTCCATTTAATACCTGCTTCTTAGTTGCCTATATATTCCTAGGGATGAGACATTTTATTGTTTATATAACATGTGAAAGTCACTTGTTTGGTTTTGGCTAATTGATGAAACCCTAGGACTAATCTCTATGTTTAAGTGTGGTCTAACTTGAGATGGCTCTACACAAGTGGAGAAGTATGGAGGCCATGGTGGATGCATGGAGATGATCCAAAAGATGATCAAATGCTTGGACTTGGGAAAAACAAGAAAGAGAAAAACAAAATGGGCTAAAGGCAAAGGTATATCAATAGGACCATTTTGTTTTGCACTTAAGACACCATAGAGGGTGTGAGTGATTTAGGTCGATAGCCAAACTATTAAGAGCAGAAATACTTCGTAAACTTTGATCAAGTGCCGCTAGGTATAATCAATCATGTCGATGCATTAGGAACTAGTGTGCTAACTTCTAACCCTTGAAAAATGATTACACTCATGCATATGGAGTATACAACAAGTGGTTGACAACTTGGAAGCAAGCGCTAAGGAAAAGGACTTGGAATTGTTGAGTAGCGTGGACCGGACACGCCCGGTGCTAGCGGCGTCGGCAAGACGCGTCTCTGACGTTGACCGGACGAAGACCCGGACTTGCTACAGTCACGGCGACCGGCGCGTCCGGTCAAGGCTGGTGGTCTAGCCCTCGAGTGCATTGAGGACCGGACGCCCTCGATTGCTTCGGCGCAAACGCGGTGTGTTGCGGCGTCCGCCGTTAACGATGGGTCTAAAGTGGCCTTTTCGTCGGCCTGACGCGTCAGGTCAGGTGTGACCGGACTCCGCCCGCATCTAGTGCAACTCAGCCAGTAGAGAACATCTAGCACAGAGAATGTATTGACCAGACACGTCCGGTCCCTTCCAATAGTTAGTTTCTTCAAAGACTCGGCATATGAACCGAACGGACGCGTCCGGTCAAGAGGATCGGTTCGTCCGGTCAGCCCGCAATGGCTCTATTTTTGCCCCAACCATTATGTGATCTCTTGGGGGCATATAAAGACGAGGTGGCGGGCTCCAAGGGAGCTCTCTTGGCATTTATAACACTCTTGTGATCCTCTTGAGCTGAGCTAACCTCCCAACACATTCTCCCTTGCTCTCTAGAACATATTAAGTGAGATTGAGTGATCTTAGTGTATTTGCTTGCTTAACTGCATCTAGTGAAGATCGTTGTGGTTGGTGTAGTTCTTGTCACTCTTGGAGAGTACTCTTGGATTGCATGTGACATTGAGCACCGCACTTGCGAGTGGTGTCTTGCGGTGCCTTGTTGGAGCTTGGCTTGCGGGCGTCATAGAAGAACCATCAAGGTATCGGTCAACACAATCGGAGACTAACTTGTCGGTGCACAAGTGAACTCCAGGTGAACAAATCACTTGTTCATTGTCTCCTTTGGTAATTGGCTTCATCTTATTGATTGATTGTATATCTCCATCGGTGATTGGTTCATTGCCTCGATGGTTCAGTATAATAAGCTTTGTCCTCTCCTTGCAATTACATTGTTTCATATTGCTCTCTTGAGTAGCTTGTCTAGTTATTAATTAGTTTTGTTAGTCGCTTCTCTAGTGGTAAAGTAGCTATCTTGCTTATTGTGTGAAATAGATATCATAGCAACTAGAATTGTAGAACAGGTGGCTTGTATAAGCATTAGAGCTAGAGCAAACCGCAATTCGCCAATTGTTTCACAAACAAATTCGCTCTAGTGAATTTGTAGAATTGCTATAGGCTATTCACCCCTTCCTCTAGCCATATTAGGACCTTTCAATATGTCCTTTAGACTTGTTGCCTCTATCCTTGAGACATTGTTTGGAAGCACTCCTCTATCCACCTCAATTCACATGTGTGGGAGTGAATTGGATGCATATTGAACTAAACTCCACAATTACCAACTCCAACACACTTGTATTGAGATGCATATGGGTATATCTAAACAAGGCATAAGGGGCATAGGTGATAGAAAATATGAATATGGTGGAATATAAATAAAACTTGGATCATATTGAGATGCAGTTCTGATGTTTTGGTCTTATCATACCCGTAAGATGCTTGTCAAGGCTTCCATTACTTATATAAGGGAAACAAAGCAACTTTTTCCCGTTCCTCCGCCATAACCAATGTTCCGTCGGGCATTGGAAATGCCTTCTCTTTTATTTCAGAACAATAACCTAAAAAGCGTACTATATTTTGATGCCGAACCTTGATCATGCAATCAACCTCACGAAGAAACATCTTTTCATCAATTATATTTTGATAATCTTTTTTTTAAGCTTCTTCACAGCAATAAGCTTACCATTTGGCAGTTCACCCCTGTTTGAATTGAAATTTCATGATGGTCATGAGCATCGAGATCAAACTCATGGCTCTGCTGACGGGAACTCGAAGGAGCAGTGGAAAAGGAAGAAAATAAACAACTATTTTACCTTGTAAACCTCTCCACATCCACCCTCACCAATCATTTGTTCAACAGAGAAATTTCTGGTGAGTCGCCGTAAAAGTCGAAAGTCAAGACTGTCGGGCTCCTTTTCATCACGAAGTATACACTCTAAAGCATCAAGCTCCTCTTCTAGGTCATCCATCCTAAGTGAACAACTGATTTTCATAATTAGATAAATGAAATTTAATCTTCTTATCTTAACTCCTTAATGGAACAGAATGTTAATCTTCTTTTTTAAAAGAAAGTTAATCGTCATACAGCGTATGCCACGGAAACTGGGAGACGGCAATGGAATCGTGATATTTTTTTTCTTGTAAAGCATTATATTATTCTAAAAGGAAAACAACATGGAAGCAGAGATGCAAAACTACCAAATACATTAGGGACAGCATGCCTGGTTGTACCTTCTGGCGAGTTGTAGACTGTAGCCCTCTAGCTCGGTGGTCTACAAAGTGGACTATCCAATTAGTGAGGCAATGATGCGACCAAAACCCTGAATCAAACAAAGACGCAGGTGTTTACCACAACATATTTGTGCATGTTTTCCTCAAAAAAACATAGAAAAGCTGAAATGGAAATTGCGACCAGAGGTAAAATGAACTGGCTAGCACTAATTGGAATCACGGGCACTGGATGCAAATGGATTACAGCAAGAGGAGCTTAGAGGATGAGGATGAAGTTTGTACTAGTATCTTATCAGGTTCTAGAACTGAGAGTTGAGACAGTACCTGGCTTGGCAGAGAAGAGATGTTGGAAAAGATTAAAGGAAAAATAAATTGATTGTGTAATAATGGAAACATATATATACCCTTGAAAAAGCATCTACCATCTTTCGAACTACAGCCTTGACCTGATAATCAGTGGAGATCCAGAGATTTCAATAGACTGGAGCAGACCAAATAATCAAAATGACTTTGAACCAGAAATATTTAAGCTCGTAGTGAAAAGATACAAATGACCTGGGTGTGGAACGAGCTGGGGCGCAGGAAAACATGGATTGGAACTAGATACACTCCATATGATTGAAGCTATACTAGATCTGAATGAAGTCAACGCCTGTGGCTGCATACAGCACGCGGCATATGCATATTCTCAGATCCCTTCTGCAGTCATGTATAAGATTATAATAAAAGCAAAGAGGTCTTACGATGTGAAAAGAACATAGCAAGAGAAGGGGCAACATGCAAGACTGCCACTTTTTTTTTTTTTTTGACCGACGAGTCCGGCAGCCTTGCCCCCACCCCCAGCTAGTCACATGGTTAAAATTGTTTTAAATTGGTCTGATTAGCTCACTGACAGTAATAATGGCTTCATGTGGTGGCACGATATGTCCTCGATAAGCAGCTTTCACGCTCCTTTATCTATTTGCATCTCTGGTCTTATTGGTGCTCCCTTTTATTGACCATGATACTGCTGAAAAAAAAAATCCAAAACAAAAGAACAAAAACACAGTAATGGAGAAAATACAGAAAATAAATAGTAGGAATGCAGTAGCAACAGAAGGTGTTTGGAATTAATGTAGGAATATGTGAGAAAAGAATATGATAAAAGATAACCTCGCCAAATGTATTTGTTGTGTATTGTAAGGTCAAGTATCAAACTCAGCACAGGAAACACATTTCATAAGCATTGGTTGCAGGCGGAGGAATGCGTTACTACCCTTAGTTAATTCCTCACAGGCGAGAAAGCTAGACAGTTTGGGCTAGTTTGGTTTCCTACCACTACTACAGAATCGCTCATCCTTTGCCGGGTTCCAACCCCCTTCACCGCTGAAAACTGAACCGGCAGAACCATAGCGGTAGTGATGTGGGGTTCAAACACTACCGGGTCAAAACACCGGCTGTGATTTGAGGCAGCACCGCCGGGTGTCAATACGACCCGGCGTAATGACTTGAAATAACACTACCGGTTTGCAACGGAGCCGGTAGTGTTGATGAACAAAACACTTTCGGTTGTGTATCGCAACCGGCGGTACCATAGTAAAAAACACCGTCGGCTGTGCGTCAACCGATAGAGATGTTTACGATCACACTGGCTGGTTACAATTGCAACCGAAAGTGTTTGTTGTGCCCAACACCGCCGGGTTGTTTGAAACCTACAGTGTTGTTGTAGACGGTCGCACTACCATTTTTTGGACGTCCGGCGGTGATTGCTATGCCAACAAAGGTGCGGTTTGTAATAGCCGGCAGCGTTAGAAAATTAGAATGACAGGTAACTACAGCAACGTATAATGTCGATTTATCAACAAAACATTATCATAATCACATGTCCACATCACGGGGTCTTGGTCAGCGACCAAGTAATCTACTTGATTACAATAGCTCACAAGTTTAGATCACGCGGGGGTCTTGGTCAGCAGCCAAGACATCGAGTAGCTCACATGTTCAGATCTCTCACAACATCAATAACAAACTACAGTAGTCTCTTGATATGTTCTGGTGTATTATCACGCGCAAACAACACAGCCTTTGCAATGGAAAATCGTCCTGCTTTTGACAATACCTCATCTATGATGAATTTGGCCAGCTCCTCTTGCGGTCTTTGCAATCTCCGACGGTAGGATCCGGTGGTGGTTGCGTTTCGTCTTATTTGTCATTCGAGAAAATATATATGAATCAGTAGATCATTTTTTTATTGAATTATTCAAAAAACCAAATGAATTGGGGAGTATACACACAGTTTCGTCTTGTTGTGTCGTTTTCCATGAAGGAATTTAAACATCGCCCACATTACATAGAAACCAAGATTGATCGTTCTCGGTGGGCTGATCTAAACGAGGCACAATATTTTTCCCCATTCTTTCAACCTTGAATGAGACAAATGAAGGCCCGAGTTTTGTTTCACGGACACCGAGCCACATTAAAAAGAGTGAAAAGGGAAAAAATTAGAATGCACTATGATGATATCAAGTTCAGATTAGTGGTCTAAAGACCTAACAAAAGGGCCTATATAGAGAGAGTTGAGCTTATACCGTGGGCTAGAAAAGTAGTAGTAGTAGAATCTAGTTAGAATTCAATTGTACCAGTCTCACAAGCATCAAATGTATACCGTGGGTTAGAAAAGTAGTAGTAGTAGAATCTAGTTACAATACAATTGTACCGATCTCACAAGCATCAAATATATCTTGTGGGTTAGAAAATAGTGAGCAACTAACTTACATCACACACATGATGTCAAAATTAATATGTTATTAGGATCACTTACCGGTTCAAAGAATCGTACTAGTGGATCCGTAAGATAAAGTGGTTTTGGCTTCGAAGTTCCACACCAAGATTTCATTGCGCCCAAGATTGACAACAACGAAGACAAAATGGTGGCTGCAATCACAAATTCCTAATTATCGAATCATCTTAATGAGAAAGATGCGTACATATGAATTAAAAGCGGTGAACACATACTCATGATTTGTGGGCTAGTAAGATTTGCTTTTCCCGGGAACACAAATTCATCATTAACATCCTTCAACCGTTGCGCAGTGCTTAGGGTCTTCTCCGTTTAGGCCTCGACACCGGTTTTCGAGAGAGTTTGGTGGGTTCGAAGAAGCCATACTTTTTGAATAAGTTGATGGCTTCATAATATTTTTGAGATATACCCGCATAAAACCATGGGTAATGCTCAAAAACTTAACAGCTTTTGTGATCGGATAGTAGTTAATTGCATTGTCGTCGTGAGTCGTACTTACAGCGTCCACAGCTGGCGTCAAGATTTGTGTATCGAGGGAGCGTTGTTGGTATAGCTGGAACAAGACCTCCCATCCGACAAATATCTTCTCGTTCTTCCCGGATAATGAAAAACAGACTTTTGCGTAGACGATAACCGAAAAACCATCCAAAAAGTGGATCCCTTGTTTGATCTAGGTAATAGTCATGCAATTTATGCATGGTGGGGTCAAGTTCATCACCGGCTCATCCACAATCAAATTACGTCCCATTACAAACTGCATTGCCATTGGTAGCGTCCCTTGTTCGACATAATACATGTTTGTAGCGACTTCATAAGTCATTTTTTTTCTCGAGCGGCAAGCTTCTTTATCTTCTTCTCATCTTCTTTCAATATATCTTCCGATGACGTAACTTGGAGCTGATCCATTTGGTTGCCGTGTTTTTTCACAAATGAGTCCATTAAATTGAGGAATGTATTGCATTCGCCTTACGGGGGTCAAAAATTTCTGTTTTTTGGACTTCTCAACAGAATTCATCGGCCTTTTGTTGGTATGACAGGGTTGGTCCACAGTGGTACCCTTTGCCTTTGCCTTTGATCTTGTGTTTGGTGCTACTTGAGGAGGAGAAACATGCTTTGGCGGGGCTGATGAAGAGTGAGGAGGGTTATGAAGGGGGTACTGAGGTAGAAGGATGAATCTGTCTTGCTGGGGATGGTGAAGATGGAGGTGGCATATGTCTGTCAGGGGAACTAGGAGTTCTATCAGGATTAGTATCATGGGAGGGATTAGACTCACAGTCCCTCCTCATCATCCGATGACAACTCTCCTGTCCATTTTAATGTAGTGCTTGCACCAAAAAACTTTGCCGGTGGATGTTTCGACCAAGTTTGGGCCTCGTCTTCCAATGCGCAGGTGTTCAATGACTATTTTGTTATACTTCTTATCAAGTATGCTATCAATGCTGACGCGAGCATACCCCTGTGGAATTGGTTGACCATTGATGACCCCATCTACGTTGGTCGGCCAGGCCCGGCCGATCGCCACCTTGTCTTTCGTCCATTGCCGACGGACGCATACCGACATTGATGAGGGTCTTTGATGTTGTCCACCCGATGAGGCGCATTCACATCTTTCTCAAACGGGTCGATCCGCCACCGCCGTGGCCCTTGGCATGAAGGCTCAAGGCATCATTAGGGTCTTTATGCGCTTGTGGTCTTTGAGACAAAAGTTGCTCGACTCTGTCATCCACTAGCGCTTGCAGACGTCTATTCCACTCTTCCTCACTAGGCTGTATACTATTCGAGCGGCGCCGATACTCTCGAGAGTAGTCCGGGAATGCTAGTTTCCAAGGAACAACACCGGCTCCTCTGCGGTGCGACCAGGGTGCTCCTTGTTTCTCGAAGTGCTTGGGTGAGCACGTCATTCTCCCTCCTAGAAGTGCGAGACCCTTTCTTCACCTCCTCGCCATTTCGGAGATCTTCTGGACGAGGTTGCTCATGGGTTGATTTTCGGTGCTAAAGCTCGTCTTCTTTAGAGTGGTGTGTACTTTCCTCGCCATAAGATATTAACGATCTTGTCTTCCAATCTGCAGTGTCAACCTCAGTAAACCTTGAGCGCGGCGTATCTCCATCGCATCCGGTTCTCGCTTGAAATTCCAAAGCATCTTTTTGGCATAGCCACGAGAGCCGAGACGATGAGGATTTTCGTTTTTCGGCCGAAGTTACGCTTGTTCTTCATGCTCACTTCTCGAACTCATTGCTTAGCCTATGTTCCTTGAATTCCTCCTAGTAGATCCTCTCAGAAGGTGTACTCTCCTTCATCCCAATTTGACTCTTTATCTTGGAGCACAAACTTTTTATACAGATCCCCCTTGAAAGTCGCGAAGCATCTACACATGGTTTCATAAGTTTTTTTCTTTACCAAATCCATGTCACAACCCTCTTGGAAGGAGAAATAACCCTTTAACCTCTCCCATACAGTGTTCTTCGAAGTGTTAGGAACCTTCCACGGATCATCTTTCTTCCCAGTCCACTTCCTGAACTTAATTGAGATGTTGTCCCTTACAAGTACCCCCAAGACACTAGAGTATTTCGACACAGCTATTGGGGGTGCGGCTGGTTCCCCGTATTCATCCACCTCACTGATATGGTAGGTTGTATTCTTCTCAAGAAGCTTTGTATGGCCTCGCTTGGTTCTGGGCTTCTTGCTTACCGAACCTTCTGCCTGCTCGGGCACTACCTGCTCCTGCTACGCAAAAAGTACCAAGCAAGATAAGACACTCTCAATTAACTTGCGTGTGTATGGCAACCTAGCTAGTCACATGAAACCTGCCAAATTACCTAGTCATCTTGGTCACATTGACCCGGTTCGCAAGGCCGCTCGGGCTCCAATTATCTTCCTCGTTCGAAGCGACGCTTCTTTGCCGGCTGATGCGGCTCTCCCATCCCAGGGTTATCAGCCGGTTCTATTTGAACTTGACGACAGACTAACTTGCGAGGACGAACCATGGATGTGACACAACCGTGTTCACAGTTGGTACAAATGTTGTAGAAAAACAAAATAACAAGTTGCTGCCCAATCTAACACACATTTGAGCAAACAGGTTGGGGGAAATGGCATCGCACTCACCTTGGGGGGTGGGTATTAGCCGGATGTCCGCTCGCTCCTAAGGGGTGGGCCGGAGATGCAGGCGTGGAGGTGGAGGGGCACGCGTTCGGCGGCGTCGTGGACGAGGATGGCGCGAGGGCAGCCGGCCAGAAATGGAATATGACGAAGAATGGAGGATGTGCTACACGAAGAGGGAGGGTGCAGTTATCATCAACGGCATTCTATCGAACACTTAAGGGGTAGTGAGAGAGAGCACCTAGGAAGGGTGGGAAAGCCGCTCTCCGCGCTTCTCGAAGTCCTCGGACGGGCGTCGTGGACGAAAAAGTATGATGGGGCGAACGAGACGTTGACGGACGTCATCGAGGTTGGCGAAGGCCGGCGCCGAGGTGGGCAGCGCCGAGGTGGGCGGCATCGATGGAGGCGGCGTCGATGGAGGCGAAGGATGGCGTCGAGGTGGGCGGCGCCGAGGGAGGCGGCGTCGATGGAGGCGAAGGACGGCAAGGTGGGCGGCTTCGAGCCGGGCGGCGTCGATGGAGGCGGCGTCAATAGAGGTGAAGGACGGCGTTGAGGTGGGCAGCGGTGCTCCTCGGGGCGCCGTGTGGTGGCTCAGTTCGCTGGGAAACAGTGGACGCGGTGTTCAAAAGAATTGGGGAAAATTTCAAGACATCGTCGATTCGCATATATATATATGCATAACACATTACCGCTGGTCGGTTATTCCCCGACAAGTGACATATGTTCACCGCTGGTGTAATTAACCCTCAGTGATGTACATCTGGTGGCGATTATAAATTTTAAGCTTTTGTAAGAGTGGAAGGGATCATGCATGTACCTCTGTGGAAGCAAGTGTCATCCACCAACGTGTAAATGGCTTGAATTTTTTTAGTCATTTACACCCAAAATATGCCCCCACACAAAATCTTAGGTTTTTTCTCGGGTGAATATTTTTATTTTTAGGTTTTTCGTTCCTCGCTATACGTGGCGGAAAATAGCAAATTACATCATGCAAACACAAGAATTTAGCATGTATATGTGCATTAATTTGACTCTTAGGCCAAATGAGACCATGTGGAAAAGTTTGGCATGGTGCCTGTTCATTTCGGGGTAGCCTCGAGTTCAACCTAGAATTACTCGGCCTCGCGTGAGAAAATCAATTAAAGCGCAAAAAGTACCAAACCAACTCCAAAAAATCTTAAAATTTTGGGATGACTCACCCACTTGATTGTGAAGGACTTGGAAAAAGTTTGAGACCGATAGGACACCCGAGAGCATATGAACCACGGGAAACATAGGAACCTAAGTGTATAGTTATGGTGAGATGGAAAGGTGCACGTACCTTTGTGAAGCAAGTGACATCCACCAACGTGTAAATGGCTTGAATTTTTTTGCAGTCATTTACACACAAAATATGCCCCCACACAAGATCTTAGGTTTTTTAGGTGAATATTTTCATTTTTAGGTTTTCCTTCCTACTAAATGGGGCGGAAAATGGCAAATTACATCATGCAAACACAAGAATTTAGCATGTATATGTGCATTAATTTGACTCCTAAGCCAAATGAGACCATATGGAAAAGTTTGGCATGGTGCCTGTTTCTTTTCGAGGGTAGCCTCGGTTCAACCTAGAATTACTCGGCCTCGTCGCTAAAAATCAATTAAACCGCAAAAAGTACCAAACCAACTCCAAAAAATCTCAAAATTTTGGGATGACTCACCCACCGATTGTGAAGGACTTGGAAAAAGTTTGAGACCGATAGGACACCCGAGAGCATATGAACCACGGGAAACATAGGAACCTAAGTGTATAGTTATGGTGAGATGGAAAGGTGCATGTACCTTTGTGAAGCAAGTGACATCCACCAACGTGTAAATGGCTTGAATTTTTTTTTGCAGTCATTTACACACAAAATATGCCCCCACACAAGATCTTAGGTTTTTCCGGTGAATATTTTCATTTTTAGGTTTTTCCTTCCCGCTAAATGGGGTGGAAAAAGGCAAATTACATCATGCAAACACAAGAATTTAGCATGTATATGTGCATTAATTTGACTCCTAGGCCAAATGAGACTATGTGAAAAAGTTTGACATGGTGCCTGTTCTTTTCGGGGGTAGCCTCAGTTCAACCTAGAATTACTCGGCCTCGTCGCGCAGAAAATCAATTAAACTGCAAAAAGTACCAAACCAACTCCGAAAAATCTCAAAATTTTGGGATCACTCACCCACCGATTGTGAAAGACTTGGAAAAAAAGTTTGAGACCGATAGGACACCGAGAGAATATGAACCACGGGTAACATAGGAACCATACAAATCTTAGGTTTTTTTCGATCACCGCCGGTTATGTTATTTAACCGAAAGTGAAATAACCGACAATGAAAGCTCCCGGTAGTGATAATGGCCATCACTCTCGGTTCTCAACCGTAGTGAACCGAAATTCCTCTCGTTTAGACTCTTGATCGGTTCACCGAAAGCAATCATTGCAAATCGAGGCACATAGTATAGATAAACTAACTCCATAGATTACATAGTTGGTGAAGAACGTTAATTTGTCCAAACATAGTGATTACATTTAGTTAACAATAATCTAACTCTATCGATTACATATAGTGAACAATAGTGATCGAGCTGAGGGCCATAATGATCAACTTGTACTAAGCAGGTTCACCTTCACCCTCATCTACGATCGGTTGGGCTATGTTAACGGCGAATGCAGGCATTTCGTGATACCCTCTGTAGTTTTCTTCATCCGTCACTCCATCCACTCGACATCCTTTTCCCTTCTAGCCGCACGTGTAGCTTTCCATTTGTTTTGTTGTCGGGTGCATAGAAAACTTGCATAACATCTTTGCAAGGATGAAGGGGTCCTCTCTATGTCCGGTCTTGCTGAAATCAAGTGTATTGAACCCCTGCATCGATGTTGATGGCTGATTTTGAACCGAACCGGGCAAATAAACAGAGCGCCTTCACCGACCGTAGTCTAGTTCCCATATCTCCTCTATGTAACCATAGTAGGTATCTTCCACTATGCCCTTTTTGCCTACGATTCAAAATGAACACCAATGTTTTGGTATTGGCTCCTTTCATCTTGCTTTTTTGTGTAAAATGTGTATCCATTGATCTCATACCCTTGGTACATAACAAATGTACTCTTAGGCCCCATACCTGTGAAATCCAGCTTGATTACCCAACTCTTTCCCAAGCAAGTTTACTTCGCAACCAATCGCAAAATTCATCCGTATGTTTCTTATGTAGCCCATTCGGTGTCATGTTGGGATTTTGCTCTTTTCGGCATTGCCTTGTGCCGCACAACGTATGGCCTCGCGATCCTCGCCTTGCTATAAAACAACGAAATGTGCCTGCTTTGAAAGCAACGGGGGTCTCTTATCGTAAATGCATTTAGGCCCGATCGTTCCTTTGCCACATAGTCTTACCGCGTGACGAGATACTGGAAGTCCAACCCTATTGATGTCTAGATAATATGTGCGTAACTCGATGGCTTCCTCCGTTGACCATCCTTCAACCATGCTCCCTTCTCGGTCCGAACCTGTTCCCGACATACCTCCTAAAAACTTTCATCAACCCTTCGAAAGGGAACATCCGATGCGGGTGCATTGGGCCAAGGGCTCTAATTTGTTCAACAAGATGAACCAGCCAGATGCACCGAGATATCAAAGAAAGTCGGCTGAATTCCACCTCGTGCACGCTTTAGTGCTTCGGCTATGTCCTCGCGGGTACCGGGTCCAAGCGTGGACATATCAATGACCTTTTTTGAGATCGCATTGAGGAACGAGCACAACTTTAGGATTGCGCGGTGAGCTTTGGGGGGAGCCGGAGACCACGACAAAGAATCAGGGAGCGCTTGAGTCATAATGACATGACAATCATGGGCCTTCATGCAACCATAGTTAAACTTCAGTTCTTTCATGTTCACTAGCCTCTTCAAAGTTACCACAAAGAGTCTTTGTTGGGAGTTTGAGTTCATTGAAGAAGGAGATAAACTTTTTCTTTGCTGCCCGCTCAAGGTCCATGTCGCAGCGGAAGGTAAACCCGATCATTCTTTAGCCGCGACCGATGCGAGATCCTTCATGATTCCCAAGTGCTCTATGTCTTCCCGTGTGGCTAGTGAATCCTTCGAGGTCCCCCCGGTGTTCATCAAATGGTTTAGGGTGCCAAAGCACACATTTTTAGTAAGGTGTATGAGATCAAGACAGTGGCGTACCCTCAATAGTGGCCAGTAAGGCAGTTTCCAGAAAAGCGATTTTTTCTTCCAGATACTCCCTTCAGTTACTGCTACTGCCCCCTCCCCCTTCCCAAGGACAAAATACATTTCGTTTAGTTCTCAAAGCATCGCTTTCCCGTCTCGATAATCTAGAGCCGTCCCATCTTCATATTCCCCAAAAAAGTTCTTTTTTGTTCCTTCCTATGCGTGTCCCTCTGGTAGGAACCTACGGTTTCTCATATAAACCATTTTATTGTTGCCCGGTAGATGTACCGCATGTGTTTCATCCAAGCACTCGACACATCCAGTATAGCCTTTTGTCTTTTCTCCAGATAAGCAACCTCGGCCCGACAAGTCAGTGATTGTAGCGATTAGTATTCCCTTGACCGTGACATGTTCCTTTTTGTACTCGTCCCAAACATTCTTCACACCCGTACTGAACATCTCCACCAATTCATCGATCACTGGTTCTAGAAGCGTGTCTATGTCATTCCCTAGCTGTCTTGGCCCTTGGATCAGTAGTGGCATTTGGATGAACGAACGCTTCATACAGAGGTGTGGCGGAAGGTTGTATATACAGAGTGTCACTGGCCATGTGCTATGGTTGGTCCTAACCTGGTTGAAAGGATTCATCCCATCTGTGCTCAAACCAAACCAAAGGTACCTTACCTCTCCACCGAGCTCCTTGTAGAACATAGTATTGACAGTCCTCCATCCACGCCCGTCGGCCGGGTGCCTCATCTTGGTGTCTTTTCGACGCTTCGCCATGCCGTTAAATAAGCGGCTTTGGGCGACTTTGCACATGCAAACAGCCTATGCACCTGTGGAGCTATTGGAAAATACCAAACGACTTTAACAGGACCTCCTCTGCTCTTGCTACCTTCATTTGATGGCCCATGCTTGTAGCATGGTTGTTTACACTTGGGGCATGCATCCAACTTTTTATATTTTGTTCCACGGTACAATATACAATCATTGACACATGCGTGGATTTTTTCGACCTCGAGGCCGAGGGGCGGATCATCCGCTTGGCCTCGGTATGTCTTCTCTCCGCCAACTCATTGTCTTTTGGGAGCAATTTCCCGATTACACTTAACAAGAAATCAAGTCTTTATCGCTCACCCCTTTTGTGGATTTGTAGTCTAACAGCATTATGTTGGCCTCCGGTTTGCTCACTTCACAATCCTTGTATAATAGTATTTTTCCATCTTGCCTCATTTTCTCTAGCTTTTTCAATTTGTTTGGGAGTAAGAAACCGGTCTCTACATTACGTAGCAACAAAGAAAGGCCATCCTCTTCATCGTTGTCATCGGCAAAGAGTATCACTAAGCAAGCCAAGAGTGCCCTCATGCCGCTCGTGCATGCCTACGCCGTTGTTTTCCTAATCATCATTGTTTTCCTCGTGCACGGCAGAATGGCACGATCATCATTGTTTTCTGCGGAACATTCAAACCAATCTCACCATGCTCGGCCCATATGCTATACCCTGGCATGAACCCCCGTGTATTCAAGTGGTTCCGGATATCCTCTGTGTTAGCATATTTCCGTTGATTCTTGCAATCTTTACATGGGCAAAAAACATACTTCCCAACCCCAAAGATGAGCTCGCAATGATACAAAAAGCGGGAGACTCCATGAATGAACCCTCGGTTTGCACGGGACCCATACATCCACTCTCGATCCATCTCTACAAAAAAAGTGAAATTGAAGACTCGATCAATTCAACTCGAAAAAATGTGGTTCGTAGGTGACACAGGGACTATTTTGGTCGGCAAAATTGTAAAATCTCGACTCACATACTAACAAGAAATAATTATAGCACCACAGGAACAGGGCGTAATTAATTAGGCGACCAACCTTATAGATGATGGATTCTCCACAAATTGCTTGGAAGCCTAGCAGAAATTAAGTTCAATTGGAGCTCGCGGCTCTAGAATGTAGAAAGAACAAGAACAAGAATCAAGGGATGTACCCATCAAAACAAAGGTAATTAGGGAATAAAATCAAAGGAGCAGATGATTGTTACTAACCTTAAACCAAAAACCGTCAAGTCATTCTTCAAATACAAGCGATTCCTTCACGGATTAGAACGGTCGCAGCACTGGAGGGAAGGGCCTAAACGAGCGCCTCTGTTCTTGAGATGGTACAGAGTAGGAAGGAGAGAACACTCCTGTCACCTTTTGAGTTGGCGATTATCACTGCCGGCAATTTTTAAAAACCGAGAGTGAAACCTGCACAGCACTATCGGATCGGTCACACCATCGTTTTTTCACCGACAACAACCGACGAGTGCGCGAGAGAGATCGATGTCGGTTCTTATTTCCACCCGCAGTGATATGAGTCCATCAGGTCACTGCCGGGCATAATAAGCACCGGTAGAGTTCTAAATCTTCACTTTGCCGAATTGGTCGAGCCCGTAAAGTTTCTGGTTTGTCCAGCGCTTGAACGGTTCATCATCGCCGGGCGCGGTTCATCGCTGCCGTGGACTAAATTTCGCAAATGATACCGGCGTAGTGATGAGCGATTACGTAGTAGTGTACCTCGGCAAAGTTGCTTGGCGCAAGAAGCTTCCTCTCAGACGTTCTCGATTTTGGACGTCTTGGGTGGAGATACATGCATCATGCATGGTGGGCTTCTTGAGGTATCGAACCAAACATCTCTGCATTAACTGAAGAAAAAAATTATAGCAAATCTTGGAACTAAGAACACCAGGTTGGGTGAGAATTCTTCAGAGATACAATCATACAAATAAGACGTACTGAAGCAAGATCTCTTAGTTCCGGAGCAGAATCTGAAACTAAAATATGTGATGGTTGAAGGTCTGAGGCATGATGGTGCTGGCAACTGAAGTTGATACCGTAATTCGCAATGCAAGCAAACATGTGAGAAAAATATAAACCAACTGAAGGCATGGTCCTCATCTCATCTCTGGGTCAATAGAAAAAAGGGGAGGGAACATATGCTGTAATCACGAATTCAGTACTGGTCGGTTCCCAGTTTATGATGATTCTGGAAGCCATAACTACAGGCTAACCACATCGTCTCAACAGGAGGCAGAAGAACATGATTGGCATCACGGCGCGAGAAATATGAACCTACTGCAAGAAGATTTCAGAATCAAATGCTTGATTGCATTTTGTCGGACAAAAAATTAGGTTAAGGGATTAATTATTTCTGAGTGTCTGCATCAAAGAACCAACTAACCTAAAATTATCAAGAGTTCTGCACACTGAAGCACGCAAGGAATGAACAATGGACAAAAAAGGAAAATTAAGGATCCGTGACTCCGTACGTGTTGATATCAACATGGCATGGTGTTTGGGAGTTTGGAAAGAGACGCAGATGATGGGGGTACCTGGGGCAGTGATCGGGAGTTCAGGAAAATAAGCGAGTAGTGGCCGCCAGCACCAGGGAGAGTGGGGAGATCGACGTCGCCGCCGGCGACAGCCGCCTCGGTACCAAAAAAGCCGTCGTCCGCAAGCGAGGCAGCTGTCTAATGGCCTAGTGGGCCTCGGCCCTACTGATTTGGCCCACGGCAATGGTAGTGGGCTCAAAGCATGGTGCCTCGTCGGCAAGGTCACATTAGCCTCTTGGGCCGTCGCGACCCGAGGCTTGATAAGAGTTTCGTTGAGGGCATGTTTGTTTCCCGCCTTTTGCAGCTACTTAATGAACGAATCAGCAGCAGCAGTTTGCAGTTTAGTGTGTGTGCCGCATGTTTGGTATGGAACCGATTGTCAAAGTGGACTTTGATGTAAAAATTACTATCACGTGGATTAAGGTGGATAGCAGTCAAAACAAGATCTGATGTGGACAGATAAAGTATATACACTCCTCGCCTCTGATCCAATGGAGTTAAGATTTGATTAATGGCCCAGATATATAAAATGTCGAAACCGTTCTCCTTATTAATTTTGCATGATGATGATACAAATAATACTTTGTCTAGCTATTGCCTTACAATAACCATTTTATTTATGATGATAAATGTTCAGGGATGAAAAGAAAACAAACAAACAAACTTGAACATGAAACAAGAAGCACAAAGTAAACCTGCAAGCTCGCTCTGCATACTCGCACCCGAGCATCTCCAACAGTTTTGCAAACAGGGTTTGCATTCCTCAAATTTACCAAAAACATGAAAAAGTGGTCTCCAACGGTTTTTGCAATTTGATTGGCATTTTGGGCAACTTGGCATAAATGGTCCTCAACTTGGCAAATATGGCAAGCTGGGAGGGACTTGGCAAATCCTCTCCTTGCTTGCATGTTGCGTATTGATCGCATAAATAAAAAATCATCTCCCTACTTGCATGTTGCATATTGCTTTTTTTTTCTTTTTGCCAAGCTAAATATGCAAAACTGTTGGAGAACCAGTTTTTTTTTCACTTGGCATATATTTTTGTGACTTGGCAAATCACAACTTTTGCCAAGTATATTTTGCAAAACTGTTGGAGATGCTCTACAGTGTAAATTGTATGTAGGCCCCTTTGCGGTGCAATGTACAGGAACAATGATCAAATCTCTGATCTGAAATGGAGTTCCTATGGGTGCCCTCTTCCACACATGATAAATGTGCTCGCCATGACTTTGCACACAAATTCTGGGGTTCTTCCGGTGATTACTGCGTGTCCAAAATTACCTCCACCCTCACCTTATCAATGACTTTATCCTCCTCTTCATTGAACATGTCTTCGCTTATATCCGCGGCTGTGACGCCCGCGTCCACTTTAGTACTCATAACAGTGAATTTATCCTTCTTCCGGCATGTAATTGCAGTTTCGGGTTCCTTGTCCTGTGCCTGCAACGTTATGGTGACACTATACATGGATCGTGGTACAACAACACCTTTGTCTGGTTGCGTGCTGTATGCTAATTCGCTCGTTGTTCCGATCATGAAGGCGATGTAATGATCCGTATCGTTGGTCAACTGAATTGAGCGTGACTGTTGTGTGTTAAGCTCAACTGGAAAATGAATCTCGAGTGGCTCGACCCCAAGCATGTCATCCAAGCAAGAAATTTTTCTGTACCAGAAACAGAGGTAAGCGGATTATATTACCACGAGACATATATCTCAAGACGTAGTTTTGCAGGATCGTGGAATGGAAACCTTAAAAGCCTCTTGAGGTCAATGGGAGGACGCAAGCTTACCCGGTCAGATTCGGTTAGTACACTTGTTATATCCCAAATATTTGGCCTTTGTATTGGGTCCTTGTCTATGCACCTTAACGCCAACTCGAGGCATATAGTGACTTGGTGGTGCCAAAGTGGCATATGCCTCGCCGATTTATTCCACCGGTGCCTCCATCTTCTAAGCACCTTTCATATGAAAATGGCGAAATAGAATGAAGCCCAGGTATTAGTAATTTAGTATTAGTATTATGTGCATACAGTGTGCAAATGTTCAAATGCATATCTGATCTATTCAATGAAAACTGCAACTTTTTTTCGGGAAAAAAACAACAGGTAACAGGGCTCTGTTTTCACATCTAGTCTAGTACTACTAAAACCGAACTTGAAACCTGCATTCAAAGGACATATTAACCAAATATCTTATACCCTAACACCCAAAAGAATTTTTTATATCCTTATTCTTGGTTTTCAGTCAGCACTATTCCTGTTTTCGCAAACAGTTGTCTCTGAGTACATGGTTTTATGAAAAAATGCAGCAATAGCTCCTCGATCTCAATCAGCTGTGGAAGCTACCAACGGAAATTTTCCTTGTTCAATACCTCATTTTTACCCATTTTTCACACAAGATCAGAGAAGAAAGGTCCACTAATAACTGGATACGCTGGACATAATTCTAAAGCATGGAAACACATGACCAAGAAGATTTTTTTAATTATGAAAAGGTGTGTTTTCTGTGCAGTGGTAAGATAAATCACTTACATTGTTTATATTTGGCCTCTTCTTACTTCCTGTCACTAGCTTTATGATTATGACACCAAGACTATAAATGTCCGACTTAGCTGACAGTTTCCCATAATCTAGATACTCCGGAGCATAATATCCTCTTCATGAAAGTATTCATGCATGAGAGCAGAAGGAAAAATTAGAGAAAGTAAATGTCATAAAACACAGTGGATGCACTAGTACATCCTACTAACATGCGTAGCTCACCGTGCCCCAGTGCGATCACCCGTAGTATCTGATTTGGCATAAAGACTTGACAGTCCAAAATCTGCAATCTTTGGTACCATGTGATCACCAATTAGTATATTTGAAGGTTTGAGATCCATGTGGATAATATGTTTTTCCTTGTGAAGATAGAGCAAACCCTCGCAAATTCCCAAAATTATTCGATACCGTATATGCCATTCATGTCCTCGTAGCTCATCTGTAGAGAAAAAGAACAAATGATAGTAGGAGTACTAGGGAAGCATGGAACACGAAATTCTATATGGCATACAAAAGTTGGGTCATTTTATTTGAGTCAGCGCCTTATAAAATTAAGAACTGACATAAAAAGAAAATGAGGGGAAAATATAAGTAAGAGCAAGAAACAAATGAATCCAATGTATCACCGTACCAGTAAGATGTTGCTTAAGGCTTCCATTACTGATGTACTCGAAACAGAGCATCATTTCCTTTGTGTCCTTGAAAATCCATTTCCCATTATTTTGCATAATAGGTTTGTGATAAGTTGAAGAACAAAATCCTAGAAACCGTACAAGATTTTGGTGTTCAACCGCTATCATGGATTCAAACAATCGGTAAAACATCTTCTCTTGGATTGTGTGGTTGTTTAAAAGCCTCTTAATAACAACAATCCTGTTGCCGACGATCCCCTGCAGTTTGGTGTTGCTTAACAGCACTTAAACAGAGTTTGATATGCAGTAACAAAATTTTAAGAACCGATCACAAATTAAAGTTTACCTTGTAGACCATCGAACCTCTACCGCTACCAATCATTCTCTCATCAGAGAAATTTTGCGTGATATACTGTAGATATGCTAAGCGTAAGTGTCTTGGACTCTGGCTTCCGTCAAGTATGTGCTCCAGGACTTCCATCTCTGTATGACATTTCTTTTGTTTTGACATTATTTCTCTGTACGATATTTGAAACATTAAAGAAGGGAATAAGTACTTGTAAGTGCAGTAAGAATAAGAATGTAAATAAATATATATAAACGTAAACAAAGTAGATTTCGTGTTCTCACTACCGTATAAGTAATTATACATCTTTTAAAAAAAAAACGCACAACAATGTGATATGTAAGGATTGACTAGTTAAACGTCCGTGCGTTGCTACGGGATAACTAAGTTTTATAAAAAAAACACATGATCGCATGATAAGATAACAATACTATAAAATTAAACAATGATATTAAAGTGACATTTAATCTAACTAAGTTTTGTGAAAGTAACACAATCAATCATGGATATCACGGGTTTCTAAACTCTATTTTATGGGCTTCTTCGTGAATTCTCCTAAGACAATATTATCAAGGACCTGTGTATGCATACTTGACCATTGGTGCGGGTGGGGAGGCCAGAGAGACCGCACCTTCCAAATTTGCGTACAGGTGGGGAGGGTGTGATTGATCGCACCTTCCAAATTTGCATGGGCGTGGGGAAGGCATGATTGATCACACCTTCCAGGTTCACATGGGTGGAGAGGATTGCACCTTCCAAATTTTGCACGGGTGGGGAGGGTGTGATTGATCGCACCTTCCAAATTTGCATGGGCGTAGGGAAGGCATGATTGATCACACCTTCCAGGTTCACATGGGTGGAGAGGATTGCACCTTCCAAATTTGCGTACGGGTGGGGAGGGTGTGATTGATCGCACCTTCCAAATTTGCATGGGCGTGGGGAGGGCGTGATTTATTGCACCTTCTAAATTTGCATGGGTGGAGAGGATCGCACCTTCCAAATTTAGGTGCGGGTTGGGAGGGCGTGATTGATCAGACCTTCCAAATTCGCATGGGTGTGGGGGAGGGCGTGATTGATCGCACCTTCCAAATTTGCATGGGTGGAGAGGATCACACTGTCCAAATTTGTGTGCGGGTGTGGAGGGCGAGATTGATTGCACCTTCTAAATTCTCTTGGGCATGGGGAGGGGTGCATGCAGATCTTTTTATTTTTAGTTGCCTAATTTTTTTCTCACGGAAGCTCAAAAAAAAAAAAACCCCTTCAATCGAGAGAAGAATGGGCGATGTGGAATTTTTTTCTTTTCCTCCTAGATTTTCTCCTATTTACTGGACGGTTGGAAGAGCAGGAGTCACGGTATTTTTATCGCTACAACCAACGTGCATGGTTAATTCCTTCCTTTATTGTGTGGTTAATTCTTTCTTTTACAGCGTGGTTAATTCTTTCCTTTATGAGGTAGCATGGACGATTCATTTCCTTTTTCTTTCTTTATTGCATGGTTAATTCCTTCCTTTATTACGTGGTTAATTCCTTCCGAATAAACAGGAGAGATCCACTTTTTTCGGAGCTGGAGAGTGGCGACCGCTGAGGCAAGAGTTCCGGCCGTCGCTGGGCGGCCACGCCGGCCTCGCCGGCAGGCGTCGTTCGTGTGTGCGACCACTGTCTCATGCCCGCGCGTGATCGTCATGGTGGAGAGGTGGATTCTTCGTCACCGATCCAGTCCGTTCAACAAGCTATTGTCTTGTTCGACGGTGTTAGGAGTGGCGATCGAAGTCAACGTTGGTGAAGGTGGCTGGACCTGGGTTGGGCGATGCAGCCATCGACGGAGTGGACACAGCCCACGACGGCTCCTACGGCGGTCATCGAGGAAGGTTCTGCCTCGACGAAACCTTCACCGTCTACCCGGTGTCTTTGGGCGGCATCGGTGGTCGGGTCGGGTGAGGAGAGGTGGCAGGCGTTTCACCCTCGCCCCTAAGACGAAATGCCCTCTACCACAACTCCAGCTCGGTGGTGGATAGGGTTGACGGCCGCAAGGAACTTCGTTGTAAGAAAGGAAGAGAAGCTCGTCGTCGCTCGCGGGAGATGGTGGCGGTTGCGTGCGAGACCAAAGCCGATTCACGCGGTCTCATCAGCGGGGAATCCGTTCCAAGTTCTCGGGCGTGCCAAGGTGAGGAGTCATCGGACGATGAGTCGGGCCGAGGACATCTCCACTCCGGAGTTCATCACCGACGCGTGACGGATACCGGGCTTCGGTGGAGCGGTGATCAAGGCGGAGGAGGTTCTTCAAGGTAAGTCTCTTTCGTCGAGAAAATGCTAAGTCGCCACGCTCGATAGTGGAGACAATGGTGAGTCGAAAGCTGAATTCCGTTCCTCCATGGCATGGGCCGCCACCGCATCGTGTTTCTCCCCTGAGGACATTGGGCGATTGCATTGAAGCGGCATCCAACCATGGTTCACGGAGACACGGCAGAAGACTCTCTCTCGTTTCTCCGACGCCGTTACCTCGGCGGGTCACAGAGGCAAGAACGGTGACGTAAACCTAAGTTTTTGGATCGGACCCTACGAATGTTTTTGGATGTTTAAAGGAGGTTGAGTTTGATTCGGTTTTTCCGCCGCTACGACGGAAGCGAGTACAATCAAGGCGATCGTTTGCCGATCGGTTGTGGGGCGAGTAAACCGGATCCGACTTCACCTAGCCAGCCCGTGATTCAGCTTAGTCACGGTTTGTTATTCAGCCCACGAAGGGGCTTTGTTCTCTTTTCCGTCGTGCATACGGGAAAACACCAAAAGACCGAAAACCTCCCAAGCCGGCATCATTCCAGCCGCCACCTCCTCCTAAACCTTCTTTTGTCGAGGTCGCTAGGAGATCCATGGCGGCGCAGGGGGTGCGGCAGGTGGAGGGTTCGGTGGTCGCGGTGGTGGCAGAGGAGGACGGGGCTACAACCCGGGTGGTTCGCACCGGGGGTTTGATCCGGGGTTCGGTGGAAGAGGTGGTCGTGGATTCGATCATCGTGGGCGCGGTCGAGGTTACGGCCTTGGCGGAGGAAGATGAGGCCATGGCGCTTATGGCTATGTCCCCATGGCGGCTACAACGAGCTAGGACACGGGTATATTGCCCCCGGCCGTGGGACGCCGCCCCCATGGTGGCCGCCGGCTATGGGCGTGGTGGAGGTCGTGGTGGCCACCGCCTACGGCGGCGGCGGTGGCTTACCGGGGAGGTGGTGTCGGGGAACCAGCCCGGCCAAGGCCTTGGGAGGGGGCGCAAGGCAACATCGCTGCTCATGCCCCGGGAATGGCTCCGGTGTTCCATCCCGGGAACGCCAGGGCCCCGCCCCGGTATGGGGCGTAATCTTCAAGCCGCCGGTGCTTAACGTTCTTTGGGAGGTGCACAGCAGCCGGCCGGAGGTCAATATGGTGGCATGGCAGCTGATCATGGTGGCCATGGGCAGCCGGCCGCCGCCGCCGCCGGCAATGTGCACCCACATCCAGCCGCCGCAGCTCGGGGATGGCTCACGGCGGTCGCAGGCCGGGGCCATGGAACATCTTTGCAGCGGGCACGGTGCACCCTTGCCCATTCAGCATGGCGCAAACCTCGGTCAACAGGCCGGGCATGCCGCGGCGCCATCGCGGCAAGTGGGCAAAGTGCACCGTGTTTGGTGGGTGCGCCGCGAGCAGCTCCAAGGCAAGTGGTGGACATTCCCCGAAGGAAGTGGCGGGCGGTGATTCAAAGCACCGCAGCGGGGTGATATAGTGATTGGGGATTTTGTTTACGAGCTACAGTTTGCTTGAGAGAAGGAGATCCTTGATGGTGAGCCTCGTGTCATGGACATGGACTCTACCAAGGAGGATGACCTAAAAGAGGATGATCCCAAGGGGGATAAGACAAAAAGATAATGAAAATGGTGGGAGTGTGGAAGAAAATATGGATATTGATGGGAACACGGTGAAGCTCCAGATAGTGGCGGTGTGAGTGGAGAGAAGTTACCAGGTCAGCAGGCTGTACATCCCGGTGCGGGCCGTCCATGGCCTTGGAGCAAGCAAATGTTGCACAGCCTAGTGAAAGACCAAGGGCTGTGGTGTCCCAGTCAAGCACTGGAGAGTGGAAAGCTGTTTTATTACCCCTACAGAATGATTCTGGGAATGTCAGTAGTAAGTTATCTAGTGAAACAGTCTCACCCTTAAGATCCAAAGAAGAGGAACGCCGCTCTAAAGTGGATCAAGACTCCATTGAGAAGGCGTCCAAGCTCAAAGCCAAGAAGAATGCGGAGCTGGTCAACGAGAAAGGTACAACCCAAATTACCCATTCTTTTTTAAATAGAGATGATTCTTCTTTTTTTGATTCAGCAAGTGCTTTAGGTGTAGTTCTAGGTAAAAATGATAAAGATTGTTTTAGTTCCATTAAACGTCTAAAGGATTTGGAATTTAGTCGAATGGTACATAGTAATAAGGTGATTAATAAAAAAATGGGTTTAGAGGATGAAGAAACCGAATGCTCCATAGAAGATAGTGCCGAGCTGGAAGCATTAAATATTATTTGGTCGGAAATTCTAGAGGGGGGGTTGGGTGATGGGAGTAGTGATCCATTGATCGTACAAACTCTGTATCATCATCAAATAAAAAAAGACAACCCAAGGCTAGTAAGAAAAAGAAAAACAAAAGTTGTTAATTATGAAAGGAATTTTTCGGAATTGTAACGGTTTTTATGGATTCCAAAAAGTATAGATTTCTTTTCGATCTAACAAAGGAAAAAGACCTAGATTTTATTGCCTTATCGTAAAGCTTGGTAGAGCTAATTTTCCACAAAAGACTCTCAACACCATTTGTGCTTTGGGAGAGATTTTATTTGGCATTGTTTGGCTCCACGGGGGTAGATCCGGTGGCATGTTACTAGGAGTTCATTCACAAACTTTTGATGTTGGACAAATTGAGGAGGGAGAGTTTTTTATTAGTTTTATGCTTCGTCATAAGGAAGTTGATTTCAAGTTTAACTTAATTTCAGTTTACGGTCCCGCCCAAGTAGATCTTAAATCTAATTTCTTGTCGAGATGGTACGGGTATGTTCAAAAGAAACCAAGTCCTATTGTCATAGGTGGTGATTTTAACATTATTCATGAACCGTAAGAGAAGAATAATAATAATTATAATGACAGATGGCCGTTTTTTGTTTTTATTTGTTATCGACGCTCTCAACCTCAGAGAATTAGAATTGACCGGTATGAACTTCACTTGGGCTAATAATCCGCCAAATCAAACTTTTGAAAAGTTAGACGAGTTTTAACTTGCACAGATTTTGAGTCCCAATACCCTAATACTACAGTTCATCCTCTTTCGAGAGAGGTCTCGAGACCATACTCCCTTACTACTATCTACTATATTGTGTCTACAACTTACCAACCTCAGTTCAAATTTGAATTAGGATGGTTGTTGAGAGATGGTTTTTGTGAGATGGTATCTCAAGTATGGTAGAACGTGGTAGTTTTGAGGGTCCCCTATTGAGCGGCAAGCAAAAATTAGAAAACTCCGTCAATATCTAAGAGAGGGCAAAACATGTTAGTGGGATTTACAAAAAAGAAAAAGCAAATCTGCTAAATAAGTTAGATGAACTAGATAAGAAAGCGGAACTTACATTGTTAACCGAATCCGAAAGAGACCCGAAACATGTTTTAAGTGAAAAGTGGGTGAACTTCTTAGAGAAGAAGAACTTAAGTGGTACCAAAGGGCTAAGGTGAAGCACTTACTGGAAGGTGATGCAAATACTAAGTATTATCATCTTTTAGCCAATGGTAGGCATAGGAAAACTCGTATTTTTCAACGGAAGGATGGGAATAATATTATAACCGGTGATGCTCAACTCAAGGAGCATATTACTAGTTATTATAAAAATCTTTTGGTCCTTCCGATGAATCGTCAATTTCCTTGGGACGAATCTTAGACGGCCGACATACCCCGTGTGTCGAGATGCGGAAAATGATACCTTAATGAGCCTTTCACTCAAGAGGAAGTTAAAGCGGCAATTTTTCAAATGGAGCATAATAAAGCACCGGCCGGATGGTTTCCCTCCAGAGTTTTATCAAGTTTTTTGGGATCTAATTAAGGAGGATTTGATGGCTATGTTCAATGATTTTTATCAAGGAACTCTACATCTTAATTGCCTTAATTTTGGTAATATAATTTTGTTGCCTAAGAAGAAGGATGCAAGAATTATTCAACAATATAGACCAATCTGTTTGTTGAATGTATCTTTTAAAATCTTTACTAAAGTGGCAACAAATCGTTTAACTTCCATTGCCCAAAAACCGATTAGCCCAACTCAGATCGCCTTTTTTAGGGTAGAAATATTATGGAGGGGCTGTCATATTACACGAGACAATTCATGAAATGCATACCAAGAAACTAGATGGGGTGATCTTTAAAATTGACTTTGAGAAAGCCTATGATAAAGTTAACTGGAATTTCTTACAACAGACCTTAAGAATGAAGGGCTTTTCTCAAAAGTGGTGTGATTTGGATAAAAAATTTTTCGGGGGTAATGTTAATATTAAGATTAATGACCAACTTGGCCAATATTTTCAAACTAAAAAGGCCTTAGGCAAGGTGACCCCATGTCTCCAATATTATTTAACATAGTAGTTGACATGTTGGCCGTACTAATTGCAAGGGCTAAGACGGCAGACGGGTAGAAGGGTTTTACCACCGCATTTGATTCGGGATGGACTATCTATCCTTCAGTATGCGGATGACACAGTGATTTTTATGAGTCATGATGTTGAAAAGGCAGTTAACATGAAATTGTTATTAAGCACTTTTGAACAATTATCTGGCTTAAAAATAAATTATCACAAAAGTGAGATATTTTGCTTTGGAGAAGCCAAGAACTTCGAGGAATTTTATTCGAATTATTTGGTTGCGCCATTGGCAACTACCCTTTTAGGTACTTAGGTCTACCTATGCACTTTAAGAAATTGTCTAATAAGGATTGGAAATTTATAGAAGAGAGAATTGAGAAGAGACTAAGTAGTTGGAAAGATAAATTACCGATTTGTAGGGGGGACGTTTAGTTCTCATAAATTCGGTGCTGTCCAGTTTACTGATTTTATGATGTTCTTTTTTGAAGTGCCAAAAGGGGTACTAGACAAAATTGAATGTTTCAGTCTCGCTTTTTTTCCGGCAAAATGACCAAGACAAGAGAAAGTATAGACTAGTGAAATGGGATGTTATTCGCCAACCTAAAGAAGAAGGGGTGGACTAGGTATTCAAAACTTAGAAACCCAAAACAAATGTTTGCTTAGTAAGTGGTTATTTAAATTGTTAAATGAAGATGGGCTATGGCAAGAGTGGCGAGAAACAAATATATTAAAAAATAAAACATTAGGGAGCTGTGAGAAGAAACCAACAGATTCTCACTTTTGGAAAAGTTTAATGAATGTTAAAGATAGCTTCTTTAAGTTGGGCCATTTTAAGGTCAAAGATGGGTCACAAACACGTTTTTGGATTGATACTTGGCTGGGTAATAAACCACTCAAAGACAAGTTTCCGGTTTGTTTAATATTGTAAGGAGAAAACAAGATACAATAGCTAACATACTAAGTTCCCCGTACTAAATATTTCCTTTAGAAGAAATCTAGTGGGGGCAAACTTATCAAACCGGCACCGCATTGTATCTTCCTTACAACAAATTAACTTAACACAGGAACGAGATGTCTTTGTTTGGGATTTAAAGGCCCTCGGGCACATTTTCTGATCAAGTCCATGTATGATGCTTTAATTAACAATGGGGTCGAGTGTCACAGGATATTTGGAAGACAAAATTACCAAAGTGAAAATAAAAGTTTTTATGTGGTATATCAAAAAGGTGTTGTTTTAACCAAGGATAACCTGGCTAGGAGAAATTGGAATGGAGATAAACAATGCTCTCTCGCCATTTTCCGTAAAACCATTCAACACCTATTTTTTGATTGTTTCTATGCCAAATTTTTGTGGCGCCGTACATTTACTTTTTGGATTAACACCCCTCTAAACATAAGAGATTTGTTCTTTGTTTGGTCTAAAAGGGGAACAAAAGTACAATACATTGTTATTAACGGCAAAGATCTGCACTTATTTGAGCCATTTGGTTAACAAGGAATGAAGTAGTTTTTGACAAATGCAAACCGAAATCTCTTTTGCGGTACTATTCCGAGGAACACATTGGTCTGCGACGGTGGGCAAGCTGCAGCGGAATGAAGATCTCCGGGATCATCTAATATCCACAAAGACGTCACCTAGAAGTGTCCGCTTTAGATTTCTTCGGCTCACGTGGCTGGCTATCACAGAGACATGTTGGTGATGCTTAGTCAAAAACTTGTTTTTCCCTGTTCTTTAAGCCCAGAGGGTGCCTGGAAGTTGTTTCAAAGAAAACTGATTTTTGTTTCATACTTTGTAATAATTGGTCCGATTCTATCTACGGATAGATGAAGCCGGATTCATTTCCTTTATCTAAAAAAACGTGGTTAATTCCTTCCTTTATTACGACACCGAGCGGAGCAGTTGCCGCCTCGACAGCCGACAAGGAGGGTGCGACGGGTTCTCGGACTCGGGCTCCGTCGGACTCCCCTAGTTCCGATGAGGGATCCGACTCCTTGGAGGCGCTGTTGCGGTACCGGGAGATGCTCATCCGTCGAAGGACAATGGCCAGGGAGCGAGCGCTTCTCCTCCGCGATGATGGCGATTGCGCGGCGGCTTCCATGGCGAAGGTCGTGTCTCCCGCCATCGACAACGACAGGTGCACGAACTCATATCCTCGATCAATCGCCGCGCGGGAAATTCCACCTCCGTCTCCTTTCAAAGACCCTCGCCGGCGACGAGCATGAAGCACGCCACCCTCCGGTCATATAAGCAACCAATTCCAAATCATGGAACGAGATCCAGAGCCTGTGATTCATACTCCTTCCCGATGGATCCCTCACCAAAAGATATCAGACACAAAGCTATGGCGGGGCAATTCCCCTTCGAATCGCTGTCTGAATGGTGAAGTTAAAGCATGCTCCGATCAAGTTGCACTGGAATCTTCGAGAAGGCTCTCCCGAGAGAGGGGCGCTCTCTGCTCCTGCCAAACAGAGGGGAGAGGATGATCTTGTCAAGCCGGAGCCGTAGCGCGCGCACTAGTTTTACTTTTTAGTACATCCGTTTCGCGCCACCGTTAAAACGGTGATTTTTTTTTTTTTTTTTTTTTCGCACGCTGCGGCCGCCAATTCTTTTGGCTAAGGTGTGCAACGTGTAAAAACTCTAATTTCCCTTAATAGAATACGTGCCAACGGTACGCTTTTGAAAAAAAAATTATGTCAAGTCGGGCCCGACCGGGTCGATTTGGTGGTTCCAAACCACCACCCAAGGTGAGGAATCCTGGGACATGCCCGGGGAAGGAACATGTGGCGCTCATCCATCACGAAATTCGAGGGTGAGCGTATGGAAAGCCATATGGAACGGTGACCTCGAATGGAGGCACCGCTCCTTGTCCCTCGTGTCCTAGCGAATCGGCCAATCCGCTCCCAAGCCCCATCTTCTTCCCCAACCTTAGTAGATTTGTTGGTCACCCGTGCTCGAGTCCTAACCCCGAATCATTTTCGGATGTTGTAAGGTTTTATCCGCCCCAACAATCGTTGTTGAGATGCAACCAAGATGGCGTGGGAGGAGAAATGGGTGGGCGATCATGGTGGTCACCCCGTGGAGGCTTCGAAATTAAAAGGCATGATCGTGGTGAATTCAATGGCGATCGTGGGGATCGGAGTGGCTTTGGAGGGGGCAGACAAGATCGAGGCCATGACAGAACTGGTGCTCATGGCAATGTTTGGCAAAGGAAGCAAGTAATTGCTGAAGCCCATGGCCCCCACCCCTAAGACAGGGAAGAGGAAGAAGAGACCCTACATATCCAATCCTCCAACAACAATTCCAAGTGGGAGCCACATGAAGAGAAGCATGAGACAAGGTCGACACGTGGGCTCTTCGTCTTTGCGGCAACCTCCACCCCAACCAATCATGATGACCAAGCACAAGATCAAGTCAGAAAAAACACAGACTGTTCCTACTATTGATGGGGTGTGAAATCTGTGGGTACAAGAATCATGCCACTAGGGATTGTCGTAGGAAGTTTTGTGAGATTTGTAGTTGTAATACTCATACTACATATTATTGTGTTGGTTGCCTACCCTGGAATTTTGGGCCAGAATGTGTGTTGTTCATGTTGAAGGGCAGAGCTTCTTCCACATTGATGAGATCATTGATTCTAAAATTTCTAGAGAAAGAGCAAACACTTCTGTGATCACTGTCACTCAGGGTAATGTATCTGTCAGAGACATTGAACATATGTTCATGAATCTGCTAGGTGCTGACAAATGGAAATAGACAACTAGACCTACTTCGAATCTTAGACAGCTAGACCTACTTCTGAATCCACATATGTGCCGAGGTTGCCCACAACTAAGATAATGATGGAATGGAGTCACATTAAGACTATGGCCATGAAGGGTGGTGAAGCTCATATCAGAATTGACCCCTGGACTTCCTCTAGTAGTAGCAAAGGTGAATTACAAAAAAGGGTGGTTTAGAGTCTCTAACATTGCTCATAACCAAATCCTTACTCTATCCAAAATTGGAGGACTAGTGGGAAAGGTTTCGAGATTGATGAAAGGACTAGATTTAGAGTGGATTATGTTAAAATGAAGATTGCATGTAGAAACTTATACAAAATTCCAAGAACTGCTGAAGGTGTTCTAGGCAATATTGTCTATGACTTTGGTTTTGAAAGAGAGATATAAGACGGGGCAAGGGAAATACTAAAAAGTGGCATTAAGATCACTGAAGACCAACCTCCTCAAAAGAAGTTCAGGTCAGAAAATGCTAAAAAGTGGCATTAAGATCACTGAAGACCAACCTCAAAAGAAGTTCAGTCAAAAATTTTGAGTTCAAAGAGCTACTGGAACCCAACAACGACAGATTCTGGGCAAGCAAGTGATGATGTTTGCTCCTTCTAAGGTGCAATATAAACCTTCTAGTATCGTTGGCTCCAAATTATTAAAGATGCTCAGAAACCTTATGCCAATCCTCTTAAAGATGAGGAGGTTGTAAAGGATTCATCCCAGAAATCATTTAAGAATTTGGATCTGAGAGTGATTCATTTGGGAAGAGACTCATAAGCTTAAATGAAGAGGGCTAGTCATCTAAGCTGAAAAATGTTGATCATATCTGGCTTATGCAGATGCCTGATGCTATCCCTATTGGTGATCAAGAGAACAACATTTTGCCTTCAGATAATACATGTCCTGTCCCTAAGATCATGAATGACCAAACAAAGAGTGATCACATTTGGTTATACCCAACTCTCCTGAGATTTTCTTTGCTGATGACAATATAGTCCACTATTGATGGTAGTTAACAACCATTCTAAACCGTCAACCAAACATAGAAAAGGGTATAAATTGAATATCAATATAGGTTTAGGGGTTAAATTGATAGAGTTTCATAGTTTTGTTGAATCTGTATTATTTTAGGGATTAAACAGGAAAAGAGACGAGGAGTTTCCAAAGGATACGTATCAACATCGTATTACAAACTAACTCAACAAAAGAAGAATCCAGAATACACGAGAGAGCACGCCACGCAAGATGGTACCCACCGTCATTGAGACAGGTTGGCCGACCCCACCATCAAGTCGGTTGACTTGTGAGGTCCACCCTCAAGCTTCATAGGTCGGTTCTCCACCGCCTCTAGGATTGCATCTCAATCATTGATCAATGTCGATTTGATCCAAGGGCTACGGTGCATCCGAGGGCCCTATATAAGAAAACCCCCACCCCTTGGGTTGAAACCCTAATTTATAATTCATTTGATCATCAAGTCATCAGATCCCAATCCTCAGAGTTCCACCATAATTAGGGGCATATCTATCTAGGCTAGTTCTGAGAGGAAGGCAAGCTTGTCTTAAATTCTTGATCATCTAGAAGGCGCAGTGGCGTAGAAGCCTCATATAGCCTCTTTTTGTATCTATGTGTAAGTATTTGTTAACTATATTTGATATGACTTTGCTCTATTCAATATTTATATTCATAGTTATATGGTTTAATGTTTATTATGATTATATACTTAGTATAGCTAGATTGTCTTTATATTCAAGCATAGAATCATATAGCACTCACTTGAAAGTACCTTGGATGATTGGTCAATAGCATATAAGTGTGGTGCTTATACATTGTTTGCCCGTGGTTGCACCTTATATTTCAGGTTATGTGGTATATCGCGGATGTGATACTCCCGTTGAGTCCTTTGTAGCCCACTCTCCGAATATAGGGGTAGTTGAGCTATATTACCAAGGTAGACTTGCTCTATTCTTGATCTTCCTTAGTAATATTCACTATGTGTAGATATAATGATTTCTTGCCTTGATTACTAGGTGTAGTTACACTAATCTTAGTATGCATTGACATATGATTAGGAATAACTTAGGAATATTTCTTTATTCTACCTATACCATGCTAATACTGCCTTATGGAACACTCTGAGTGATATACCGTGATCTATGACTTGGCATTATTCATATCTATATCTATATAACTTATCCCTGTTATGAGTAAGTTAGATTTGATATGGTTTACTCTTCATTACTAAACATGCAAGTGAGACATCAATCATTCCTTAGCCATCCCATTCCCATGGAAAAATATAAATAACGATACTACTATTATCTCAAGGATTCAAGTGGCATATATAGAAATATCATCCACTCATTTCTAGCATTGCTACTAGGGATGAGAACCTAGTATTAAGGTGATGCTATGGAATGTAGTGGTACTTGGTGTAGATCAGGGGTGAGATTAACTCCACCTTTGGTAGTGACACTAAGCAATACCAACATCCACACCCAGGAGAGCGAGACCCTGGGAGACGCTGGTCTTGTGGAAAATCCACATGGAATGGAGGAGGACAAGCAGGTTGATGCCTCTACATAAAAGAATCAGGTGGGACCCTTGGATGACCCTCCCTTGACTCACCCTATTGTTGAAGAGATGGACAAAAATGTACATGAAGAGCCCAAGATGGTGCAACATCAGCAAGAGAGAAGTGACATACTCAAAAAGACATCCACCCCGAGCACCTCTAAGAAGAATTTGATAATGGCTTAGAAAAAGAACATGAAGGTAACCCTAAGATTTCAATTTCCTTTTTCTGTGCTAACAATTGATGAATTAACTTTTGTTACCTCTCGATATGGGTGTCTCCCTAAAAATGATGAGTTTGAAACTTTTGATTATTAAAGAATCTTGAATTAGCTAGACATGATTTATTTAAAAAGCAAGCTGACAAAAGAGATAAACTTCAAACCAAATCAGTTGATGTGCATACAGCTGAGGACCCAACTTTTTATTTAGAATGGGCCTAGGATGATAATTCTGACATTGATGATCTCATCATGGTAGAGTCCAGAAAAAAAAGAGAGAGAAAACAGAAGAAGCACTCACTTTTCTCCCAATGGGGACAAAAAGAAGCAAATACAAGAAATTCCTGATTTTCCCAAGAAAAAAGGTAGGAAGCCCAAAGGTGCTCCTCCTAGGAATAAATCAACAAATAAGAAATAAGCATGATATAAGGACTTATATGAAATTTTAGGGGCCTCAAAAAAAGGGGGTTACCACATTTCGAAAAGATCTCATCTTTTCAAAACAGTTTTCATTTTATTGGTCTACAGGAGACCATGATTAAAGATTAAAATGAAAAAAATCTGAGAAAATTTGACCCACAATTGGATTTCTTATGGTTATATAACTCGCCAAAGGAAAATCGGGGGATTCTGGTTGGGATCAAAATTGACTTATATATTTCAACAAGGGGATTTCATATCAGCTAAATCATGGGATAAATTGAACAAAACCAAGTGGAATGTGCTGGTTGTTTATGGAGCTACCCATGATGACCATAGGCTTTCATTTATTGCTGAACTTTCTACCTTCTGCTCTAGAAACTCTGATCCCATTCTGATTGGGGATATTTTAACATAATTAGATTTGCCAATAAAAGGAATAGACAAAATAGGGTTTAGGGTCTTTTCAATTCCTTAATTGACTTTTATGAGTTCAGGGAAATAGATATGTCTGGGGGTATATATACTTGGTCCAATAACTAGAAATTCCGGTATTGGAAAAATTGTATAGAATTTTAATGTCCAAAGAATGGGAGGATCTTTTCCCAATGGTTTGGATTAAAAAACTTCCAAGGGAAGTTTCTGACCACAACCCATTGATTCTATCATCTCATCTATTAGATAAAAGAAAGAATATTTAATTTAAGTTTGAACTGAGTTGGTTGACCAATCCTGATTTTAAATCTGCTGTGGAAATAATTTGGACCAAGCAGTGCAATGCTAAGTCTACTCTAGTACTTCAAAATACATTTTGACCAGAGTGCTGCTTTGTATTACTCAAAGTGACTCATGCATTTATTTCACATTGTTGTCAAAACAAAGCAATTGTACCTCGAGTCTTCGGGATGGTGATACACGGATAGTTCCATGGATCGTTTGACCTCCTACAATTCAAAAGGTAAAAATAACTCTTAACAACTTTTGCTACGTGAGACCGTATATACAGTAAAATATGACTTTATCCATCGCAATAGAACACGCCATGTTTATTTGTGTGAAACCAAGTTAATAAAAACATTGGTTCATTGGTGACTATTGGTTGATGATTGATGAAATGGTTTTGAGTAGTTTTGAGATTGCATGAAGCTCTTGTCTCTCTTATTTGACATTGGTAGTGTTTAGCCTTTGCCCATTCATTAGGAACACCGAGTTATTACTTGGAGCTTTCTAGAGGCTAGAGATTTGAGGCTCTGTGTCATTCATGTTAGGCGAGAGGCAAAATAAAGCAGGGGTTTTAACAGTTGGAGGCTTGTTTTTTATTTTCCCACCACACCTAAAATCACGTTTCAGAAGGATTTTAGTATGCCATTGGAGTTGATCTAATAGTGTACTCTTGAATTTACGATTATTTTTTTTTATCTATAGTGCTGTATATCAAAATCTACCACCAGCTTCCTCCATGTCACCACTTATTCGTACCCATCTGATCAAACATCTGCAGCTCCTACCGGCCTCCACCCGTGCCTTTTAGGACCTTCACGGATGGCCACTGAAAAAAAAACCCTCAATCCCGCACCCGCCCCGACACTCTGCGCCACCCCGCCTGCCCTACGCTCTGCTGCCTCGCCCGGCAGTCACGTAGGGGGCGTGCGCCCTCCTCGTGGCGCAGGACTTGCGAAGAAAAATGGACAATCCAAACCAAGGTAATGTTGCCATCAAATTGTGGATGATTAAGTTTACCACTATAGCTATGCATTCTTCAACTTCTTTTGGGTTTCTACCTGCAGCTAGAGAGAGTTCTATTCCTGTACAATCCAACTGCCACACCAATCCTAAGCACAGGAGGGGTAGATCGTCCTCAGCTTCCGAAAGCGAAAAAGGTGGCGTCTCTTGCTTCAGTGAAAAAAAATAAAGGGATATCTTTCTTACTCCTCCTTACTCCATTGTTATTGTTTTCTTATGGTGGATTTGCAGAAAAATTAGCGCCATCCCTCCGCTGTCAACATCGCTCTAAGTTCTTAGACGTCTGTGCAGAGCATTGTTCTTAGTAGGTGCACTAAATAACTTTTACTTAGCCTATTAGTGCTGGAAGAGACTGCAATCTGCCCCTGCCTTAATATACATCTTTCTGATACCATTGCAATTGTCTTGAATTTCAATTAACCACAGCTAACATGTTGGATCACGATCTGCTTTGATGAACAAGACAAGTTTGTGAGACACATTGATATTATGAAAGCCAATACACTGTCTCAGCCTTTTCTGATTCAGGGACCCAAATGAGAACTATGTAATTAATAGTTTAGGAATCGCTCATAAGTATAAATTATTACTCTTCTTGATTTTATACTGCTGGTTGCGTTTACCATTGGTTTCTGACCCACCTATAATTTCGAGATAGGGCTTTTCACTCTTGCGATCAAGGAAAACTTCGGGCTGCTTTAAATACTTTTTTGGCAAAGAATTTATAGAAATCAAAAGTATGCTTACCTGAGACGATATAGTTGGTGGTGTGTCATCAAAAACAACCGTCAAATTCACCTCGTCAACCACTTTATCCATCTCATCAGTTTTTCTCTGAGAATTACCCTTCTCGTCATTGAACATATCATCAGTTACATCCACAGCTGTAAGACTTGCATCAACTCTGGTGCTTTGCACGGTTAACTCCTCCTTCCAGTGATTATGTAGCGGTGTCATCTCCTGTGCTGACAACGTTATAGTGGTTCTACACACTTTGATCGTGGTGCAGCAATGCCTTTGTTTGGCTGTATATATGGAGAACGGGTGTAGACTTGTTGTTGCAATCCTAAAGGCCAGGTAATAATCTGTATTGTTTGTCAGCTCAATTGAGCATGATAACTGCTTCTTGTGGCCAAGAGGAAAATACAATTCAAGTGGCTCAATGCCAAGAATGTCATCTGAGCTGGAGATTATCTGTGTGGAGGTGAAAACACAGCTGCATTACTGCGACTTGTAGAAGCAAATTTGATATGCGACTTGCAGATTATCTATTTCTTTTTTTTTTCTTGGACACGCAGCGGAGTCGTGTATCATTATATTACGGAGATTACCTTCTATTGAGGCATATGAGCTTACCTTCTCTAATGAAGATTCACTAATTTGACCATCCCAGCTCTCTAGTTTCTTGAGCTCAAGGACTACATCTGATATAAACGGTCTATTTATCGGGTCTTTTTCCTTGCAGCTCACCGCCAACTCAAGGCATTTTTTCACTTGTTGGTACCACAGCGGTATATGCTTTGATGATTTTTTCCACCTATGCCTCCATTTTCGAAGTACCTGCCATTTCAATAAGGTATTTTGATTGCTTGGCACTGAAATATTTAATGCGAATTATACATATGCTTGACGTGAACTTAGAGGAACAAAACTATATCCTCATTTCGTATGTGTTGAATTCTCCAAATTCTTGCGAAAAAATATATATATTTCCCTTCAAATTGCAATAAGATTATGACCTTTTAAAAAAATCTAGGAGTCTGACATTTTCAGAAATATATGAGTGTGCTCGTCAAATGCATTTCTAATAACTAGTTCAAAAGTGTTGCTGCTAGAGTTGATCTCACTCGCCAAATAAGTGGTTTTAAGTCTCTTCCTTTGATTAAGGAGAGAGAGAGAGAGAATTGCAAAATACTTGTATGTTTCCATTTTCATTTAAGGACTGTATGAAGTTTTTATATAAAAAACACTACCATGCAAAAAAAAATTTAAAAAAAAACAGACCGATATCCAACCTAGAGGAACTAGGTGTTTTTTCATTAAGAGAAATAAGCACCCAAATTCAGTCTAAGAGAGCACTTGAACCCGGGTGGTTGGGTGCATGACCACACCTTCCAGCCAACCAGTTGAGAGCTAGGCTCACTTCCTTACCATGCAAATTTCATTCTCTCCGAACCTGGGCACCATAGTCAAATTCATAGAAATTGGTTATTCCGATTGTTAGCACTTGTCACAATTGTCAATGTGGTTACCTAGGCACATAGGTGATGATCTAGTCTTCAAACGTACTGATAGCCATTAGTGTGTCTGGTTTTCTAAAACTTTAATAGGTTGTATATAATTTTTGTTTTCATAGAGGTCAGAAGTGGTCTCAAGATGGTTATACCACGCATGATCTTTGACAAATGGTTTTTTGTCATGCAGCCATCATAAATACTACTGCTATGACAAATATTATTTATGATGATAACAGGTCGTCATAGATCCTAAGATTTCTTATGATGCTATAGGACGTTTTTGTTAAGAAAAAGCTTTTTATTGAAAATATATGCACATGGTTCCAATGTAAAAAAAAGAAGTATATGTGTGCAATGATGTGATAAGTCACTCTTACTTTGGTTGTACTTGGTATCTGCCTATTTCCTGTCACCAACTCTATGATTATGACACCTAAACTATAAATGTCTGACCTCGATGACCTTCTACCATTTATGATGTATTCTGAGCGCAATATCCTCTGCATGAAGACACGATAAGTACATGTGTCATAGAGTGAATGTTAGACAACAAGCATATAGTGTCATCATGTGTAGCTTACAGTGATAACAGAAGCTGTGCACTAGTAGTTTGTGATTTTCCATCAATTCTCGATAGTCCAAAATCTGTAATCTTTGGCACCATTTGCTCACTTAATAGTATGTTGGCAGGTTTTAGGTCCATGTGCAGAATACGTTTTTCCTTGTGAAGATGAAGTAAGCCCAAACAAATTCCCTTAATTATTTGATAGCGTGTGTGCCATTCAAATCCCCTTAATTCGCCTGCAGGAGTAAAAGAAAAAATCAGCAGGATATGGAACCTAAAAATATTCTCTATTTACTGCTAAATTGCTCATATTAAGGGATGGGCCATTTTTATTATTTCATATGTCTCTTGTATTAGGGTAAAAGGTGGAAGTGGAAATATGAAGGATGGTGAAATATACATAATTAAAATAAAATTGGATCATATGGAGATGCAGTTCTGAAGTTTTGGTCTTATCATACCGGTTAGATAGTTGTCAAGGCTTCCTTTTCTTAGATACTCGAAAAACAAAGTAGCCTTTCCCGTTCCTCTGCCATAATAGTTCTTCCATCCATTTGAACTGCCTTTTCTTTTGTTTCAGAACAGTAACCTAAAAAAGCGTACTATATTTCGATGCCCAACCTTGATCATGCTATCAACCTCACGACGAAACATCTTTTCATCAATTGTATGGGTATTTTTAAGCTTCTTTACAGCAATAACCACCCCATTTGGCAGGATGCCCTGTTGGAATTGAAATTTCATGATGGTCAAGACAGAGAATTAGATCAAGCTAATGGCTCTGTAGTAACTGAAATTTGTAATTGAAGCAAGTAGTGGAAAAGGAAGAAAAACAACTATTTTACCTTGTAAACCTCTCCACACCCACCCTCACCTATCTTTCGATCATCAGAGAAATTTCCCGTGAGTTGTCGTAGAAGTTGCAAGTCAATACTGTCGGGCTTCTTTTCACCAGAAATTATACGCTCTAAAGCATCAAGCTGCGAATGCAGGTAATCCATCCTAAATGAACAAGTATTTTCCATAATTAGTGAAATAATAGTCTACTCCTTTAGCTTAATGGAACAGATAGCAATCATGGAAGAAGATGCAAAACTGTCAAATACACTAGGGAGAGCGTTCCTGGTTGTACTTGTACCTTCAGGCGAGCTGCAACTATAGCCCTCTAGCTTGGTGGTCCACAAACTGGACTACCAATTAAGGAGGAAATGATGCGACCAAAACCCTGAATCAAACAAGAAGCAAGTGTTTACCACACCAGAATTGTACATGAAAAGCTGAAACAGAAACCGCGAACAAAGAGAGGTAAATGAACAGGCTTAGCACTAACTGCATATGCAATCACTGACACTAGATGCACAAGGGATTACAGCAAGAGGAGCTTAGAGGATGAGGATGAAGTTTGTACTACTAGTATCTTATCAGGTTCTCTAGACCAATTTGCAGGACAAGTACTTGAGACAGTCTACCTTGGCTTGGCAGAAGAGATGTTGGAAAACGATGAAAAGGATAACAAAATTGGTTGTAATGGAAACATATGTACTATACCCTTGATAAAGCATGTACTATCTTTCGAACTAAACCTGGATCTGACAATCCCTGGAGATCTAAAGATTTCAATAGACTGGAGCAGACCAAATAATTAAAATGACATGAACCAGAAATATTTAAGATCGTAGTGAAAAGATAACACATGAACGCACCTGGTTATGGAACGAGATGGGGGTGCACGAAAGGATGGTAATTACAAGCTTAATACACTCCATATGGTTGAAGCTATACCAGATCTGAAGTCAACTGTGACCGCATACAGCACGCTGCATATTCATGTTTCTTTTAACCCTGAATATAAGCGCAGGAGGTCTTACTATTATGTGTAAAGAAACATAACAAGAGAAGGGGCAAATTGTAAGACTGCCAAATTTTATTTATTTTTTGACCGACGAGTCCGGCAGTCTTGGGGTCCCAGCTGGTCACATGGTTAAAATTGTTTTAAACTGATCTGATTAGCTTGCTGACAGTAATGGCTTCATGTGGTGGCTCGATATGTTCTCGATATTAGCAGCTTTCACGCTCCTTTATTTATTTGCATCTCTGGTCCTATTGGTGCACCTTTTTTTATTAACCATGGTCCATGATACTGCTGAAAAAAATTCGAAACAAAAGAATAAAAACACAGTAATGGAGAAATTTCAGAAAACAAATACTAGTAGGAATGCAGTAGCGACAGGTGTTTGGAATGTAGGAATATGTGAGACAAGAATATGATAAAAGACAATAAGCTCATGAAATGTATTTGTTGTGTATTGTATGAGTATTGTAAGGTCAAGTATCAAACTCAGTACAGGAAACACATCTCATAAGCATTGGTTGCAGGCGGAGGCATGCGCTACTACCCTTAATTCCTCACCGGGGAGAAAGCTAGAGTTTGGGCTAGTTTGGTTCCTACCTCGGCAAAGTTGCTTGGAGCAAGAACCTTCCTCTCAGACGTTTGATTTTGGACGTCTTGGGTGGAGATCGATGCATCATGCATGGTGGGCTTCTTGAGGCCTATAAGGTATCGAACCAAACATCTCTGCATTAACTGAAGAAAAAAATTATAGCAATTCTTGGAACTAGGAACTATCAGCAGGTTGGGTGAGAATTCTTCAGAGATACAAATAAGGCTGAAGCAATATCTCTTAGTGCCGGGTCGTCGGCAGGGTTTTTTTACCGACCGGTTGAACCAAACCGCCGGGTCCGGTTTCGATTTCGGACCGGTTACCGGTAAACCGGCCGGTTACCGGTCGGTTTGGTTTTTGAATTCAAATGAATTCAAATTTTCCGATTCATCGGTAAAAATCCGGTTTACCGAGCGGTATTTAATTTATACCGCCCGGTATTTAATTTATACCGCCGGTTTAATTTATACCGCCGGTTTAATTTATACCGCCCGGTTTGGGCCTTGACGGGCCGCCCGCTTTTTTTTTTTTTTTTTTTTTCAAACTTCAATTCAAATTTTTTATACCAAACGAACTCAAATTTGAAAAAATGTTGCACCGTTGGCTTCTATAAATCGCAAACTATTTTACGTATTTTTTCCACGATTTTTTTCAATTTTTAGATTTTGAATTTCAAATCTTTTTACCGGCCGGTCCGGATACCGGGCCGGACCGTAGAAGTCCGAGAAACGCGGTTTCCGCGGAAACCGACCGGTATAAAAAACCCCGGTCGTCGGCCGCTTTGGTGCCATCAGCCGTCGTCCCAAGCGCGGCTAGTATCTAGTAATGGCCTAGTGGGCCTTGGCCCCTACTGATTTGGCCCACGGCAGTGGTAGCGGGCTCAACGCATTGTGCCTCGCATGCGGCCTTTGGTTTTAAACTTTTTAATTAAAAAATCAGACTGCTCACTTCCCTCAAAAAAAAAAAAAAAACTCAGACTGCTCACAAATGTAGGAGAGTATTTTCATTTTGCCCAGTGATGATAATTGGTGGGATTGATTGGATAGAATACATTTTGGTTAATTGAATTATGTATTTCCTCTCACAAATTTTATGTGATCTTCATATTTCACTCTGACCTAGCTCACACAGGCAATATCATAGGAATGGCCACAAATGAGAGACATGGGAGATCATCAGACCAATGCATGAAAACAGGATAATTTGCATATTTATTCGTGGATTGGGCTCAATGGTGGCAAGGTCACGTCATCCCATGGGCCTCACCGCACTGGGCCAGTTTGTTCCATGAGAATTTCTCGGTCACAGCAGGCCACGCACTCTGGTCAATCCGGGCCTAGCCTGAAGGAAGGAGGGGGCGCATTGGGCCGAGGCGCTGCAGGCCGAGCGGAGGGGTGGGCCAGCCGGCCGAAAAGAAAGAGGGAAGGGAGAGAGTAAAACAAATTTTTTTTTTAGAGCTTATTATTTCAACTCCATTTTCAAATAAATTTTAAATCAATTTGAGTTTTGGCAAAGACCACTTTTCACAGAATATAAATGCAACAGAACGAGTGTGCAAACATGTTCCTATCGCTATGATGAATTTTAATTCCATAAAGAATATTATTTTCCCTAGGTTTTAAGTGTGCACAAAAATGCATAAATATCACGTCAATTTAATTCTTTTTGAAGAGAAGCAAATTTTGGGGCGTTATGCAGTGGTCCAAATCATCTTGGGCAGAGATTTCACAAAATGGCATAGCAGTTTGCAGAGGCAATAGTTCCTTGCTCTAACAAAAGGTTGAAACCATTACTTGAGCACTTTGGGTCCAAAAAGTAGGCTATGCTAGGAAAAAAAAAGAAACGTGCTAAAGCTACAACAAAAAAAATGTAAACCAGCAGAGCCTATGACGTATAAGTATGAAGCGACAATAGTAGTATGCAAAGATTGATGGCTTCAAAACTCATGTATCCATTACCCTAAGAGAAGATTGGTTCCTTGGCCCTAAAAATCTTCTTGGTCTTATTTCTGTCGAACTTTGTTATTTGGCCTTGAATCGAATTTTGTTTGGGAATATACTCTAAATGGCTAGAGAACATACTACTCAAACATTGCAAGAATCAACACACAGAAGCAAGTCAAGGAATCAACTGAGGCTTTGCTTGCCTACACTCATATATCCATCTTATTATCCATGTGTCTCAAAGTGGATTGAGGTAAAAGACTACCGAACACACACATGATTTAAGGTGGGTAAGGCGTCGAGTACAGTCAAAACAAACGCAGAAGTGGTCAGATAAAGTATGAACACCCTGACCAGTGGACTTAGGATATGATTAATGGGATAATCGCATAGAGCGGTACGCCCTTATAAAATGTCATATCTGTTCTTATTAATTTGGCATGATGATACAACTAATACTTCGTCTAGTTGTTGCCTTACAATATCCATTTTATGTTGCAGTCATAAATGTTCGGTGAATGAAAAGGAACAAAAAACTTGGACATACATGTGCATTTAGTCAACTGATACTACCTACTCTGAAATATTCATTTCATCAAGCCTAGATATAATATCCTGTATATCAGGCCGTCTGCTTGGATCATCATGCAAGCAACCTGTCCCTATTTCAGCACATAGTTTTACTTGTTCTAGTAGCAGTGGACTGCTCTCTGATGTCCCAAACGCGTTTGTCCAACTTTCAACCTACCAATGTCACAGTTAAAGTGCTAAGGAATTTTTTGAGAAGGGAACCAAAACATGTAGATGTATAGACCACATATAGTTGAAATTGATATAGATTAGGAAACCATTAGTAGTGTGATGAATAGCAGCAGACAAGACTAGTTGAAGAAATGTAGCCATTATCTTGAGAAAAATATAAATGATTACCAAGTATTACCTTCTCAACAGTGGGGCATTCCTTACAACCCATGAGAATCTGTATGATTATAACACCCGTACTATATATGTCAGTCTTCAATGTGATTGTTCCGCATTTTAATAATTCTGGTGCCATGTATCCCCTGCACGAAAAATTTAGTGAGAATAAAACGGGAATACAACAGAGTCAGTTGATGCTTGCCAACATGAATGGAAGTGATCATAGAGATTTCAGTAGCCTACAATGACCCAACTTTGTTTTCAGTAATAATCCTGCTTTGGTTTTCAGTGAAGCGTCTCGATATACCAAAATCTGCAATCTTAGCCATCATGCTATCATCCAGTAGTATATTATCAGGTTTGAGATCCATGTGAATAATCCGATGTTGGTGATGAAGATAATGCACACCCTCACAGATCCCTTTAATTAATCGAAAAGCGCACCCTCCACGGAAGTCCATAAGATGCCCCTGAGAAGAATATTATATACAAGCTAACAATTAGTTGTGATTTATATATATTATAATACATATGTGTGTGTTACTGTGTTATGATACAAGTAGTCCAGCATGCATAAGTTGTCCGGTTGTTGTACCAAAGTGGTGTAGGATAAGTAGAACACTCTCCTCAATTATATGATTTTTAGACCCCAATTTCCATTAAAAAACTGGGTGGACATTTGCTTATTTTTTTCTTTCTTCGCCTAATAGAAATCGTGGCAAAATTTTTACCGGCCTTTCTAAAAAAAGCACAGGGCACCACATGCCTTATGACACTGATGCAATGCACCCAATTGGTTGGTTGGTTGCGTAATATGCAACGTGAATATATTGTTCTCTCCATTCTAATTTAGAGGCATATATTAACAAAAATATGTACCTAGAAAAGCTCAAGCGGATTATGATTTAGAACCAAGGAGTACTAGTAGGACCAATTTGTTTGCTTAAATTTGTCATTGCGTTGCAATTTGCAGCAAAGCAACATCAACCTTAATTTGTTTGCTAATTAATACTGTTGACATAAACTAGGACTTGCACCAACAGACCGGTAGGGCTTTGGACGCCCACGAGGTTGCGATCAACCTATAACGGACAACAAGAATCACAGCTTGATCACCCAAACCGATGTAGAGACCGGTAGAGGCTATGTGGAGCTTGATCTCGGCTGAAACGAGCTTCGGAATGCCCTCCGGAAGGATCCGTCAGGAGAACGCACACGAAGGGTCATCTAGGATCGGCAAGGCCACCTAGAATGCCAACAAAATTCGTCGAGACGTCACCGGACAGCAGGGCTAGGGTTGGAAAAGGGTAAAAGAGAGTTGGTAGATTGATTTATGTCGATTGGATGTAGATGAGATCAAATCGGCCATGAACCTCTCATTATTTAGGGGGTGGTCTTACCCCCGTAGGAAAGCGCCCAAAGACGTCTCCAATCACCGAAACCTTCCAAAACTCGATCTGAAACGTGATCGGTTTGGACAGGTCACACGCCGCACGTATGTGCCGACGCGCGCCCTAGGCACATCGTCGGGACGCCGCCTCCCGCGTTGGACGCAATAACGAACGGGCTGCGAGGCCGCGGCGCCAGACGCGGCGCCGACGCCCAAGCTAAGCGTCCCGACGCGCCTCGAGGCGGTCCAAAAGCGCTTGCGGCGAGCCTCCGTCGGACGCCCACGAGAGGCGTCGGGCCGCGGATGGCTGGCGTCCGGCGCTGCTCCGCTTATTTCAACCGAAAGTGCCGGAGCTTCCGGCGTGTCGTCTTCGGACGCACCCGTCCTAAGGCCCGGCGTCCAACACGTGGTGAGTTTCGGCTAGCTGTCTCTTTCGCCAAATTTCTCAATCTTTTGGCTTTCGTTGTTGTATCCCAAACATGTCCATGACCTTCTTGTCACGTTTAAGTCACCAAAAATATTATAGGACATTTTTGGGTGTCAACAAATACTACACAAAAAGTTAAATATGAACTTGCCAACATATTAGTTGACAAATTGGGGTGCTCAAAATTTTTTTTTTTTTTTGACAATAAATTGAACTTTATGTACTGTCAAGGACAGTGAAATATAAAAATACACTTCGTTTTAGATACTTCTTTGATAGTGCACTATTATTACCTTTGAGCAAGAGCCAAGAGAGGATGGCAAAACATAACAGTGCAGAGTACCCAAAGTGCAGCGATAAAAATACACAAAAACTGAAAAATGCAAAAGGGAGATAATAACAAGTGCATGTGGTTAGCAATTCTCAATCTATAATGCTCAAATACTTCCAAGGGAAATATGTGGGCCACTTACTCCCTCCGGTTTGGTATTAGAAGTCGTTTAGGATAGCGACACGGTCTCCAAAACACAACTTTGATCTCTTCTTATTATAAAAATATTTATGGAAATGTGATATATGTATACTTTTATCAAAGTATTTTTAAGACAAATCTACTCATATAATTTTCACATTTACAAACTCAACAACTTAAAAGTTATTTATAATTTATATTTTCAATGTTTGACCCAAACTTTATCAAAAAACGATATTTGGACTTACCGGTAAGATAGTTGGCAAGGCTCCCTTTACTTAGGAATTCAAAGCAAAGCAACATGTGCAGCTCGTCTGCCCAGACATATCTTCCTTGATACTGTTTCGGCACGTGTTCCGTTTCATAACTGTAGCCTAGAAATCGTACTATGTTTTTGTGCTTCACCTTTATGAGACAGTCAGCCTCACGTCGGAAATTCTCCTCTTGAACCACAATGTTGTTATGAAGCTTCTTCACAGCGATCACCTTCCCATTACTGAAGCGTTCCCTGTAGGTCACAACATTATTGTCACTTGTCAGCACGTAACTTTAATCAGATGGAGCTCCAAGTTGGTAGTAGCTTAAGTGCAGTGCACACATATATGTACGCACCTTATAAACAGATCCGAACCCACCACTGCCGATTCGTTGATTTTCAGAGAAATCTTGTGTGATGGCCTTTAGGAACCAGAAAGGTAGGCCGATTGGAGCCACACTTTCATCAGCTAACACCTTCTTTAAGTCAAGACATATGCTGTCTTGGTAATTGTCCATCATCAGTAACTGGGGTTGGACACTGTTTGCTGACAGATCTCTGACAGAATTCCTCAAAAAAGAAAAATCAAACACTAGTCGATCTCCAGCAGGCAGCAGTGATAAAATTAGCAAAATGAGCAAATCTAGCTAGATTTATATATGTTATGTTAATCAGCGGGCGGAAGGCGTTAAATGATTGTTAGCTCGCAAAGCTTGGAATAGGAAAGGTTCCACCGGAGAGCAAAGTGCTACTATTTGATGGTGCTGGGTGCCTTGCAACGTGTAAAAAAACTTAGGTGCCTGCTTAACTTTTGATTCGCTGGAGTAGCGTACAACGTGCAGCCAGTACCACAGTGTTAAGCCGATCAGGTACCAGGACAAAGCAGAGCAAGCGCAGGCGCCAGGAGGTGCAGCAAGCAGGCCTTGATCGAGGGGAATTAAGGGGGCTGTTTGGGAGAGCTCTGCTCCAAAAATGAGCTCCTCTCCAGAGAATTCTTCTCCACTTTGGAGCTCCTGGAGCCATCACCTGTTTGGCTACAACCCAGCTCCACCAAATCATGGGACCGACATGTGAGAACTCTCTTCCTCCCCAATCTCTCATGTCAGCAGTAGCGTGACGCCGTCACCACAGCAGTTGGGGCCTCCTCCGTCCGGCGCCGGTCCCCTCGTCCCACAGCTCGCGTCGAGGAGCGGCAGCGTCGAGCATCATCGGGCGGAGAGGAGCGTGGTCGAGGACAAATGGCTGCATCCGGTGAGGGAGATCCACGCGATGAGCTCGCCGCCAAGAGGGCCCTCCACCGTGCTCCACAGATCCAGCTAAGAGGGCCTCGCGCCCGCGCGCCGCTGCCGGGAGCCCCCCGTTCCCGCGTGCCACCGCCGGGGTAGCCTTCCTGTGCCCGGCTGCGCGGCGAGAGAGGGGCGGAGCACTCGTGGCTCGGCTGCGCGGCTGAGGGAGGAGATGGGCGGCACCGGTGCAGAGGAGAGGGGCGGCGCTGGCCTACGGGTGTGTGGGGGGGGGGGGGACGGGCGGCGCCGGCCTGCGCGTGTGGGGAAAGCGGCGGCGGGCGTGAGGAGATGCGCGAGCGCGAGGGAGAAGAAGGGGAATAGAACGAGACGAAGCGTTATTTTTCTGTGTAATCAGTGGCATGGTGAGTAATTTCTCCCATCTCCACGTCTCCAGGTTTTGGTAAGAGTACCTCCTGGGGAGCTCCACAAAATTTCCAGAGATGGAGCCCAAAACCTGGAGCTGGAGCTGCTCCAGCTGACCTGTTTGGCAAAAAAAACTGGAGTGGAGCTCACTTTGGTGGAGTAGAGCCCTGCCAAACAACCCCTAATAATAGGGTATATGGTTTGAAGAGCCAGGTGATGCATTATGAGTTTGTTTCTCAAATTTGGTGCAATGCCTTTATTTCCCATACTATTACTAATTACTAGTACTCTCTCCGGTTTGGTATTAGAAGTCGTTTTTAGACAAGGTTTGGATCAAACATTGAGAATATAAATTATCAATAACTTTTTTTAATTATGAAATTATCAATAACTTTTAAGTTGTTGGGTTTGAAAATGTGAAATTATATGAATAGATTTGTCTTAAAAAAATACTTTGATAAAAGTATACATATATCATATTTCCATAAATATTTTTATAATAACAAGAGGTTAAAGTTGTATTTTGGAGACCGTGTCGATGTCCTAAATGACTTCTAATACCAAACCGGAGGGAGTATGTGAGAATTGAAGTGATGATGTATCAATCTAATGGGGAACTCGGCGCAGCTCGGTTGGTGAGGACTCGGTTGGGAGGCCACCGGTCATGGGTTCGAGTCCTCTCGAGCACATGATTTCCCACAAAAAATCCCTCGCTGCCTTGCATGCCAAAGCCTCTTTCTCACGTGTAACGGCTCGATGTCGGACGGGGGCGGGGGTTGGGGGTTTTTTACCGGCTGTGAGAAGGCCTTCTTCTTACGTACAACAATGGGGCGCTTGCCCCTCGCAGGTTGAGGGTTTTTTTTATGTATCAATCTAATCCACTCTATAAACCAAACAAAAAAAAAGTAAGAAATGAGTAGATGATATATGAACCGTCTCATTTCACAAACCAAACACGCTCTAAGCGTCAAAGAAGCTCCTATCAGGTGCCGACAGCCGGCTGGCGACTGCTTGGCGGATCGAGCTTGCGGGCAACACTGCTGCTGCCCCCACCGCGTATTGTATTGAGGGGCGCTTTAGGAAGGGTTGAAGGGAAAAGCAATCTGGGACGACAACAGCCGTGCCGTGGATGGATTTGGTCAATAATAAAAAAACGCGATCGGAGGGGAGACCCCCCCTACCGTATTTCATTAAGAAGAATGCGATTCTTCCCCGATCGCGGAAAAACCCCGAACCACGGCTACGCCCGGCGAGGGGATTTTATTACTCTCGGTGAAATTCGCTCCCACCGGATTCAAAACTCAGGTTGGTTGGGGTAACCATCCAACCCAACGTCCTTGGGCGGATTTGGTCAATAATGGTACGCTGCAAACACAAGTTGCTTGTGTGATCATTAGGCTGAGTAGCAAACGACCACATCATAGTCTCTCCACCACCTGTCCAGTTCAGCTTCCTCTACCTTTTCTTCCTTCGACTTTACACAGGACTTCATTCGACTTTTACTTAGCACACAGGATCTCCTGTGCTCATTAGATTCATAGGTGTCTTGTACCTCTAAAATATATCATTACTAGTCCATCAGCTCATGCTCCCACTCAGATTAGAGTTTAGTTAAGATATAATCTTATGGTGGCATAAATACAGATTTGTCAGTTGGTACAATTTTTTTATCCTTATAAGAGGCTAAAATCATCCATGACAAAATGAAAATGAGTTACCCTTCCACAAAAAAAAAAAAAGTTATCGTGTGGGGAAAGTTGCTAAATGGAGAACCCCTCTTTTGATATCCTAACGTGCGTTTCACCAAAAAAATAAGAAGATATCCATAACATGCTTCTCGCTTGACGAGCATGTGGAAATAGGGTACCGAAACATGGCCCTAAAGAAGACGCACAAGGCCCGCTACCAAATCAATGCTAGGTTCATCTGGGCGTCCCACGGCCTGGCCCAATCCAAACATAAACACCAAGCCCCACCACGAAGGATGTATTCAGAAAAAGCAGTCTCGTAAGACGCCCGAGAGACCCTCAGGCGAACCCCGCACAGGACTGAATGGGAGTGAGACCCCTCAGAGACAAGTATCAATTCGCCCGACCAACAAGTGGCGGCGTCTCGGCGTGCCACCCTCGTCAGCATCCGTGCCTGCGCGTGAGGCTCCGTCTTCCTCAGCAAGGAACGCGGCTGGCCCGTAACGTCTTAGAGATGTGCGCACGATCACACCCACTCTCGGCTGCGTCGCCCAATGCTATCACCCACGCCGCTGAGGTGGCGGCCAACCACAGCGCAGGAACCCGCGCACAAGGCACGAACCCTAACGGAGCGGCTCCACGCTAACATAAGCTGTGGCCGCCCGTTAGCCGTCACATCGCTACATTGTGAGACTGCCCCAGCACGCGTGAGGCTAACATCGCTGACCACCATGTCCCCGCCTTCACCTGATTGGTGGACTAAAACGGACGGGGGCTGACCTGCGGGCCCAGCCCCATCCTCTCATCCGATTGACAGACCGAGGACGGACGGGGCTGATCCCTGGCCCCCCCCCTCGCCCGGGCCAACCACGTGGCACGCAGAGAATGGAAACCGCCTTCCGGGCCCTAGCCCTAGCCCCGGCTTAAGGTCGAGTCTCAATGGAGTTTCAAGAGTTTCATGCATATTAAATGCAACGCCACATCGATAAAAACTTAACTTTTTTTGCTAAACGCCTAGAAGAGAGAAGGAAAAAAAGTTTCACCATGGTGAAACCTTTGGGCAATCGTTTCACATGCGTTGGAAATAGAGTGAAATCGCCATTGAGACAGAAATAGTGTTTCACCATGTAACTATGCAACTAAACCATGCAATGAGAGAGAAGCTATGGGACCCGTGAGCCTATGAAAAATCAACTGATGAAACCGCGTGCATTCGGGGGGAGACATCTATTTCATACTAAAGTTTCATATCTTGAAGCGGGGGAGGTGAAACTCTCCATTGAGACGGCCTAAGAAGGTTCAGTAAAACAAGGGCTCACTTGACCCCGCCCGTAGATTAAGGCGGGCGGCCGTGTCGATTCTCCCCTCAAACAAGTACACAAAGATCGAGGGGCCCATGTCGTTCTTCCCGACGGACTCACTCGCATCTACCTAGGCCCAGGGGCTATGTCACCTCTCGGCTATCTAAACTCCAAAGCTGGGGATTAAGCTCTTAGAAAGAACCATTTTCTCTCTAAGACCTCGAGGGCTACACCCGGTGGGTGCGCTCGTGCACACCCACTTGAGAAGGCGATCACAACCAAACAATCCCTCTCAGGGTAGGGACTCGGCAAAACCTCTAAAGGAGTGCTTCACTCCTCCACAGGTTCGGGGGCTACTGACGGGCATGTGGAAATAGGGTACCAAAACATGGCCCTAAAAAGACATACAAGGCCTGCTACCAAATCAATGCGGACCCATCCGGGCATCCCACGACCTGGCCCAATCCGAACCTAAACACCAAGCCCACCACAAAGGATGTATTCAGAGAAAGCGGTCCGTAAGACACCCAGAGACCCTCGGGCGAACCCCCCCAGGGATCTGAATGGGAGTGAGACCCTCCGAGACAAGTACATATTCGCTTGACCAGCGTGTCGTGGTGTCTCGGCGGGCCACCCTCGTCGACATTCGGGCCGCTAGCGTTCGGGTCTTCCTCGGCAAGGAACGTGGTGGGGTGGCACGGCGCCCATTCTCACCCCTTCTCTACGACAAGGAGCCCGGGCATCCCGGAATACGGATTGACTTTTGTGGCCAAGCCTCGCCGAAATCTTTACCCTGGTGGACAAGGTAAAAAGGGACAAGGTAAAAAGTAAGGCCACCGGCCATCTCGACGAGCATCTCTCCATCTGACAGGACGGTGGTCGGGTACCACAATAAGGTGTACCGGAGCACTATGCTCCGATTCCCATCTCGGCGGAAAAACTGGATTCACCAAATGCTTCATCTCGAAGGCAAGGGTAGAAACCAGACTTGACACGATCTGGACGAATCTCTACTGTGCTCACCGTCTAAGTCATCACCTCTATGCCAATCATCAAGCCAAGGACGAACGCTCCACTCCTGCTCACCCTCGCTTCCTCAAGACCCCCTTTGTTTCACAAAGAAGTCGTCCCACCCGTGGACTATAAAAGGGGAGGCCCGGTCCCTAGAAGGGGGACAGATGGCTATGAAATCACACACACAACACAACACTCACGTAACTTCTCCATCGATATAGACACTAGGCTCAATCACTCTAGGTTCGCCTTCAGGGACTTGGGTCCGTCCCTCTCCCTAAGGTCTTGTATCGACTCTAGGACCTAAGACCTGTCCCTCTCCTATGGAGCTTGTAAGCCCCTACTACAAGCACCTCACCGGTGTGAGACTAAAATAAACCATAGCCACCACTAGACGTAGGGAATTTAGGCCTGAACCAATATAAATCTCTCGTGTCTCTCTTCACATTCCATCGAAGCCACGAAGTAGTCTTGACGCTCTCTCTCGATCACTTGTTCGGTGTGTCGGGGATCCCCTGTCTCCAAGACATCGACATCGCCAAATAAGAAGTTATCATGCCTTGGCTTCCACCAGAGTTATCTTCTTTGTTGTTCATCTTCCTCGTCTCACAGGCTCGCATTCTTGTTCGCCTCCTCCCATCATACCCGCCACATTCTTGCCTATGACGACGACAATGAGGTCTGCCCTCCCCCACCACTCTCCTACCCCACATCCCCTTCTTTTCTCCAATGACTGGATCTAGCCTTTGCCTCCACCCTCCCACTACCACCGACCGCTCACTCCTCTGTTGGTCCACCCCTACTCCCTAGTGCACTACTACACAAATTTTTTACATGACAGACCATATTTGATTTTGCATCTTTGGGCAAGGACACTTTGTCATGCAAAGGAGGTCACGGTTGCCGCCACGATTAATAAATTAAAAATAAATAAAAAAGAACCCAAACCCGACCGGATTCGGATCGGGCCTACTAGGCCCGCGCCGCCGCCGCCCCTCTAGGGTTTGGTCGCCGGATCCGTGTCGCCGCAGATTGCCTCACATCGCGCCGATGTAGAGGCTGGCCGATCCCGCCGCCGTCGGGTTGGATCCGTCGCCGGTGGCCGATCCGCCGGCGTCTTCGAGGGGCGGAGCGCCGCCGCCCGGAGGAGGTCGGTGGAGGGCGCCCTCGCCGCCGAATCGCCCGCCGCCATCGCTAGAACTCGCCGCACCGGGCGAGCTTCGCCGGCCGGAACTTGCACGCCGGTGGTGGAGCTCGCCGCGCCGGGGTGGACGGAGGCCACCGGATCCACGCCGTGGTCGAGGGAGACGGCCGGATCTCGTATGCGTCGGGTCGCGGGGCGGGCCTTGATCCACCTTGGATTGAGCTCCATAGTCACCGCCTTGCATTCGCCCCATGAGGAAGAGGACACGACCGGCCGGCGTGTGGTGAGGGGAGAGGACCGGATCTGCGCCGGTGAGGGATAGGGAGGGAGATGCAGCGGAGGGGAAGAGGAGAGGGGGCTTGGGAAGTGGAGGGGCGACGAGGATGGGGCCGGCCCGGTCACTACGTGGGATGGAGAGGCCGGTGCACTCGGTGTCTCGCGCGAGGAGGAGAGGGGCTCTAGGTGTTTCTCGCGAGGAGAGGGCCGACATCTCCCGGCTGCCTAAAGTGAAGAGAGTGGATATGGGGTCTCTAGGGTTTTGCCTCGCTTATATATTGGGAGCAGGATATTGGGTTGTTTGGGCTTCTAAAATGGGTCAGCATTTTCTATGACGGGCTTTTAAAGGCGCCCGCCACAGAAAATAGATTTACCGTGGCGGGTAAAAGTGCCTGCCACGATAAATAAAAAATGCCCTCCACATTGTCGGAGCATTAGTCATGGCGGGCAAAGTGTGTGCCCGCCACGATAAATAAAAAATGCCCTCCACGGTTAATCGGAGTATTAGTCGTGGCGGGCAAAGTGTGTGCCTGCCACTGGTTCATCTAGGGGGTGTCACGTAAAAGATTTTGTGTACTAGTGGTGTCCCCTAATCCCAATCGAAGAAGCAACCTACGACACACCTCACCCCCACCGTCGGTTGTTCCTAACTAGTTGCCCCCTACCATTCACTCGTCGTCCCTAGCTCCAAACGCCACCACTGCTTGTCTGGCCACGTCCTTGGCCCCTGCCCCCTCACCTTCTAAGCCTATAAGATGTTGGTGGCCTCCACAAAACCCAAAATTCTAACTCTAAAGCCTAACAGAGCTCATCACAGATGGTGGAGTTTGCTAGAGATGGTGGAGGTGGTGGCTATAGAACGAGGCATTTGCTAATGGAGAATAAGATAACCAAAGTTGGATGGGTTTTGCTTATGTTTGGCTTCCCTGTTACTTCCACTTTGGTCCCAATGTTTCTTTCCTTTTTGAATTTAAATGATTCATACAATGACTTCATTTTCTACGTTTAGAGGGCCGTTTTAATTTTGGTAATTGAAGGAGTCCCAACGATCTATTGTCGAGCCAGTGCTTGAAGAGATAAATAATCTTAGCTGGGCTTTTCAAGAGTTTTCCTTTTCTTGTTAATCTCCTAATCCATGAAGCTAATGAACTTGGTCCCTGATCAAAGTTTTAGAGTGAACAGTTGGGAAGACCTTTTGCTAGTTTTGCCGAATCTGAATCTCGCTAGAATATAAGAAAGAGGGATTCCAAAACAGGCGAATCCTGTGAATCCCTGCGCAACCACGCCGGGCATGGGCGCGCCATGGCCTCTGTCCTCACCGGCCCCGTTCGCGCATCGCGCCCGCCCATGCTGCGCTGCCCCTAGACTCGTGCTCAAGTCTAGGTCGAGCCCCTCGCACACCTCACTGTCAACACCAACCGCCACCCCCCCCCCCCCCCGATCTCCCTCCCCTTCGCTCCGGCCTGCCTTCACGCCCGCCATGGCCGAGCTCTAGAGCTTCGCTGCCACGCCGCACGTTCTTGCTGCTGTGTTCGGGTTGCAGGCCAAGCTGAGCACACCACCATCTCCGCGCATCGCCTTCCTCCCTCCCTCGCGTGCGCTCATCGCGCGGCTAATGTCATCGGGAACCACAGCATCGCTACTACTGTGTGCCGCCACCGATGCCCGCCGGCCTCCGGCGAGGCCGCGGCTAACCACTGGTCTGCCCTGGCCCCATGCAGCTCTCTGGCCGGCCATCCTCCGCTGCTGTGGCCGTCTCCAACCGAATCTGCCTGCACGAACCCCTTCCTGCGCGCGTGTTCTGCTCAGCTGAGCGTTCGAGGGTAGAAAAATAGAATAGAAACTTTTGCCGGGCTCCACATCTGAAGTCCATGACTCAAGTAAAAAGTTCAGAGGTTGTAGCGCAAAGTGTTTGTCATATTAGGCTTTTCCTTTTTGTTCTGTGTGTAGATCGGCTGAAATTTTGAAAATTCATAGTAAATCGTATGAAAATCCCAAAAATGCCAAACCTTTGTGACACTCCTGATGGCTAGATATATGCAGTAGACATTTAATATCATGGTTTAGTATAAAGTTTTCGTTGTATGTGTAAATCTAGTTTTTATGTGTTAATTTATGTATTGTTTAATAGAGCATGTTTTCATAGTTCAAATGCAGTGAAATTTTTATGGTATACTAGTGTTTCTATCTCTAATCTACAGTAAAAATTTCATACCCAGTGCATGTTTATTTACTGGTTTATTGATGTATCTTGTAATTGGCTTATTTAATAGTTCTGAAGTAGTTATAAAAATGTATAAATAAATGGAAAATAGATGGCACCTATGTTTATAGTTGTTTTTATGTTCCATGAACCTTTAATATGCCTCTGACGTTGTATAAACTGTTAAGTTTTAGATTTATCTTGGTGTTGCATGCTTGTTTGGCTTAAGCATTGCATTGCATTTATGCATATCATTTAGGAATGATGATGAGTCGGATCATCTAAAGGATTTGGGGGTCTAGCGGGAAGATGTTGTAATGGTGACCAACCTGAAAATGATGGTTGATCATGTCCTGAAGATGGAGGAATACTAACTTAGTATAATACAAGTTACCTAGGTCCCAGGCAAGCCCCGGTGCATAACCCCATTTTTATAGCACTTATTATTATGTGTTTGTGCACTAAGTTGCAAGAGTAAACCCGCTTGTATAAATATTTTATCTTGTGATTCTTACTAGGATGACAAGAATCATGCAGTATGATATGCTATAGGACTTTGGTACGCGAGAGATAAGTCATGGTGATATGGTTACTGCTATCACATACTTTGGATATGGATAATAATTGGAGACCAGACAGGACCATGGACTTTGGTTGGGATGTGGTTGGTTATAGCAACAGAGCAAGGCTCTGGTTGCACTAGTCCCGCCTCTATTGATTAATGATCGTTCGTTGGTGGCTATGTTGCAAGTTTGAAGGTACCAAACACATAACGGGGGCCAGAGTTATATGACCGTGAAGCTTAGTACTTTCTTACGACTATGGTGCAAAAAAACATTCACCAAAGTGTTTCTATTGTCATTCTAGCTGTTGTTTTTAGGAAGGGAATGTCCATGGACCAAACTTATGAGGGGAAACTCATCACTGGTTCACTTGAGTGCAAGGTATATGTCAAAGAGCATCTGTTAATGTGGGATCAAGAGCAAAAGATCATGTTCTTTGGTGGATTTGTTAGTATGCATCTATTTGATCATTGTTTGTGATGTGGAACAAACTATGTACACATGGAATTTGTTTATTTATGTTTGGACCATGTGAGTTAAATTTCATTTTGAATTCGAATTTGAATTGTGGTGTTTAATTAGTTAAGTTGATTATGGTTCAAATCTTTGCATTTGAATATTGAAATGATGCAAATACATGGTCAATATGTTGTAATTAGAGAGAAAAAAATTGAGAATTTGGTGTTTCTACCTCTACTAGTGCAATGGTGATTTCCCCTACTTTTTTACCTTTGTGATTTTTCCCTCGTGATTTTGAATTGAACTGTCCATTTACCAACAGAGTAAGTAGATTCGGACAAGTTGTAAATTGTTATACCGTTTGGTTTGGCAAATGAAACGAATTAATTCATCACCACCTCATTTCTCATCAAAACTCATAAGACATACCACTCTCTACTGCAAGCAAGAGTTAACTTCTAGAATCAAACACCGGCAATCATGGAGTATCATTTGGATTAATTTCAATACACCCAAAAATATGTAGTGTGATGGCCCATGAGAAATTTTTGGGTTTTTGTACGGCAAAAGGAACTTGCCTCAATTTTAGCTAATTTATAAATATACGGATATAAAACAGATCATAGACAAAACTTACAAGCAATACAAAAATATTGAAGCGCCAAAAATATATTTTGACAAGCCTTATATCAGGTGCTTCATACTATACAAAACTCACGCATATATTTCACACACTAGTGTCAAAACAAGTAATTGCGCACTGGATGTTCGTAATCGATGTGAGGACAGTTCCATGGATTGTTGAATCTCCTGCAATCCAAAACTTAAAAATAAGTCGACATACTTGCATCAACGCAATTCAGAACTTAAAAATAAGCTGAGATACCACATCACTGTTTGCTCATGAGGTAAACCAACTCCAAAAAATTAATTAGCACACAAACTAACTGGGCAAGTTTGCAAATCCTCATTTAAAATTATTTATTTTTTATGAATTGAGATAGAGACAAACTTTATATAATAAGCTATGGCTTCTACAACTATCTAGTTGCAACTTCTCATCAAACATGTTTAGATGGTCAAATTAATCATGTACCCCCGGATAGGATTGATCTTATTTTTGTTTCTTTGTGTATAAATTGAGTTTAAGATTTAAATTTTGTAAGGTGATTTAGGGCATAATTTGCTTCCTTAGAACAATACATTAATGATATTTTTCAACATTATTTTCATATGGTTTTGTACCTATATGGTTAATTTTGTATTATATGTTGCTCATAACAAATGAAAAATATTCAAGAAAAAAATGTAATATATTTTTAAGAGAAAATCAAAAACACAGTCCCTGGAGTTGCTTGACTGTCTCGGGTCCTGTTTGGATCCTATGGTCAAAACTTTAGTCACTAAACGATCAATTTTGTTCTTAAGGCTCCAAACAGGAGGTTTAAAAAGTGTTGTCTACTATTTAGCTAACCCCACAAGTGAGCTAAAGTGGTCTAAAGTTTTAGTCCTAACGATAAATGAGCATGTAGCCCGTGGACTAGCGCACGAGGCCCACTTTTTACTAGCCTGGCCAGCTTTTGGCCCGAACCCAGCCCGTTATACATTTTTAGCTATTTTGTATTGTAAAATGCGTGCCTAGGCCACCCCAAAGACGTAGCACCAGGTTGTTCGGGTCAGCCCGGTGGGGGTCCGGCCCGCCCACCAATTAACAAAGCACGACATCTGCCCGGTACAAGTAGGGCGTATATAAGCCCCACGTCGTGACCCCGCTCCCTCGCTAACCCTAACCCCCATTCCTCTCTCCCCCACCTCGATGCCTCTCTCTCTCTGACGCTCTCATGAAACATTAAATACTAGAATGCATACATTTCATCATGATTAGAAGCATTCAGCAGCCTGCTAAAAAAGTCCAAAGCATATTATATAGTACATACAACATGATGCTTCAAAAGAATAAAAATCTTATGAACTGTTGTGTTCTGTAATACAGTTTTTGAAAGTTTTGAAGGATAGGAGTTTTTTTTTTCAATACAACTTCTATAATCTTGTATAAGACACCAAAACTGGGCTCTTAAGTGAACAAAATGAAGAACAGCTGATCAACAGATCATTAAGCTGTTGGTTGATATGGCGAATTGGCCATATTACAGAATGATCTCCAAGAAGGTTAGTGAAACGATGATATCAATAAATATATCTGTCGTATATGGCTGGGAGGAAAACAATTAGGTTCCCAAAATCAAGAAACTGTACCCCTTCTGTCCATCATGTAAGACAAAGAAAAAGTCAGCACTTGCATCTTTTGACCAACAATTTGACAAATTTGGTGTGTTTAGTGTAAAAACGCTGTGTTAATAGATTTGTACTCACAGGTCTTTTAAGATAATGCTGAATTTATAGCAAATGATAACATAGCAAGAGAAACTAAAGAAACGTTGGCAACGATTGACACATTGTGACATTCTCGTGTGACATTCAAATCAATCTCCACCACCCACTTTCTTCTATCTCTTCTAGGTAAAGATAGAAATCAATCTCGAGCTTGATAGCAGTGACATTTTTTAAAAAAAAAAAAATACTTATGATTCAAATTTTATAACCTGGTTGAGTTTAGCGAAGACATTTGATTTAACACATTTTAGTATCCATACACGACATCTATATACCAAATTAACAACACACTGGGATCAGATCCCCAATGGTTGACATTAAAGCAACCCAATAGCAACAGCCGTGGTTTGCTTGGAAGCAAAAAACAAGCAGAATCGAACAACAGTCATCCATACCGAGAGGGAGAGGCTTGTGTACTCATTGGACAAGTCATCCTGACGCTTCGCCTTGTCGTCGAAATACGCGAGCGCGTCACTGCAGGGCCCGATCTGCTCGGGCGTCAGATCAGGCCGCCGCGGCGGGTCGGTATCGACGTCGAAGGGGTTGAAGGCGGCTCCGGGGGCGGGAGCCCGGGAGGAGGAGGACCCCGGCTCCGGGGCCCGGGACGACCGGCGAGAGAGGTCGGCGGCGGCCCTCATCAACATGCCACGGAGGCCGCCGCCACCAGGACGTCCGCCGGCGCGGGAAGCCAGAGCGGCACGTGAGGATGCTGCGGCCGGAGGCGGGGTCGCCGCAGCGGTGGGTGGTTGAGGGGAGCGGAGGGCGCGCGAAGGTCTGGTCCGCCGGAGACGTCGGCGTGGACCGGTGTGGCGTCGCGTCGTGGTCGTGGACCTGAGTCTTCTAATCTAAAAGAACTAATTAATGCGTTATAATCTTTTTTATTACAGAGAGGAAAATGCGGAATTGTTCTACTTTTTTTATTTGCAAAATGCGGAATTCTTTTACTGCTGGGCTTAATTTGGCCTGTAGGCCGTGCACGGCCCATATTCATCCAAAGGACACACACGAACTCTCTCGACTTGGGCTTTCATTTCTCAAAACCTTCCCTCAAAAAAAAAAAATCAAAAAACCAATTTTCCCTTAATTTTTTTCTTAAAACCAATTATTAAATGGCTTCTCAATTTTCAAGATGGTTTTATATTTTTAAAAGTTCTAAAATTTAATTAATAATGAAAAAAAATTAAACCACACAAAATGTCTATAAGCTTTTAAAACTTTAAGATAAAATTATGAATATAGATTGAGAAATAAAAATAGTTTGAACTTATAAAAGTATCTTAAAAGGTTTTGAAAGTATACTAAAAAAATCAGTAAAATTTCCTAAGCATCTTAATTGATGTTGAAAAACATTTTGAAAAAAATCATAATAAAAACATCATATGCAACCAACACAGTCGCATTCGATTGTATGTTGCATTCTTGATGGTCATATCTTATATATATTATGGAGAAGTTTTGAAACACATTTAGTCACCACTTGAAATGTTTTGAGAAAATTCCAAAGAAAGTTTGATACCCTTTTTTTTTTTCCCCAAAGTTGAATATTTTTAAAAATCTTCTAGGGATATTTACACAAGCTCTAAATATTTTATTTTGGTTTTCTATGTTCTACTATCTATATGTGGGGTTGTTTAGGATTTCTTAATTAGAAGTCCAGCCGTTATTTTTCATGGTTTAAAAATCTCAATGTATTTCCAAATTTTTAACTCAAACAGATTGAAAACGCCTCAAAAAAATAATTGTAACCTAGATAAGAAGGATATTTATTCTTTCGAGAGTTGATAAAATACTCCTTCCATCCAAAAATCGTTAGTCATTTCAAGAATCATGGAGTCAAAGCATCTCAAATTATAGAGAGAATTACAAAGATTTGTGACATTAAACTATGAAGATATAAGTAACGAAAAATCTAAGGATACTTAGTTGGCATCCTAAATGTTATAACCTTATTGTTATAATAAGTTGGTCAAACCTGTGATGTTTTGACTCTCCCATATTCTTAAAATGACTTACAATTACAATTTAGGTTGGAGGGATACAATAATTTGATGCTGAAAGATTGATTATTGCTAGAGGCCCATAACAAAAATTCTATCACTTGTGACTACTACTTTGAGCGGTCGAGCAAAGCGGAATATCACATCAACATACTCTACATTTCATATATTTTGGCACCATTTGGATAGTAGGAACGGTTCTAGGAGTAATTCTTAGTAGAATATGGCAAGTCAAAAGTCGCACCGCGACTCAGCTATTTTCATCCGGGCAAAAGGCTCCGCACGTGAAAAGAAAAACACACCCAATCAGATCGCATACCAAGCTAAGGTCATGCTTAGACAAGCGTTTGCTCCCCAGTCACAAAAGTTCCCGGTACATAGGTACGAGGAACGTGGTACATGGAACATGGAACGTTAATTTAAAGTTCGGTTCATAGGGGGTATACTTCTTCTTCGAATGATGGTTCGAAAACCGGAACGTGAACCAACTATTTTTGGTACGATAGTTTGGTACAATCCTCGTTCTTAAGTGAACTATATAGTTATAATAATCATGTAATTCGTTGTGTACATATGTTGTCTGAATATAAAACTAACTCAAGAATCAATTTATGTGGTCAAACTTCTAAAATCTTAAATATGACCCACTTAACTTAAGACCCATTTGTCCCATAATACCTTAATCTTTCATTTACCATCCATAATACACATGTCTCATGTTAATCGGCCTAGACAAGAAACTACGACAATGAAGGCAAGCTCGAAACACCACCACGCCGCCGCCACCCACGCACCCAATCGCCGCCCCTTGACCTGCAGGAACACGTCCCAAGCATCGTTCCGCCTCATGTACCACGTCGTTCCGTTCCCGATCCGAACGAAAGTTCCCCGGTACACGGATCACGGCTGTGTACCACGTTCCCTGTGACTACTTTGCTCAGCATGAACTAGCGACCGTCAAACAGGTGTGTTGGGGCACGAAGAACCTTGGGCCAATGCAGGCTCCATACTGGAGATATATATTATCAAGTGATGCATACACGCATATGAAGAGAAATTGAGGTACCTGCCTTTGTGGTAAGTTGCTTATCTACCTATTGCGTGGGAGCTTGCCTTTGCTATAGCTAGACCATGGCCTTGGATTAGGTGTGGTGGTGCTTAGCTTATGTTATTGATACCACGGGCTAAATATTCATTACTTATCACATTATACTTCTGCATTTGCTTGACTTTTGTTGTGTGCCTGTACTTTCCTAGAGAAGTTGATGACAGGTGTGCATTTAAAATAGCTCTGTTTAGTTTTATATCTTTAAGAAAAACTTTTTTTCCCGAATACACACATTGTATTAGAAGATAGAAATGTACTCCCCTGTTTCAAATTATAGTTCGTTTGTTTTTTTATCCTAAGCTTGACCACTCGTCTTATTCAAAAATTTGCACAAAAAACAGTCAAATTGAAGTCATTTTTAAATATCATTGTTAATATAATATTTTGCACAAAATTTTGAATAAGACAAGTGGTCAAAGTTGGGGTTGAAAAAGTCAAGCGAACTACAATTTGAAACGGATTTAGTATAATGCAAGATATCGTTTCCAGCATGCCAGTTCCCTTCATTTAGAGCAAGTATTATGAAGCTGACTAGGCGGCGAAATGCAGATACACCTCAGCATGATCCGACGCGGGGAGAGAGAAGAAAGCCGATGATTTGCTTAACGCCGACTGAAAGCAGGCTAGATGTACTGTTCATAAGTTTTGCCCTCTCTCCTTATTCCACATTGCTGCTAGAGTATAGTATTGATTGATAGGTGGGATCCACCACCACTGCTCCTTGCTTGTGCGTGACCTGGTGTTCTCCCAGCCGGCAACCAGCGTTGTTATTATTCTTGCTCTTAGAGCTAGTCTACACTTTCAAGGCTGACGACATTAGACAGCTTCAGTGAACTATAAGATTATATCTTTTAACACGTGAACTAATTCCTCATATATTTCCCTTTTATACCACATCGTTGCCTAAAGTTTGGCTTAATTTGGAGAATTATTGTTGCCTAGCTACGACCAAATGTAAGCACATACATATGACCAGACTAACATAATGGTGCTTTTGAGAATTGAGATGACGCGATGACGAACGGATGTAGAATTAGGCTTGAGTTTGTTTTTGTTGAATTATTAACTGTTGGCTGCATCGAAACGATGCATGTTGACACAGTCATATCGATCCATGACTCTCTTCGTCTCTAATGTCAAACAGGAGTTGACATCAGCTCTCTGATTAGTAAGTCGAATGCATGTGTGCCCGAATGAAGAACGTACGCAAGCAGATGTGGAGATGTGAACACACAAAGATGCGGAGAACAGATAAATAAAATCATATCAAAAGCATAGCGTTGAGAATCCAAAATATATGAGCAGTCACTCTACATAGAAGAAAAGTAAAACGAACATGTAAGTAGAACGTCGTCAGTTATTCATGTATGCATGACACATATGTAATTACCCAGTTTTCCATTTGTAATTATCATTTAGTATATATTCTAAACAGTGACGAAGGCTGAAAAAAATTTTAGGGCGGGTTGAAAACAAAAGATATGTTGATTTGCATGAAGATTAAATGGTGATTTTTTTTTGTTTTTGCTACAGTAATTAACCTTGATTACTGGATTTTAGGGGCTAGAGCCCCACCAGCCCTAGTGCTAGCTCCGTCCATGATTCTAAAGTTATCGAAGACAAATCAGCTATAGGTCGATACATAAGTTTTTCAGAAAAACAAAGAAGAAAGTCGATATAGAAGTTGATCAATGTTAACAAGAGTTACAAGGCCCGAAAAGATCAACTGGCTGCTGTGTATATTCTTCAACGCAGTTTCGTTACACACGTATCATATGTATACGTACGTATACGTGCATGCATGTATATGATAATGATAATAATATGTATAGTCTCGACCTAAAGAGATAATAATATGTATAGTCTCGATCTAAAGAGACAAAAATGGATAAATCCTACACATGAGACAAAAGATCACGGGTTTGAATCGGTGGACGCGTGCTAGCGCGATTTGTGACTATGTGGCAACCCCGCTTGGGCATGTAAATTCTGTTTTAGTATTTTTGTGCAGTTCATTTTATTTTTGACCTAGACAACCGAAAATTGTCTCATTTCAACAATATGTGTCATAGTAGAAGTATCGATGACAATGTCTCATTTCAACAATTTGTGGCACGATAGGAGTTTCATCACACCCTTAATTAGCAATCCATTTTGACATGTGTCTAAAAAACCGTCTGTGTGAAGGACATAGTTATCCCACGACCCGAGCACATGACCCCGCCCGCTGCAGCCTCCTGGCGACAAGTTGTCTTGGCCATTTACCTGTCGGCCCCGCCCTCCACTAAATCGTCGTCACCATCAAGTGGTCGGTGGTAGCTGACGAGCCTCATCCCCATCCCTTGCTCCATCCAAACCGTCGCCTCCACCACCACGGTCGGCAACGCTCTGCCATGTCTCACCACCCCGCCCACCCACCACCTCCCACATCACTGTAGAGTCCGTGGGAGGTAGCAAACCCCCCTAACCCAGCCCATTGCTGGCGGAGGTGTGCCTCCAGTTTGGCATGGTGCAGTTGCGCAAGTCCGTGACCGTCGCTCAGTAAACTTTGTGTTACAAACTCTAGCTATACATAATAAGAAAAGGTGGGTTAAGTCCTGTCTAAATATAATAGTCCTATCTAGTAGATTTGGCCAAACGGATAGTGTTCGCGGGCAATAAACTACTATGATGTGTGCATGAGGTAGAGCATGAGTAGGTAGCCCTTCTAGAAGACGAGAAACACGCAGCAAATGATCAAACATCTAGGACCACACAATGAACGCGTGCGTGCGTGGCATATATTATATGTTCTCTCCATATAGGAACTACACTTTTGGTAAACTCATGCCGCCTAGTGACGTATCTGTGTCGGCCCCCATTTGGTCCTGAACCTTGTTTTAAAGAAAAAGATAATTATATTAGAACTCAACATATATTTTTTTAAAATTTTCTTACTTATTATATCCATTTATAACAAAAAAAAACTCACTCTTATATATAGCTAGTGGATTCAGCGTTGCGTGGGTATGAATGAGAATTCTATGAGTTACATATGAGTTACAATATTACTATCATCCTCCTATTCTTTTTCTTTCTTTTTTTTTTTTCTTTTTATTTTATTTTTTTTTATTTTTTTTCTCTATACTAACGGGTACCACTTATAATTTTATCAAAATATATCCATGTGAGATTTTGTTTTAAAGGATTTATTAAAATAAATTTAATGGTGTGATCAGAATTTGATTTATTTTTTCGGTTCATGAGTTATAACCTTTTTATGCTAATGGACATGTGGGGCATGTTGATGACGTGGTGCAAGGAAGGATTAGTGGGCTGGTGACACTACTACATAAATGATTTTGCACAGCGTTTCGATCATTTTCCGTGGCGGTTATTTAGAAAACCGCCACGGTTAATGCTCCAATTTTCCGTGGTTTTTTTTTTTTCCACTTTTCCATGGCGGTTCTAAAACCGTCATGGTAAAATGTATTAACTGCGTGGCGGTTTTTATATTTAGTCTATCACGGTAAATCGGGCACAATTCCATCAGCCCAAAAGCCCATTTCGAGGCCACATATATATACGACACTAGGGTTTCTCACTCACTTAGCCCTCGCCCGGTTTTTCTCTCCCTCACCCCTCTCTCTCGAGATCCAGATCCTCCTCTCCCAAGTTGGCTCCTCTCCCTCACCCGGCCCCCTCCTCTCCCCACGGGCGCCCTCGCGTGGTGCACGACACCGCGGCGGGGTGAGAGCGCGGATGGCGGCGCGGTGGCCTTAGCGAGCCTTCGGGCGTCGACCCGATAGCGGCGGATCCATGGTGCGCGAGCTTTCGGCGTCGACGGCGGGCGGGCGGATCCATGGCGCCGCGAGCTCGGCGCCGACGGCGGGCGGCGGATCCATGGCGTGCGGAGCTCGGCGCCGACGGCGGCGGTGGATCCATGGCGTGTGAGCTCGGGCGCCCACGGCGGCGGCGGATCCATGGCGCACGGCCCTCCCCATCCCGGAGTTGGGCGTTGAGGTCCAGCGGGCGGCGACCTCCACCTCGGCCCGTGGCTTTCCCGGCGCGACCTCGGGCCGTCCACGACGGCGGCGGATCCATCCGGGCGCGACCTCGGGAGTCCACGGCGGCGGAGATCTCCTTGGGCTGGCGGGGCGGCCCCGATCCCGCCGATTAGGGTTTCGGATCAGATTTTTATTTATTTTTATTTATTTACCGTGGCGGTCATCCAGTGTAAAAAAACCGCCACCGACCCGAAAATGCTTCTATTTTCCGTGACCCTAGCTCGGTGGCGGTTCCAAAAACCGCCACCGAAAATTAAAAAAGACCGCCACCGAAAATCATTCCCGTGCTAGTGTGAGGTGGCATGCTAGTGGGGTGTTAGTGGGATGGTGAGGTGGCGTGCTTGCATGTCGAGAGAATTAGCAAGTGGGGGTTCCAAACATAAGTTTTACTAGTATGTTGCCCGTGCGTTGCTACGGGATAACTAAAATTTCTATAAAGATATATGGATCGCACGACAAGATAACAACATTATAAAATAATGATATTAAAGAAGGTTCAGGGTCCCTTCAGAGTCGTCTCATTCAGGAAGTTCATTGGGTGAGTATTGAATTTAGGATCCTTGTGTGGCACACCCACCAAGCCACCAGCATAGTAACACCCCAGCCCATGTATTTAGATCGAGTAGAGCTGTTAAATAAAATTTAATCTAAATAGAACAGACTGCAAATAATGCAACAATGGATATATCTATTTAGGCCTTGCATCATGAGATATGCTTTTTTTCAACTCTGTCGCGTTCAGGTTAACACCAATGATCCTTGACTCTAGCAATCCTTGCACTTTCTGTAGCCCTGTCATGAAAATATGGAGATCAATCTCCAACACATATTAGAGTTGAAAGGAAAAGGATAACAGAAAAAATCAACAGTTACTTTATCTTGGGCCCTCAGGGTTGATCTTTGCAACGCAACCAATATGCATGACAGTGTACATACTCAAGGTGGAAATAACAACAAAAAGGTTTTTTTTTTTTTTTTTTTAGAATAAGTCACAACAAAAGGTAGATAGGCTTCCCATTGATGCAAAACCATGCAAAATCAGGAAATCCTTACATACCTGGAAACAAGAGTTGGTTGTGTATGTTTCTGTAGAGGCCAAAACTATTTCTTTTTCTAAAAAAATCTATTAAAATTTTATTGGTGTCATGACCACAACTATTACTGTAATTCTTGTAAGAAATCACTACAGAGCCACTCACTGCAAGCCACTCTGACCAGATTGGTTGGACACTTTTAAATTTGCATGCTTTTCTTGTATGAAACTGAGAGAATACCTGAGAGAAGTTTATAAGGTACTGCAGATTACTTAGTTGATATACTGATAAATCACAAGTATCACCAAGATTCTGGAAGCATAATCATAACTCCAAAACCAGTTGTATTTTTGATTATTGTGGCAACTTATTTTTTGACTCAGCAGATAATAAACATCTAAAAAGCATGTCATGATCAGTTATCAACAAACACAATAATCCATCGCTTCACAATACCGAAGACAAATAAAGAAAGATAATAAAAAATATGAGCTACTTTTTGAGCTAAACTGAAAAAAAGCTCCTTAATTCGAGGCATGATTTGGAGGTCATTAATTACAATTTACAACTTGTAACAGCTCAGACTCGTCAACAATAGCTAATTCCTATAAATTGACATATCCAGTTCTCCCTACATTGTATCTAGTATATTACTATAAAAAACATGAAAGTTGAGTTGCAACTCCTAAAATGCAATAGGTTGGGGCAGAAAAAGATTGCACTCTAAAATGCAATTGGCTAGCTGCCACAAGGAGCAGATTCCTAAGCAAACATATGATCTCCTATTTGCCGACTTCCATCCAACAGAAAGCTACAGGACTATCTCCACCATAAATTTCCTCTAAAATATAGGAAGAAACAACGAATTATAAGAAAGGAAAAATAGTAAGAAAAACACAAAAGATGCGTTTCAGTTACAAAGATGCATTGGAATACTGGATATCTGAATATCAGTTACATTAGAGAAGGGTTCTAAAAAGGATAAACTCACTTATATGAAATTTTCCATCTCTGCAAGAATTAACCCATGTAGTTAGATGGATCTGGTTGAACGATGTGCTGCTATAGTAATTGTAACATGAAGTTACAGCTTTCAGAGCTAAAACTGAAAGACTTTTTGCATTCAGAAAAAAGTTGCAGTATAGAGAAAAAAAAAAACGCTGGTCCATACATTAGATTTTCCAGTGTCATAGTCCAGCAGCATGTGCGGTGTGCTATTGGAGTTGGGAAGCAACCAAAAAATGCAAGATGAGCAGCAGATCCAGCAAAGAGAGACAACCACACCACAAACTTGTGCTTTTCAGAATTCGATCGATTGTTTTAGGGACCATTCTTTTTATGCAAGAGATCGGCACACGCTAGTCACGACAAGATCACACACAGCAAAAAGGAACGATCATTGGACAAGGCCGCCACTCAGGCTAGCCGTGGACTCACCTTCTTCCCCATAATGTGACGACTTGCCTGAAGGAAAAAAAAGCAGTGCATCAATCCAACGGAAAAGCAACATAGAGGGGAAATCAGGACCAATGGCCAGCAGCGAAATCGGATAAAAAAATTAGAGAGATGGAGGCACCTGCACTGAAGAATCGTGGTCCTGGCTGCCCTTCGCCGCCAAGCACACATCGGAGCCAGGGCGACACTCAGCCCGTGGCCGAGCACGTGACCACGGTGGCGCTAGCGCCCACGTCCGACCTTGGTGGGCTTGGGTGGCCTAGCGCCGGCCTAGGTGCCGTCGGGGAGGCAACCTGCCCTGGTGTTTATTCATGGGGAGAGGAGAGGAGGAGCCGCACGTGCCGGCGTGGGGTTCGTCCTGGGCAGTCTCTCAGTTGTAAATCCTCATATATTCAGCCGTTCAGAGGACCCCAGCAAGAAGTCGTCGCCGCTGGACGCCACCACGGAGGCAAACCTGAACGACAGCGACGTTGGGGTGTGAGGTGAGTCGCATGCATAGAGGCAAACCTTGACGACAACCTGTGTTTCCGGTGTCGTGGAGATGGTAGCGCGTCCAGTGGCCTCGACGACAGGGCAGATCATGGAGGTGGCGGCGCGTTTGGTAGCATCGAGGCGACGGCGGGTGCTGCTTCGCATCGGGCAGGGGAAGGAGTCGTCGTCGTCTGCAGATCGAAGGGGCGAGGATGCAGATTGGGGCGGAGCGAGAACGACGTGCTGGAGGAGGGTGGTCCGGTGACGTGATTGGATTGGAGGGGGAGATGGCGTGATTGGAGAAGGAGAGCGCACACACCGGGGAAGGCAACAGCCAACGGGGAAAAATGCTGCAGCGTGATTTGCTCCTAAAAAGTTTCCTAAAACCAGAGCGGGGAGCACCATTTGGTTGACTTTCATTTCCAATTGCACCTTCCAATTCTGTCGTGCGGAGGAGAGGTATCGCATGGACGGGGGCGTCGAGCGGACAGAAAAATTGTCGCACGATAAAATGTCCCCTTTTCATCCTTTTTATAGGTAGTAAAGATATAGGTAGTAAAGATAGATTAATTTTGAGCACATAACAACATGTTCATATTCTTCGCTTGCTCACAAAGTCCCTCATCCATTAAGTGTGATACCAGTCCCACAAATTGACCCTCTTATTTTTGTCTAGGCAATTAAAATTGCCATCCATTTCTAAAAAAAAAATTGCCATCATTTTAGCAGCTAGGTTGAACAGTATTGGGAAAGTGGATCACCTTGCATTGTTTCTCCTTTTTGTATGACTAGTAAAGCGTGCCCGTGCGTTCTTACGGGAATTTTTTAAATGTGTCCGAAGAATATCGATCATGTTGTTCGGCTAATCGTTTTTGCGGCTGATAAGCTGATTGATGCTTTTAGGCTCATAAGCTTTGACAGAACTCACCTATTGCCAGATATCAAGCAGCAGCTGCGTTAGCACAAGGATCACAAAATTGATATTGTCGTTGCATCGAGTGAGAACTGAGAAGAAGCAAATAAACCATCCAAGTACATGGTGCAACAAGGATTCAGATAGGCAAAACAAAGATATGTGTATAGGGATGCATTGTTCAGAAACCTTGTCACTATGCATCATTAGGCCATTGCAACTGCAAATCCCTGCATCCTGCGCCTCCTTCACATCTCCTGCATCTATCCTATCCCTTGAGAAAGCACTGTGTCAAACAAATGCATGCACCACAGATTAGCTATGACATGCATGATCAAGAAGCATAGAAATTTAAGCACAGTATGATGTGGAGACACTTCTATGCTTTGAAATTTATTTGGCCTATCACTAACTAATTACCTATGCAACATGGTGTCTAAAAAGGCTCACGGATTCAACTCATGTTCCTTTTTTTTTTTGAAGAAAAACAGGAGGGGTTTGAGCCCCTACTGTGCCTTTATTGAAATGTAAAAGAACATAACTTACAAAAAAGCTCAAGAAACGAAAAAAGAAACAAAAAAAGAGAGCAAAATTACACAAAGGCATGTAGCCATGATACAATCTGAGGTTGATAAGATTGTTTTGCCCTTAGAATAACTAAGGCAAACTCCTCCTTGAAGATAACCTTGCACCGCCTTTGTAAACTTGCGGGAACACCTCACGAAGATTAGATTGTTACGACATGACCAGATTGACCAACACATCGTTACAATGATTTCAAGAAAGAAAGGCAGTCGGAGTTGGTCCTTGAAAGAATCCATCAGCTGTTCGACTGGGGTTGACAAAGGTACCTGAATGTTGATGAGATTCCAAACGAGGCAAGAAAAAAAGCGTGGAAGAAAAGATGATCTAAAGACTCATCAATCTGGCGAGAGCATATAGCACATTCATAAGTTGGCAAATGCATGTGTTTTCTTCTTAGGAGATCCCCTGGTACTTAGCTTTTGTCTTTCAGAAGTAGCCAGAAGAAAATTTTTCGTTTGTTCTGACAAGAGCTTTTCCATAACCATTTATAGACTCTATGTACATCATTTACTCCTACGAGATGTTTGTAAGCTTTTCGAGATTTGTATGTATTACCTCCCCGGATGTAACTCCATTTATCATTTGCATCATGAAGATGAGTATCTTGAATCAGATTATGCAAGCTGTAAATATTGCTCATATGCTTCATTGGACGAGGGGGTAAATGAAACAAATCAATGTCATTAACCTCAGATTTAACTCTTTTTACTGAAATTAAAGGATCCTTGCAATATGAGAAGAGCTGGGGATAAAGATGTTGAAGGACCTGGCCATTCCAACAATCCAACCAGAAGAAACATGAGGCACCATCCATAGCAGTTACCATTGAAATACCTTTAAAAGAATCCAAGAGCTTCAGATTATCCCTCCACCAGAATGAACCCACGAAGTTAGCATAGAACCCGGGTAATCGCCATCCGCATAATATTTGTCCCAAACTAATTGGACCCAAGGTATTGGAGCTTTGTTAAAGAACTTATCAAGATGCTTGAGCAGTAGGCAATCATTATGAGTAGAGAGATCCAGAACCCCTAGACCCCCTTGATCTTTTGAGAGTTTCACCAATTCCCAGGCAGCCTTAGGAGGTTTTTTACTATTGACATCAGAGCCTCTACAAAAAGCATGCCTTCTGTATTTATCAACTTGCTTGACCGCAGTAACATGTAACCGAAAAGTGCACATTGCAAAAGTGGGCAGAGCAGAGAAGACTGCATTTGTTAGTTCCAATCTACCAGCCTCATTCAAAAAAATTGAAATGCTCACTAACCTCCTCTCACACTTATTTACTAGTGGCCAGAAATCAGCCGAAGGTTTAGAGATACTCAAAGGCAAGCCCGGGTAGGTAAAAGGTAAGGATCCTTTGGCACAACCAAACACGATGCCATCTCATTCAAGCTTGGCTTCATTTAGATTTATTGGAACTATAAAAGATTTTCCAAAATTTACCTTCAAGCCGGTGAAATCACCAAAGTTGTTAAGGAGATCCTTGAGAAAACTCAACTGTGCTGCATCAGCTTTCATGAAGATAAGAGTGTCATCGCAGATCTTTGGAGAATTGGGAAATCTTGATCGGACACGAGAGGGATTGGTAGAGTAAGAGTTCCTTGAACACAAGCTGCATTTAAGAGAGTCTGTAAGAAATCAGCTGCTAGCACAAATAGGAGGGGTGACAGTGGATCTCCTTGTCTGACACCCCTATGACAGTGGAAAACCTTCCCAGGCACACTATTTAGCGTAACGGCAGATGTGCCAGAAGAAAAAATTGATCGCATCGGTCCAACCATACGTGGAAAACCTTTGGCTTGCATAATTTGTAGCATAAGTTGATGTTCTACTTTGTCAAATGCTTTTTCAAAATCCAACTTCAGGATAATAAGTTCTTTCTTTGACCGATGGCATTGATGCAGGTATTCTAGAGCCCAGGCCAAGCAATCTTGGATACTCCTTTTCTTAATGAAGCCATATTGGTTCTTGTGTATAAGAGCTGGAATGGAGCCTTGTAATCTGTTTGCTAAAACTTTTGTGAGCAACTTGATGGAGGTATTTAGCAAAGAAATTGGTCATGTCTGAAATGTTTCAGGATCATCTTTTTGGAACCAGAGTAATATGAGACCCATTTATGCTCAGTAAACAGATTTGTCCACTATGGAATTCCTCAAAAGTCTATAGAAATCTTCAGAAATAATATGCCAACATTTCTTGAGAAAGTCGGTGTTAAAACCATCGGGACACGGAGCTTTGTAAGATGGCAAATGTTTAACCACCGGATCAATTTCTTGTCTTGAAAAGGGTGAACCGGATGTTGGAGGTCTACTTGCTCGGTGAAATGATCCTCCAGATTAAAAATGATGCCGTGAAGTTGGATGTACCCAATCTTTCCTTGAAAGGCGCCACAAAAGCTCGACCTTGAGATTATGATCGTGAGCACATTCCCCGCCCCATCCGTCGGAGAAGTAATCAAGTTTCTTCTATCTTTGCATAGTTGCATGAGCATGAAAAAAATGAGTGTGCTGCATGCGCCCAATGTCACCCATTTTATTTTCCCTCTTTGCCTCCAATATGTCTTACAGCTTTGAAGAAGAGAAATAAGATTTTCTTCAAGAATGGTCCCGAAATTCCACTCCACCAAAAGTAAGATCCCTGCATTCTTCAAGAACATTCAAAAAATTAATAATCAGCTTGTTCTTTGTAATAGTGTCCTTAAGATTAGAGAGGGAGTGACTCCAATCTTTGAGAACCTTCCTCAAAGCTTTAAACCGAGCTGTCAAATTTTTTGCAGCATCATGAATGTTATTAACGAGAAAAACCAACCAATTTGCACTTGATTAAGAAAATCCTCATGATCCATCCAATAATTTTCAAATCTAAAGGATTTACTTTTGGGAATAGATGTATTGATGGAGATAATGCAGGGAGTGCGGTCAGAGGTTTCCATGGTTTGAGAAGTGGCAAAGCAATTTGGATAATTTAGGGTCCAAGAGGCAGAGGTAAAGAACCAATCAAGCCTTTCTAAGAGAGGTTCAAATTGCTTATTAGTCCGGGTAAATCTTTTGCCTTTGAGAGGGAGCTCTAGTAAACCAAGCTTGCCGATGGCTTCATTAAAAAAGCAAAGCATCTCGAAACATCTCGCATCCGGTCTATTTACGTCCTCCGGGTTTCTATAAAGATTAAAGTCTCCCACAATCAACCAATCAACGAGAATCCGGCATTTGAATGTTTTTGAACCATTGCGAGAAAAGTCCTTTTCCCACTAGGGGTACAGGGAGCATAGATATTAGTCAAAACCCAGGTTGCATTATTAAAAGAGAGGTGAACTGGACGAGAGATAGAAAACTCATTCGGAAAATACAAGAACCCTTAAATCGATTGGAATTCCAAAGAGTAATGCAGCCTCCAGAGGCACCAACAGAAGGCAAAAATTCAAAACAATCAAGATGAGCGGGACGTAAAGATCTTATATAATTTAGATCAAAAGTGCTGCGTTTTGTTTCTTGCAAGCACACAATATCACAAAAGCTCTCCATAATTTTGTTCTTTATGGAGTTCCATTTTTTGTCAGAATTTACACCCCTGACATTCCAGCATAACACTTTCCAAGACCTATTATCCATAATTACATCACAAAAAAAGAGAAACTGCTTAGACACTAGGTACTAAGCTTTGGTGGACCCTTGCCCCCTGCATGGCGAGATGGACCCGACCTCATCCGAAGGATCTCCTTTGTGCTCATCTCTTTGCGGTGCGTGAGAAGGCTCAACATGTTTTGCCTTCTTAGATCTTGGGCGGCCTATAGGATTCTTGGCCCCTTTCTTTGCTCCCAGCTTGTCATCAGTGACCTTCTTTGGATCCATATTGCGTAAACGAGTGCCCGGCTCTCGAGCTACACGTGAAGAGATAAAAGGAGGTTTAGATTCACAACCGGGGACAGAATTTGTCGGGACAAGTGGAAGGTTTGAAACCTTTATGTTTTTCACCCGATCTGTCACTTCTTCTAAGATCTGTTTCAACAATAAATTTTGTCTTACCTCTTTTCAGGTTTTTCTTTGGGGTAACCGGACCATTAGCGAGGAATGGCATCACCAAGAGAAGTTGGTTCCAAAGCATCATGATGAGAGGGACTTTCCCGATCATTCACCGCAGTAATCGATTCGAGGAGATTTCGAGGAGATAATGATGGAAGATTTTTTAGAAGGTAAAGAGATGGGATAAGAATTACGGGATCATTATTACTATTGCCGGCAATAATAGGCCAAGCGCCAGATTGTAGAAACTCACTAGCCCATTCAGAGCGCGCCTTGAGTCAACTTTGCAACAAAAAATCTAGCCATTCTCACGGGTAATGCGAGACTGTTGGGCCCTGATGTTTTGAAGAGAAGAAATTAGCCCACATCCTGATGGTGTCTGGGCTTGGGCTCAAAGTCTCTGTAGCTTCAATGGAACTAGCATAGGCCCATTTAGAATTTGGCAAACTTTGAACAGGGACTGAGTTGTCCTGACCCAGATTGGTACCTGAGGCCCAATCCACCTTTTTGAATTCAAAAGGATCCACAGGGGAGACCATCCATTTGCTTATGGAGGGAAGGACTAGCCTTGTTCAAGCAACTCATCAAAATCCAGAGAAGATTGAACCATCTGTTTTTTAATCTTGTCAACAAATTTGGGTCAATCAAGGAAGAAAGGTATGAGCCATTCCAATCTGAATATCACCACCCAGTAAATCCTCATAGTTGATCGGCTCAGAATCATAGGTTGCAGATTGTTGAAGTTGGGGAAGGGAACAATCTCCACCGGCTCAACAGGCAGCTGTGGTGGAGGAGCGACAAATTCCTCATCTGAGTCAGTTACATCATCCATAGCAAGAACCTCATGCTCTGAAAGCTGAGGAGTGGCAGGTGCATTGATCAAGACATCCACAACTTCTTCCTGTGGCACTAAAGCATCATCATCTTCCCGCCGGGAGCGGGGAGCGAGCAAAGAAGAGCTTGATTCAATGGGACCAAAAAGAGGGGTCCATCGGCATCATCATCATCCCGATCATCATCATTTCGGCGGCGGGGTTGTGATTTGGCCATTCACCCCACGCACCATTCCCTACATGTCCATTGCCCGCATTTCCCATGCCCACCTGTGGAAAGTCCTGAGGATGGTCATCCAGGTTACCTTGAGGACCCTGTCCCTGCTGACCAAATCCAAAGAAATCAAACTGATTGGGATCCAGATCTTCTGGGTCTTCAGGAGGCATATCTTCATCTTGGGGTAAAGCTCCAAGCATAGTAGTGTGTATTATCTCACACTGAACAGACCAACTCTGTGAATCAGGATCTTCCCCTTCAGTGAAAGTGAAAAACCATGGCACTGCTGGCAGAGACTCAACACGAACTTTGACCAGAGTACGTTCCTTATGTGCATAATCCTCATCCCGGGCCATCAATCTACCAAAACCCGAAAACTGTCTTGTCTACCCGGATGATACCGCCAAAGATCTAAATCAAGACCAATCAACATCAGCCAAGCCTCATGAGTGAAGATCATTGCCCTATTATTCCAAGCCTTATTATGAGGAATGAAAGAAATGTGTTGGTGGCCAAACTGATGAGGACCATTAGTGATCAAAAAAATCCCGATGTGCTAAATGATCGAGAGAGACATAAGCTTGACCAAAAGGACAAGGCTGAATATCACCATAGGGCATTCTTACATTGAGGTCCAGGAACTCACGAATGGTATCTCTGATGACATCAAAGTCTAGGTGGTCAGCAGGCGGCGGATGGATGTAGGCGATGACCTGAGTGTTGTGCCGTTGCTGCAGCCGACCTGTGACCACCCTCAACACAGGCCTCCGTCCAGGAATCATGATCCTTTGACCCCATTCCGGCATGAAAGGCGTAGGATCAACGAATCGGTAGGCCATCGAGCTTGGTACTGTAGCAGGAAGAGAGGGTTTTATATACCAAGAAATGTGAGTAGTACGGGGAGGGGGAGCACCAAGAACTCGCGGAGCATACTCACCGAAGGAAGAGAAGACAGAAGTAGGCGGCGACGGTGGCAATCTCCGACGGGCGACTCGGGCCAATAATGGCGGCGTCGTCAAACTCGGTGCGTAACGGCCGCCAAGCTTTTTGACCGTGGAGTGGAGCGAGTAGTAGAATGGGGAAGGAAGGGGGACGGTCGCGGTCGGCGGGAGACATTTAAGGACCGAACAAATTTATTTAGGAAAAGGCGATTTTGTGGGTCGGCCCCATCTGTCATGGACTGCGTGGATCGATTCATCCGAGAAGGGAGTTTCTCCTGTATTCTAGAAAGGAAAGGAGAGAGGCGTGGGAGGAGATTGCAATTTGCAAAAACGTGCCTTGATTTCAGCAACAAAGCGACATCCGTGGCGGCTGCGGCAATGAAGAGCAGAGTGGGCCGGAGAGAAACACTTGGAGCAGAGCCGTTTGGGAGGCCCAAAACCTGGTAACAACCTATTTAAATCTGGTACAGGCCCAAGAATTCCGGGCCTAGTTATCCCATTGAAACGGCTGGATTGAAGTCCGCACCGTTTGAACACTCCCCTTGAATGGAATTGAATTGCCATTAACCGCCTTAACCTTCTGAGAACTGACAGGGACATTTGAATTTGAATTCCGATTCACCATTGCCGGTCTCACCGGGAGCTTGACGCAAAGAAGAAACAGAATAGCATTCGCACTGCACGCAGGCAAAAATACGGCGATGACCATTGACACGAGCAATATGTGACCATTGAGAATCTGCTTTCGATTAACCAATTCTTAAACTCAAGTTGAAAATTCGGTCCCCCTCCATTCCAAAGATGGAAAAAGATTTTGAACAGAGAACAAGAGAAGGATTTGAGTTTGTAGATGTGGAAACCTATATTGGCACTAGAAACCGAGAAACGAAAGACTCGATCACCAAGTTGAGAAACATGAAAGAATTGAGGATTCCCCAAGAACCGATTGAAGAAGCGAGACTAAGCGAGAATTCACTTAGGCTTAAAAAGAGCAACGGCCGATAGATAAGACCGGGAAGAAAGGCTTAGCTGAAGATTGGGAGGAGTTGACTGAAGATCCAAAGCGCCTGATGAATTCAGCATTAAGAACTTTGCCCGGTCGAAGGTTGAAGACGGGCGAGCCATCGGAATCAGCGGGGAGCGCACGGCGGCGGGACGAAGAGCACCCCCGGCGAACGCCGTAGAGGAGGCGTTGCGGAGGTGCGGCGCCGGGGAGGAGAGGAGAGTCACCGGCGACGAGGATCACCGGCCGCGAGGAAGGGATGTTCCTCTCTCCCACTACAAGCTAATCTGATGTGGACGCTAGCCTTTGTAGGAATAATTCACACAAAATTAATATGAGATTAAGATTTGGGCAGGAAAACACACGAACAAAAAAATAAAGCTAGTTGATTAACGCCATCAAAGCACACATGATTGACTAGATTGATTCAATTGAGTGGAGATTTGAATCACAGTAGGAGTAGAAGCCACCGGCAGCCCCGGTCATTGATGAGGACGACCTAGATCGAGCAACCTTGACACGGGGCCGGGGTTGCAGAGGTTCCAGGGGTTGCAACGTGGCCGTGTCGCTGGTGGAAGATGCATGTTGCGCCCCGCAGGTGCTGGTGCGGCGGTCGGCGGCCTGGGGGTTGCCGCCGGCCTCTTGTACGGCCCAACCAATACCGGCGCGCCACGGCGATCCTAGAAATTCGGGTTGCGGTATCAACTTCGGTGGAAGCCCATGCCACCGCCGCCCATAGCCTCCCTCAGCCCCGGGGTTTTAGATGTGCGATGATTAGGAGAGGATGCGGGGGGTGGAGTGGATGCGAGCCGGGACGGACCGGTCTTTCCTATTCAACTCAACTTTGTCGCAAGGGACGGGGGACACGGAGCGAGCCGCGGATCAAGGAGCCAGGCGGATCGGATTAGATCAGATTGTACGGGCGTCGGGAGGGCGGACACGAAGAGGACAGGGCCGGACGTATGACAGTAGGCTGAAGGGCGCTGATAGTCGATCTAATCCATTGATGCCAATCCGATGGCTGAGAACGATCCCGTGGTCTGGAGGGTGGACGACGGAAATTTCTTCGCTTTATTAATAGGTATAGATATAGATAAAAATAATAATCTCCCATGACATCATTTACCTTCCACACCGACGCAACCCATGAGCCGCCAAGCCACCACCACCAACCATCGCGCTAGAGCTAGAGATCTGTGAAAACCCACTGCCATCGATCTTGTTCACCATCGCGCTAGAGCAAGAGGAGGAAAACGTGTGCGCCGTCGTTGTAGTGCTAGAGCAAGAGGAGGAAAACCCACTGCCATCGATCTTGTTCACCAGTAATCAGGCGACTAAAATGTAGGAATTGTACGTCTCCGAATAATCAATCTTAGGCACCACAAAGTTGGTCACTGAAAGATCTTCGAAGAAGGCATGCGTCCTCATTATTGTGATCTCCATTAGGCGGTTAAAATAAAAACCTTCAGTCTGAAAAACTGAAGACTTTGAATCGTTGTAGTGCAAAGTATACATAAACATACAAGGAATGATGCTTTACATGACGATCACTTTGGTCATAAACGTCGAAAATTCGTCACAATTAACTTACCATGACGAGCAAGAAATCCGTCATGTATCTCACGTCATAGATTTGCTAGACCTAATTGAGCCGTCATAGATTGGGATTTGTGATCGTCATGGATTAGTTGTCTATCTTCTATAATGAGCCCATATCCAAGCCCAGATCCAAACCATAGTGACGAAAAAGAACATCACAAATTAGTGTGAAATCATCACAGCATCAAAGTGCATCACAGCTCATAAGATACACCAAACATTGATTCATTCATGTATTAGCATGTACATAACAGTCACATTGAACATCAAACTACAGATTGGCCTAGCTCACAACCATTAGGTTGACTATCACAATACTTAGGATTGAACTAAAAGATTCGATCTCTAGGTAGTCTAAATAACTAAACATAAGTTTCCACGATCACTTCAATTGGCTTGCTGTCCATAAGATGTCCTACCTGAAATAATCAAAACAAATATAAGTCAATTTTGCAGCAGCATCCTTTGCTGGATTGGAAAGCTAATGTATAAACAGAGATTGCCTGTACAATACCAACTTAAACATACACTTGAAACTGATGGATGACAATCTCCTCTCAGATTGATACTCGCATTTTAAAATCTATATAGTAGGTAGATAAGTATCATATATATCAAAAAGATGGAATTCACATTGCTTTGGCTGCAAACTGTAGCTATTATCTACTAAAAATGCAATGTCAGTACGAAAAGCTACCTCATAAATATATGAATTGACTCTTAACAGAAGCTACCATTCTGCAGTTCCTAATGTCTAGAACTTATGACGGCAACCTACAGCCTTCTATAACACTCCTCGTTGGAGTAAGCAGGCACCCAGATTTTTAGAATAGTTAACTCTGATACAGAACTAACATAATAGTAAGTAGCTGATATTGAGACATCAAATTTTGTTAGGCCAATCTAAATCTATTCTACATTTGTATTGCACAGTACCACAAAACAACTAAAATTAACATTTCTGGAGGAACCTCAAGCCAGCCATAGCAAGATGGTAATAATGCATCCGTAATTGGCAAACACACCAGGCTCTGTAGAATATCCATAATAATAGAAACTGTCAGCTGCCTTGCAGAATTTCCACCTCCTTCAAACAATTGCAAGGATATCAATACCTGGAGCAGTCAAGAAATACAAAAATAGTGAGTTCTAGAACTAAATCATTGAAATAAACAATTTAGCTAAATAATGTTTGTATCTTAAAGAAAAAATGGTTCTCAGATCTTCAACTGAAACTTAGATGAAAAAGAACCATCCTAATCTGATAATCGGCTCGGATTGGAGTGAGAAGGACGGGGAAGGGGGGGCATACCGACGCATCAGGGCTCGCCTTGATCTCGAAGTTGGTGCCCTTGTAGGTCTTGATGGTAAGATCCATCTCGCCCGACGCCTCCTCGGTCCGCACACGCTCCCTTCATCCGAATCTGCCCCGTAGCCCACCAGATCCGCCCCATCCCCATCGGACCGGCCGCCGGAGGCCGTTGAGAGCGGTGGGGAGCGGGAGAAGGCTAGCGAGCCCCCTTGTCTTCACCTCCAGCCATGAGCGCGGTGGGGGCTGCGGAGAGGACTGCGCCGCGGAGCGGCGGCCGTGGCTAACCCTAGCTGGAGTCTGGAAGACGAGAACGACACAGGAGAGGAGGGGCGGCAGCGCTAAGTGCAGCGCGTAGCGAGAGAAGGATGCGGGACAGGGGAAATGGGTGTCGACATCTAGTTCTAGTCCTCTCCTCTCTGTTTTTTTATTTTTTTCTTTATTTTTCCATTTTTTTCCTTATTCGAGAAGTGTGTAACCGTGAAGGGTCTCTTCTTATTTTGTTTACTTTCTCCTTCTGTGCAATTATTGCTCGGTTCCATTTCTTGAATTGTTTTAATTTTTTTTTGGCTTTTCTAGAGTACCACATGAAAAGCTTTCCACAATTATTTTTAATTTCATTCATACATCACCGATAAGTGACCAATTTAATGTTTACAAATGAGTTGCCATATTACTCTATGACGATAACGATGAAAACTAAACTAGTTGTCATAGTTGTATCACCAAAAATGAGTTGTAATCATTCTGGAATGAACCGTCACAGATAGTATAATTTCATGATGATTTCTAAGAACGTCACCAAAAATCGTCATGTAAAGCACCAATTCTTGTAGTGATATATATATGCATGGTGGTGCTGCCCAGGACATAGAGACGATGCATCGATCGTCAAAGGTTTTCGTTCTATATTCTCCTGGATCGATTACGTGGTAATCAAGACATGAGAGAATCTTTTCGAAAGTCCACCTCTAGGTTCTGCAATCCAAGAGAAATTGATCAGCTTCCAGATATATATATCTACGCTTGCTATAACAAAATCTAAAACACTGTGGAAAAGTTGGCTCCGGGTCCAGATTGCCAATCGTCTCAACTGGTATTATTCATGTGCATGGTGCTCCATGTGTTGACCACGTCTTGAACTGCAAATTTCATTCGCGCCTGAAGTCTGAACGGCATCAGATGAACGTAACTATTGTGTCATAATGTCGTCAACAGTTGTAAGTTAACTATCAGTTTCAGTTGCTGATGTGTGATATATGGTGTCAACTGTGTCATAATGCATGTGTCTGAACGGCATCTACATACACTGTTGTCACAATCTGAATGAGTCTCACAAGAACATATTATAGCAGCAAGAATATCGGATTGAAAAGCAGTAATAATCGTGACTCGTGAGAAACTGAGAATAGTCCTCGTCCTGGAAAACGTACCAGACAGATACCTCTCGCAGAGAAGTTCCAGGTGGGCAGAATGCGGCATGCCTACGACGTACACGTACGTATACGCAAAAAACAAACCATCCTCGTTCAGCAGCAGTTGGTGGCGATCGGCATCATGCATCACTGGTAACCTCACCTACCACTCGAGTAAAACTGCAGATAGCTTTGCATTGTCTATTGTTGTTTTTAAAATGTTTGAGCCCAGTTCACCCGCTCTTCGGCGATTGGGTCCTTACATATGGTTGGTTTTGGTGACTCCTTTGTAGTTGGATCCATTTGTACAAGCCGCAGACCCACTATGCACCACAGGAAACTGGAATTACCTTGGTGGCCCAGATTTTTTGGGGGCCAAAAATATATCAAACCACCAAGAAAATGGCAATTTCTTTTAGTGGTGCTACTTAACACTCAAGGAAATATATATTCCTCGGTGGTTGAAGTAAACCGCCAAGGAATATGGGTGTTTCTAGTAACCTTCATGGAAATGACTCATTTCTTGAGTGTACCGTTTCCTTGACTATTATTCTTAACCGCCAATTACTTCCTTTTTTGTTATTATTATAAACCATCAATAAGTAAATTATCATTTCCTTAGCGGTTATTAGATTTTCCTGGCACCCAAGGAAATGCGTATAAATATTTCTAGTCACTTCGACAAAAAAAACAATAATACCCTAAAGGTGTCTAAAAATCCAACAATTTGGTATGAGATCATAATATGGTTGTACTATCTTCACATAAAATTTTCAATCATATTAACGAAGTTGGACTATACATGATTCACAAATGGATAAATCCCTCACATAGTTATAACATAACTATAGAACTATGTGAGAGATTAATATATAATACCATTTTGTTTAAATCATTTGTTTTTTTTTTCATGCAAAGATTTTACACCAAAACCATGTTGTCATGCATGTGTGTAGAATTTTCCAACAAAATATAGATATTATTATAATTATGGTAGTAATATGAAAAGTTTCTATTCTTCATATTGTTCACATCCTGAAATTATAGGGGTGTGCTAGTGATTGAATCATTTTTCCGGTTCAACTCCCCATAAACTTAGTTTATGTGTTGACAAGTGTTCCCATATTTAGCTATCTAAATGATTTGTAGAGAGCCATTTGCAGCAACGGTGACCCCAAGCATTACAATGAGGAATTAACCTGTGTGTTCAACAAAACCCTAGCTAGCTTAGACATGAATGTGCTCATCTTTCCCATGCAAACTGGGTGGAAGAGTGGCTTATAACTCCACCAGATCTTAGGGACATTGCAGGCATCGATGGTGCGTAACCGATTCATGGCTAATATATGAAGCTCTGGCTGCACCCCCCAAAAAAAAAAAAAAAAAACCCTAGCTATCTTAGACTACATCTTAATTTTACATGCATCCAAAACAAAGGATGGAAAACAAGTTTGAAGTATCGAGTATAGCTATAGCATGCTGCAATTTGGAACTGGTTCCATTTGTACAAGAAGCGACTCTTTGTATCATCAGCATGTATACAAATCTCTTGATATGTTATTTTTCCACTCCCATCAGTAACTCTGGGGAAAAAATTCCGTCTTGTTGTACCCCATTAAAATCCGAGTTTCAAACTGGAAAAAAAAAGCTACTCACTCCACTCTAAATTATAAGTCACTTTGACTTATTTGGTACATTCATTTTGTGATGCAGCTATATATAATAATATCTCTAGATCCATAGCAAAATGGATGAACCAAAAAAGTATAATTTAGAATGCAGGGAGTATTCATCGTCTAGATATTTTTAAAAAAACATGTGAAGCCTCTCTGCCAGCTGTACCCTGCCTCCCAAAAAAAAAAAAAAAAAAAACTCATTGTCCTGAGGAGCCTCTCTGCCACCTGTTACAAAACCAAAAGCTCTCCTAGATAGGTAATTAACCAATTGTTGATAGAAATATGTATAGGTAACTTTCATGCTTCAACCTAAACATTTTTGAAACATATAAACAATGAGAAGTTCTGAAATCCAGAAACTATTGATGTCCATAGCAAACAATGCATGAATGTTTGACGCCGGCCAGAACAACTATGCATACCTACCACAAAACGAGCTTCTTAATAAGCCTAGCAAAAAAAAAAAAAAATCAAGAAAGCTTGGATACCGTGCAAAGGTGCAGAAGCACACACCTACTGAGTACTCACTGTCTACTGACCTACCCACCAAATTCGTCTCATCTAGGGCTGTGCGTGCGCCTTCTCATCTCTATCACACCTACTCAGTCAAATGTCACGGAGCGATGATGATGATCCGGGTCAGTGGGCCCTCTTTCTCTCTCCTCCTCATATAAACCAGATCGACACCTGCAGCGTTGCCATCGAACACGAAGAAGATTCAGAATTATTCAGATATGGGGAGGTCGCCGTGCTGCGACAAGGCTCACACGAACAAGGGCGCCTGGACCAAGGAGGAGGACCTGCGGCTCATCGCCTACATCAAGGCCCACGGCGAAGGCTGCTGGCGGTCGCTCCCTAAGGCGGCCGGCCTGCTGCGCTGCGGCAAGAGCTGCCGACTGATCCGGTGGATCAACTACCTCCGTCCCGACCTCAAGCGTGGCAACTTCACCCAGGAGGAAGACGAACTCATCATCAGGTTTCACGGGCTCCTCGGAAACAAGTACGTTTACATACGGTACTGATGATCTCATAGTACGTAGATTTTCAGAGAGATTGGTTGGTGAAATTAACTAATTAAACCGTGCATGAAACAGGTGGTCTCTAATCGCCGGGCGGCTGCCGGGACGAACGGACAACGAGATCAAGAACTACTGGAACACGCACATCAAGCGCAAGCTCATCGCCCGTGGCATCGACCCCAAGACGCACAGACCGCTCGGTGTCTCCACCACCTCCGGTGCCGCGGCAGAAAGCAGCCATCGCCAGGAGGCCCAGGACTAGGACCACCTGCTATCAGCGCGGTCCAGCTGCTCGCCGGAGAGCAGCGGCGGCGACGATGACAGCACATCTGCTGATCCACACGATGGTGGCATCGACCTCAACCTATCCATAAGCCCGCCGAGGCAACCGCCTTCGCCGTCACCGTCGCCACTGCTGATGAGGCAAGAAGCAACAAACAGTAGTGAAACAGCAACTACACCTAAAGAGAGTGGTACAAGGCCTCAATGCCCCCAAATCAAATAACCCTAAACTCTAACCAGGCGCCGCCGCATGCATGATTCGCAGCTTCTGCAGCGCCTCGCTCCTCGTCAAGATGGAGGAAGGGAGCCGCCGAGCGGCAGCGGCGGCGGCCGCCCTCCCGGACGAGCTCATCCTCGAGATCCTCGCGCGGCTTCCGGTCAAGTCGCTCTGCCGGCCGTTGCAATTGCGTCTCGCGTGCCTGGCGCGCCCTCATCTCCGACCCGGCCAACCGCCGCAGGTTCGCGCACACGCTGTCGGGCCTCTTCTTGTCCCGTCGCTATGGCAGCCGCCCGGCCTGGGACTTCATCGGCTTGTGCATGTCTTCGGTCTCGCCTCCGCCTCCCGGGGTTGATACGACGCTCTCCTTCCTGCCCCACACCTGTGGGGAGATGGAGCTGCTCGACTCCTGCAACGGGCTCCTTCTCTTGCGCTGCACGGGCATCCACGAGTCTCCTTCACCACCACCTTTCTACGTAGTGTGCAATCCAGCCACCGAGGAGTGGGTTACCTTACCGTTACCCCAATCAAGACTTGTTGGCTATTCTACCAGTGTCGGTGCAACCATAGGCACCTCAGCAGCACTAGGCTTCAATCCATCCATCTCTTCGCATTTCCATGTGTTTCAGCTGGTGAAGATGTTGGTTAGATACGATTTCTTTGTCTGTACAGTGGAGATATACTCATCCCAAACTGGCAGGTGGGTTCTCAGTGAAATTGAGTTACAGGGTGAGATGACAGATGCCTTGAACTACATCGGCCAAATGGCCTATTTCAAAGGCTTCCTGCATTTCTGCAGGATGTCTGATACAATTCTCGGTGGACACAGAGGGCAAGACATGGAAGATCTCGCAAAGGCAACATGGCAGTTATAACCCTGGTTTTTTTATATGTCATTCTCAGGGACGCTTACTTTGTGTAGACAGCAATGCCTGGTCGAGTGATGTCATGTCAATCTATGTTCTTGAGGATATTGACAGTGAGGAGTGGACGTGGGTCTTAAAGCAAAGCATCAACAAGACAGACATATTTGGACCAAGAATGCCAGGAAACATATGGGCCTACTACACAGCTACATTTCATCCAGACAGTGATTTGATTTTCTTCTATGATTTGTCTCAGAAAAGACTGGTGTCCTATGATATGAAACACAGGGATGTGCATGTTATCTGTACTCTAGAACTGCCCTATTCTGAGGTTCTACCAATAGACAATGTGCATCGTAAATTTTTCCCATATGTTCCACTGTACTCAGGGGCATTACCACCATCTAGTCTCAATTAGAAATGCTTCGCAACATTCAATACAAGGTCCAAATTTGGCATTGATTTCTTCAGAAGGAGCTGGTCAACTAAATTATTTTAGGGAGTTTCATGTGGAGGAACCACTTGTTGTGATTAGCTTTGTTTGGTGATTCAAGAGGGTTTCGGTGCTGTTGAGATGGAAAAATGTTTGTATCAATCTGCCATCCACAATTTATATGTGCTGCTAACAATGATTTGGTCAATTGGATCGCTACATCAGGCAATATGAGTGATGCATGCGACATATGTACAGATGTGTGCTTGTGAAGCTTCTTGACATGGCAGATGCAGCCTTCATGCCTTTGAACCATGCTGGCAATATATCATATCTTCTAGTTCTATGTTGGATGGGTACAAGTTTTAGACGTTACTAGCAATTATGGATGTAATGAATTGGAAAGTAGACTACCTGTTAAGAGTCTTTAAGTTTTTTCTTGTTTATCTGCCTTTGTTATTCCACTTGTTTGGTGCTGTATAATTCCTAATTTCTAACTATTCTGAGTGCACTTGGAGCAACTAGTAGGACTAATCTTGTTATTATATTTGTGGCAATCAATGTGTGGTTTTATTATGATGTACTTGCATTTTTTTTTGTTGCCAACCGCAGATCTTGGTCAAATTGCTTAGCTATTTGAAATGATATTGATGTTGGATCTAGATGGGTCTGGTGGTGATACCATTATCTGGTTGTTTTGCAAAGATGGAGGCATGTGAGCTTAATGTTCACTGTGATAATCAGCAGATTCATGCTAGTGTTTTGGCTTTAACATACAGCAATGGCCAATTATGGATATGACTGGCATTTAAAAGTTTGGTTACTTCAGGGAATGTCATTGAAGAAACCACTTACTGATGGTTTTCACTAACTGGCATTATGGAATATGTAGGATCGACATTTTTTTTTTTTTGGCTCAGCTGGATGCATCAAGCAATATTTTAAGGATGTGTGCATTAACTGTTAAAGATTGAAGCAGAATTTTCATGAAATTCAGGTTCTGAAGGATTAATTTAAGGGGACAGTGAACAGTGAGCTGCTTATTTTCTTTGTCACCTTCTTTGTTTCCTGATTGTAATTATCATACGTTGTACTTTTTTTGCCAAAAAGTTTCAATAAAGTTCAGTAAGGGGGAACCCCTGCTGCTTCATAAAAAAAAAGAAGATAAGTGTTTTAGTAACTACAGTAGCTTACTAGCCTGGTTCCATTTGGAACACGCAGTACCAAGACCAATCGTGGAACTGCATGTATGGAATGCAAACATATAGTTTCCATTTTGTTGCGTATCACCGTGTCTGGTTGATGAACTGCAATATATATTTAAGTACAGTATCATTTACTTTTGAAATGATGCACATGGATTTAAACTTTTCTCGTGAAGCTATAGTTCAAGTGAACTACAACATAACAGAATTCGTTGTGCTAACTCAGTGGACAAATGCACCTCTTTTGTTTTAGGAAACAATAGTGGCAATTGTGGAAACGATATAATGCCAACATTTTTTGAAGAGTGGTTCAGGGATCTTGTTGGAACCTGACAGTATATGTCACACCTGGTTTTCCAAGGAAGACCGGACTGTCGTATGTGTGCCCGGGAAGTCCACACATATAACATGGAACAGATAAATATCAGAAAACAATGCTTTAAAACGTAGAAACAACTAAACAAGCACTCACAATTTATCGAGTAACGCTGAACGGTTGCTAAACTTCTTGGGCTCCATTCTCTTCGAGGGACGGTTGATTTGGGGGCTCCATATGCCAAGAACTAGTATCTTCATCCATCCTTGATCCGAGACTGGTGTGGTGGGAAATTGCAAGAGTGAGTTCATGTCGAACTTCGACAAGTGTAGCAAGGTAGTATCTTACCCATAAAATCATGACCATTATAACATAATAATAAATATGCATAAGTGATAAATATGAGTGAACAATAATAACAATATAAGCGTCATCATCTTTAATGTAAATGGTCCAAGGCCGCATTTCGTGTCCTTGAGCAAGGCTAGTATACTAGTTTTTCAAACTCTTGCAGAGGTGTACACTTTCACCGTGAGCCGAGTGAATTGCCCTACGCCCGAGACCCGTCGACCTCTTGACCCACTACCGAGGTAGATCTGCAGGGTTCACTATGAAGCCTTTCAACAGGTTCGTCTAACAAGTTGGGGCGCTAAGTCGTCGGATATATGACCCACCCTTCCTATATGGCACATAACCGCAGCCTATATACACATATATATGGACAGAGGGCTATACTATATCCAATTCGGCACTTCCTCCAAACTCGCTAGAAAAGGGCCTGGGTACTGAGCTAAAACCAGAGCCATGTGGCCCTCACAACTGTACTATAAATCCCGGATACATCACTTACAGATAAGATCTTATGTGGTTAAATTGTTACCATTTTATCATTTATAGCATAATATTAATTAAGTCACAAGATCATGGTAATAATGAGTTAGCAATACTCAAACTATACTTGCCTTTACTTTTGCTCCAATTCCCCACACACTCGCTTCTCGCACACTTGTCGGTCCTCAACTCCTCGTCTTCAATGCCAATGAACGGCTCTTCGTCTACTCATAGCAAACACCACATATACAAGCAAGAGAACAAAATAAACTAAGAACAATACACCAATCATAGAAAAGGCTTAAAATGACGTGCTAAGAGAGAAATCATTGCTACGGTCGAGAGAACGCAAGAGACGTCGATAACAGGACTACGACTACCGAGAATCTTCTATTATATATAATTAAGTCACAAGATCATGGTAATAATGAGTTAGCAATACTCAAACTATACTTGCCTTTACTTTTGCTCCAATTCCTCACACTCGCTCGCTTACTGCACACTTGTCGGTCCTCAACTCCTCGTCTTCAATGCCAATGAACGGCTCTTCGTCTACTCATAGCAAACACCACATATACAAGCAAGAGAACAAAATAAACTAAGAACAATACACCAATCATAGAAAAGGCTTAAAACGACGTGCTAAGAGAGAAATCATTGCTACGGTCGAGAGAACGCAAGAGACGTCGATAACAGGACTACGACTACCGAGAATCTTCTATTATATAAAAGAAAAGCCTATATGCTTGGTTTAGTTTAATTGAGTAAAACCATATGAAGAGTTATTTAATCTAGATTGGTCAAAACATGATTTAATTCAAAAGCGAAGTTAAAGCTACTCATATTTTATCAACGTGTTCACTAAGCAATTAATAAAATGTGTGTGGCCTGCGTTGTGGATTTGGTTCACAGCCTGAGGCCTGATCGTGTGGTGCGTGTGCAGTCTACCATGGACCGGCTGTATATATGGTGATCGTGTATTTTACTTGTATTTTCAGATTTGTTTTCCAAAAGAAAAACGGCCATAAATCATAATGATGTCATCCTAATTTATATTGATGTCAGCATGATAACAAGATCAAAGCAGGGTAAGGCGACGTGTGTGCGCTAGTGCCCAGGCTAGCGTCTAGACCAAGTTGCCGGGACGGTTTGATTTGTGTCGGCGATGGTAACTTGGTGAGGCAGTGACCATGTAGCGAGTTGCAGTCTGAAGTGCATATGCACTGAGTACATGCCAGCGGCAGTGGTCTAGCGTTTGTGTTGCCATCAAAGACGAATCATTTGGCCTTGTGCGTGTGTGCTTAGTCACAGCAGCGGCTTGTGAGGCCATGGCTGCCGTTCGTGCAAGTGTCTCAAGTGGATGGTGGCGGCCGTGGGTGGCCAACGGCGGCAGCAGTTCCATGGTGTGCATAAACGGCAGAAGAGCCAGTGTCGAAGGCCGGAACAGGCATGGAATGATGAATGCGTAAAGGTAGGGCCTTGGATCAGATTGCTCACCGGAGGGCTTGGGAACATGGTGACGACGTGAGGCATATAGCAGCAGGGTATAAGTCCTCGGCTTGGCGTCACGGTCGTGCTCCGGACGTCGCGGCCACATGCTGAACGAGGCCGAGGTGCGTTCGCGGTTCCAGGTTGGCGAGGCTCGGAGCAGAGACGATCGGGCTCCGGCGACGCTCGACGTCGTCCGGATGTGCTCGGGTGAGCATCTCCACCGCGACGCCGACGGGCTGGGTTGATGAGCATCAGAGGTCGGTGGTGCTGGCGGCATGGCGAGGCGGAGGGCTGTGCTGGGAGATCGATAGCTCGCCACGAGGTTATCCATGGCGGCAGCACGGTGGCAACTGATGGTGCGGTGTTTGGCGGCGCTGCAGGGCGAGAGGGTGGAGTCTCGGCTCTGCGGTGCCGGTGTTCCTCTTCAAGGGAGATTTGTCGAGGGAAACAAGCCGGTTTCGAGGTATGCCGGCCATGGCTCGGCGCTGCGGGAATGGCGGAGTCAACAAGATCACGGGAAAGGGTGGACGCAGGAGCGGGCTTGGTCTGCATGGCGGCGTGGTCCTCGCGGGCGCTTGGACGAGATCGAACTGGAGCATGCACGTCGAACGGGCATCTAAGGGGAGCAGGATCCGTGGCTGACTGATGGGCCATCTTGACCAAGTAGGAGCGATAGCTCCTTCGTACACGTACGCAAGAAGGGCCGGCGGTGATGCGTCATGCATGTTGCTCACTTGAGAGGCTGGGAATGGAGCTGGGTTGTGCGGTTGGTGCTTGTGCTGGAATTAGCATCCTAGGCTGGGTCGTGACAAGCTAACAGGATGAAAGTTGAAACCATGCACCGCATGATGAGGCTCTACATGCTCTGCTACTCGCGATCAAGCGAAGGAGGCCCTTGGGAGTACATGACAGGTAGGAGAGGCTTGGTTACTAACATTGTTGCTTGATTAACAAATATATGCAAGACGTGACTGAGTATTGGGACGTTAGTATATGTATGTATATACGTTATATACACATACACATACTTGTATAAAGGGCCTGGTGGGTCAATGGAGAACGAAGGGGACTTTTCTACTTATGTAGAAATTTGAAAACAAAAGACACTCTAATGAATTTGAGATGAGCTCCAAAGACAAGGACGTCCCTAATTTAATTTGTGAAAACCCTAATTAAATCTTGGAAATTTTTAGAGAATTTATGAAATTATTATTAACAATTATGATTATGTGGAAATAAATACTTAGACTTGTTTTATATATAATTATACTTTCAAGTCTTTATTTATTTCTATTCTCTTTAATTTATAAGCAAATTAAAATTGACTCAATACTAAATAGAAATAAATTCATTTATCACTCAATAAAAATAAATGCAAAGGCATGAATGCAACAAAAATGTTTCTAGCCTTAGATAAATTTTATCTTAAATGAAAAATATTATTTCCTCTATATTTCATGAGCACAAAAATACGTAATTAAATCAATTTAACCTATTTTCAAAAATTGCCAAAATACCGGGTGTTACAGTATATTAGAAAAAAGATCTGCAATTTAATTTACATTGATTTTTCTGTATACTCTTGCTTTTGTCGTAAGCTTGATCTGTACGTTTCTTCTAAAAGTAAATTAACTACAGCGATCGACATTTTGTCCTAGGATAGGTAAAGTCATCAGGTGTAACCGTGTAAGTTGTTCAGGGTAACTGTTTAACTTTGGTCCGAGCAAATTGTTGGCGCTAAGATAAACAAGGGAGATACAAAGGGTGTTTGTTAATTTTTCTCTTTTGGTTGGCTGAACCTCATAGGATATAGAGGAACTTCTGTTACAGATGTCAATTTTCTTATGGATTTTCCCCTCTTGGTTGGTGTCGATGTTTTAACACGTCGCCACTGCCACGGGTAACCCGAGGCGGGGTTTTGTTCTGGAGGGGTGGTGGGCGTAATCCAGGAACTCGATGGTAAACGAGAGAGACAGCGATTTATCTTTGGTTCGGGCGTGTGGGGATGGCACCCTACGTCCGATTGTGGTGGAAAGTATGCGCCCTGCGCTATGGAGTTCAGACCCGCAGGTCCGAGCTGTTATGATCAAGCCTCCCCGATCTGGGAGCCCCGCCCTCCATTATATAAGGTCTGGGGCGGGAGTCCTAGTCGGTTACAAATTGAGGGTTCCTAGTAGGATTACATGGGAGTTCTACTAGGATTACAAGTAGGGAAACCTAGTAGGACTAGAGTTTCTCCCTTGTGAGGTTCTTTGGTAGTACAGTAGTACGGTGATCCCGCATCCACAAGCCCCGAGAGCATCTCAAGGTTGAGTCATGAGAGTTGTTCCACTCTTCTCGGACGAAGCCTTGATATGGTCTTGAGATCATCATACGGTGTGCACTTTTTGAAAAAAGTGCACCCGTAGGGTGTAGCCCCCGAGAGCTTCTTGCTTTTTGGCACAAAGAGTCGGAAGGTCTTTGAGTTCTCCGATCTTCGAGTTCTTCTCGTCGTCGGAGCTCTTTGAAAAAGTCATGCCCCGGGTATCCTGTAGCCCCCGAGCTTCTTTGGAAGACGCGTAGTAGAAGTCTTGTAGCGAGGGGTCAAATTGGTGCTAATCAAGGCCCCGATTTATTTGCCCAAAGTCGGCACCGACCCGGGAAAAGGTATGGAGCGACTTGATAGCACGCGACCAAACTTGGCGTGTCTTTGGTAGGGTTCTTTTGTTACGATCCCCGTTGGTAAAGTTCTTCTCCTCGATCTCGGTGGGCTGATTGGGTTCTTTTCGACCTTAAGATTCAGCCCTCGGCGTGGTTGGAGTTCGTTTTCGGCGACATGGTCCGGATGAGGTTCTTCGCAAGGTAAACATGAAAACATGTTGTAATTGATATTCGGATATTATATTTGGGAGCATGTCCCAGCCTTATAAAATGCGTATAAACTTTTTCGCGTCTTGCTCTTGTTAGGCCATGTAATACGTCACGGTTCGGTACTTGAATCTCGGGCGTATGGAACCAGAGGGGCTTTACGCCATGACCATGTGAGCCTCTTTTTCGAGAAAACAAGCCCCAGCGTTAAGGCACATGCTTCCTGAGCTTAGAGACCGTTAAGAAGACTAAAGCAATTTCTTTGCACGAAAAAATGCATAATGATAGTTTTGCGTCTTCCCTCGCTAGGCGGTTAATTTCAGTAAGTTGGCCTGTTAAGAACCTTTTATCGCCCCACGAGCCCCGAGCATCTCAGGTTTGAGTCATGAGAGTCTTCGCTCTTCTCGGATGAAGCCTTGATGTGGTTTAGGCTGACAAGGTCGGCTTGTGCTTACTCAGGAATATTAGCGACTATTAAGGGAAGGCGATCTGGTCGTAGAGGCAACATCACCACGTTTCGTCGCCGCCCTTTTTGCCGTTCTTCTCCTTGGCGATGAACTTCTTTTCGGACTTCGAGTTCATCGCGTCCGAGGTGCTTCGAAGGGCAAGGTTGAATTGAGCTCCGAGAGCTCTTGACGGCGAGCCGGTTTGGGTGGAGCCAATCATGACCAGATGCAGGTGTGGAGGCATGAATAATATCCGAATAAAAATAATAAAAATTTGACTTAGCTGTTTTCGGCGTCCGTGTAGTCGATCGCCGCGGCGAGTAGCCGGACACCATGCCCAAGTATCTGCCTTGAGTACTTCTCGGTCGTCTTTGACAAGAAGCGTGCTTCTTTTGCGTGTCAGCGTGATTGTCTTCTCGTATGCTTGAACGTGTGTGCATACATCTTGGCCCTTGCTTGCATATATATATATATATATATATATATATATATATATATATATATATATATATATATATATATATATATATATATATATATATATATACGTATGTCTTCTTTGCCCATCCGTACGTGTCCGTCTTCAGATAGGCTCTTGTATGCCGCGACCGTCTTCTTGTTGTTCGTGACAGAGTCGCGTGGATTGAAGTCGGACAGCAAGCAACTCGGGGAGCTGATCTTGGCTGAAACGTAGTCGGGTCGGATGGGAGTCGGGCGGTTTCAGCAGACGGTTGACAGCCCCCATCCGAATTGGCTGTTGTCGTTTTCTTCTTCAACTCGGAGTCGGATCTTGCTTGAATCTTCCCTATTTGGAAATTAATCTCGCTTGTTCGGCTGGCTTGTTGCTTGTTCCGGAGTGGATGCCGCCGTGTAGTAGCAGGTCCTTCTTTGGCTTGCTGTCCGATGCGATGATGTAGAAGTCGGCCGATCGCTTGAGATGCGAAGTCCCGTCGCAGATTCGGCGAAGTTGTTGACGATGCCGTCGAGAACAACGCCGTTGTTGACGCTCGCCGCCGAAGTCTTGATCTTGAGGTCCGCCGAGCTCTCGAACGCAAAGCGCCGGGGAATTTCCCCTACAGCGCGCCCGGTATGCCGATGTTTTAACACCGTCGGCCTCGCCACGGGTAACCGAGGCGGGTGTTGTTCTGGAGGGGTGGTCGCCAACGCGAAACTTCGATGGTAAACGCAGAGAGAGGCGGCGATTTTTATGGTTCGGGCGTGCCGGGGATGGCACCCTACGCCCGGTTGTGGTGGAAAGTATCGCGCCTGCGCTATGGAGTTCGAACCGGAGGTGCGAGCTGTTGTGATCAAGCCTCCCGATCTAGGAGCCCCGCCCTCCATTATATAGTCCCTGGGGGCAGGAGTCCTAGTCGGTTACAAATTGAGGGTTCCTAGTAGGATTACATGGGAGTTCTACTAGGATTACAAGTAGGGAAACCTAGTAGGACTAGAGTTTCTCCCTTGTGAGGTTCTTTGGTAGTACAGAGTACTCTGGTGATCCCGCATCCACAGTTGGTGTGCACATTCATCTTTGCTTTGAGTATTTGAAGCTAGGGTGTCTCTTTGACTTTCATATTCTTGGTTGGTGTGCACATGCATCTTGCACTGCCACATACTTGAATCAGTTCGAATCAGGTCATGCTTTTCGACTTCCAAAATAAGCACATAATTTCCTGGACTCTGAACTCTGAGTTTTGATTTTCTTTTCTTTTTTTTAATATGAAGTCTTTTGCCAGGACCTTTTAGACCTACTCTTAGGGCATGTTTGGATGGAGGGACTAGAGACTAATAGGGACTAAAAATTAGTCCCTAGCCCCTCCCAAGAGTCTAGTGAAATTAGGACTAAAAATTAGTCCCTAGTCCTCATATTTGGTTATTTAGGGACTAAATGGGACTAAAAATTAGTCCCCAGTCTCTAATCTCATGGGAACCAAACATGCCCTTAAGCCGATTAGTTGATATATTTATATTTTCTACTGGCAAGCCTGACAAAACAGTTACACTAGTATACAACACCACTATATATGCTTTTTTCTTTATACGCTTAGTCAAGATTTGCTTTGTTAAATCAGCACATCACATTGATTATTGCATTTTCTTTTTCTGTTGCATTGGTTCTTTACTTTTTCCTCTCTCTTTTTTTTTTTTTTTTGCCTTGTTATTTCATACTGATATATACGGTGCTAAATCAGCTCAGCACATTACTTATTTCATTTTCTTTTCTGTTGCATTATTCCCCCTTGTTATTTCATATGCAGTGCACCATCTTCTCCAGGATCTGTGCCCCCCTCAAACTTGGATCTGAATTGATCTTGGATTAGTTGGTTACATCTGCTGTCTGTAGTCGTTGCTGTGTGGCCATAGTGCGTAGTAACACCAGCAGGGTTTAAGAAGTCTGGGACGAAGTGCTCTATCAATTAGTTTGCAGTATCGTAAATCTTAATAATTGTAGTGCTTGTTCACTCAAAGTTTAGTTTGTTCTTTGTCTTAACAAGGCTGCAAACAGGAAGTGCTTGCAGTGGGGATTTTCTTTCTTTTTTGTTTGTGTATAGACAACTAAGAGTTAACTAAGTTTCCCTTGATACTTTGCTTTGCAACAGATATAAGGACCTGAAGGTATGAAATGTTTGTTTTGCAATATTGGCGAGGAGAAGGAAGCAGCTGCAACATCTATTATTATGTTGTCTGAAGACTAACCAAGAGAGTTGATCAATTTTGCTACAAACCTAGTTTGTAACTGTATAAAATGCTCTCTTGAATTGTGGATGAGACGAGTCTTTTGCAAGTTTAGATCATGCAATGTCATGTGGTCATGTATGCACATGCTTTTTTTTTTTTTAAATACGGAAGTTCTCATTGCTACATTTTTGTCATTTTTTTTTCAAACTTTACATATGAATGTGAGTAGCACTCTAGATCAATTGTTAGGATATTATGAGCTTTTTTCCAGTAATAGATATGCGACAGAATGGGTGGAAGGGGTAGGGTGGGAGCCTGTGATAGGGATCAGGTTTGCAGACAGGGGCAGACAGGGATTTTGCATCTCACGTGAGTTTGGACCCCTCACTGCCATACGAAGCCTGAAGCTTAACCTGTCATTACTGGGCACGCTTTGGTCCTGTTGCCTTTACAAAAGCAATTGTCACTTTGCGGCTGTCAATGGATTTGTTATAATGATAAGGCACAACAAATGCTCGTTGCTTATCTCACGTCTCTACCTTGAGATTTTGATGTAATGGTTGTAGCTGATCAATTTATTTACTACTACTATGACGTAGCTCAAGTTGGTAGGAGCAACAATATATTGGGTTCGTCTAACATACTCCGTATGGGTTTGTAGAAGAATGATACACTGCTGTCAAATTACAGATGCCGAGCTGCCATAAATTCTCATCTTCCTCTGGTTCTTCACACTCGAGTAGGTGGCGGTAACAATATAGTGGATGGAGTTCATATTGGAATAGTGGTCACATGGTGATCTTGATGCAGCCGATCCATTATCAAGGGATGCAGACAAAAAATGGCACATGTGCAAATACGTGTATCTGATCAACTGTGACCGGAATAACCAACCAACAGCACTGCAGATCATCCTACAGCTAAAAAATAAGAGGCGTATGAGTTGCTTAATCATTGAATATAAATGTCTAAAAAGACGTAATAAATGTGCGAACGATGTCGCTGTCCAGTCTCCGGTGACCCACCTCAATGATCTGAATTTAGCAGGTCTTTCAGCTCGTCAGCAATTGCCCGGTAGCAGAACTTGTATTGTTCCTGAAGAGAAGAAATATGCTTTTAAACAAAAAAATAGTTTGTAGCCCATGCGCACATTTACCTTGAAACCATAGAACATTACTTGTACTATAACACTATGAAAAGGTTCATTTGAAACTACTGATAACGGTTTTGTAAATTGTAATGTGAGACAAGTTTTCAAAGCTATGTTTCATGTGCCGAAATTATGCTGGGCATGTGATATCTTTAAGGTGAAAGTCTAAATCAGACTGCACAATCAACAAACAAGTCTCAAGCAGTTGGGGACTTGGGGTACGCAGTAGGCTAGAGATGGAACCCAACAAGAGCCACCAAAAGAAAGGTCAAGCGACTAAAAGTAAAATTAAAATAAAGCACAATTTACCTCTGTTTGGACCATTTCAGGTTGTTGGGATCTAAAATTCTTTACAGTTTCGACAAGATTGTAAAGAGCTTTTTTATCTCCAAGGAGAATTCGCTCAATTGTATTATGGATTGTGATGTAAGCACCAGTTCTTCCGATACCTGCACTGCAGAAAGATACAATAACAGTGTTAATAGAATCAAATGCATGTGTCGGTGACATGGCTGAGCTGAAGGAAACCTGCAATGGACAACGATATGATGTTCCGTTGGAATGTGACGCAGTCGTTTCCAGATTTGCTGTACAGCGTCAGTATTAGTTGGCACTCCATGGTCCGGCCAATCAGGATATTCTATATGGAGTAAAGAATGGATCTTGCCTGACTACATTATGAAATTTACAATCAGAATAACTTTTAATCATGAAATACCTATAGATGTACAAGGCTAATAAGCAATACAGTTTCGACCACCACTAAAAAGTACAATAAGTATTGACATCTACCAGTGAAGATGGCCACATCCATTTTGTCACATGTGACCAAACTGTGATAAAAAACAATTATTTAAACCATCACTAAACAATGCTACAGCAAATCCATGAATAACTGATATCTTTGTAAGAACCTAGGGTAAACAATACAATTATATTTCAACAATAGAGCATAAATAAAAGAAAGGATGCCATTGGCCAACTAGGAGATCTAATACAAACAAAACTTAACATGATCAGACTCCTAGGAGAAAAAAACAAATACTAAGTTTTGGAATAAATGTTATCTATTGCTGAAAAGACTAGCACATTGAAGAAACCAAACAAGAAAACTGACATCCCTTTTTTTTCTTTAATAGAAATAAGTCCTTAGTGAGATGAATATGAGGAACAATGAAGTAACAAACACATGGATGCCTTCAAATTTCTTTACCTCATTGTTTTACACCTTGACATCACGCAACTGTAAACGGTGGCTATCTGTTCTTGTCTTCGCAATCTTGATATCATAATTCCCATATTTTCGTTGTTTACTTCGTAGTGGAAGATATTCATCACACTGTCATTAATTAAACATAATTTCATCAATAGGACAGATGAGTGTTTCAAAGCATAAATGTATATAGCACAGGCACAGTGAAAGCAATCTTCCTACAGTTGAAAGTTCATCGTCATTACCTAATACCTACTACTCTCGCAAAACAGCGACCTAGGACTCCAAATACCAAACCACACCTAATCACGTCAGATATTCAGATACTTGTATGAGTCTAGAGAATCTTCATAAAATCACCTGTGTCAGCCATCTCGACCCCAAAAAATAACTTATGAGATCACATTAGTTGATCACCAGTGTAAACAATCAACCAATGTATCAAACTGTCTAGTCGGCCCTAGTCACCATGGGACCGAACAGGCAACTAATCATGATTAGTCACAGGCAACTAATCATGATTAGTCACAGACCAGCAACTCTTGTGCCTTTTTACGTTCTTTTGTACTGTTTCATATGGGTTTCATCTCTAGCCTACCTCAACTAGCTTGGGACTAAAGGCTATGTTGTTGTTGTTGTTGTTGTTGTTTTAGTTCTAGAGAATCTTGCTTGTTGCACACGAATAATAATCACAATGGTAACAAATGCAGGCAGAGAACCTCACATGGTAAGACATCAATATATCGATTCTTTTCTCTATTAACAGGATAATGAGCTACAGCGATCGTTTTTCGTATGTCGAATATCCTGCAAAAGTGGCGGCGACGGTTCTGCATATCTTACGCCGCCCTCCTCTGTCTCATACCTTGTTCATATTCTCCCGGCCTCTCTCGGCCGCGCCGCCATTGCCGCCGCCGTCGTCCTCGGTTGTCGTCTTCCCCAACTCTTGCGACCTCTCCATCACCAAATCTTGCAGATATCCTCTCTTCTTCTTCACCTCTTGACTCTCATACTTTCTTCTTCGTCCCGACCTCTCTCTATTCACTCGTTATCCTCCACCAGGCGATTTCGCCGTTCGCCGTCTATCTAGGTGGTGCTCCTATCGTGTGTCTTCATCTCCACTCTCTAGGTCCGGGCTCCAGCTATGCAGACCTGGTACTAGTCTTTGTGAGCTCATAGTTGCATGAGCATAAGCTAACCTATCCAATTCTCTCTATAATTGCTAAGATATTATGCCAGTTCCTATCTCAAATACTTCTTTGGAGTTTTGTTTTAGTATTTCTTGCAGTATTCTTGAGGAGCGGAGACGACACTTGAACTTGGAGATGGGGGAGATGTTGGTCTACATGAGTGCGGATGCTTGAGATAAAGATGTTGTTGGTTCTGTGAGTGGGAGTGTCTTGAGTGTCTCTCGTGAGTAAATGTCTGGCATGTCTGCGTACTGAGTCTCGAGGTTGTGAGATCAGGACTATGGTTTTTGTAACAACTTTGAACATTTGAATTTGAAAATGAGCTGATAGTACTCTTTTTTTTTTTTTTTTTTTTCCTTTTTTAGGTTTTCTCATGAGGTGTGAGTTTTACATAGAAAGGGTTTTAATGAGGCATATTGCACAAACAACTCAAAATTTGCTTCTCATGTCTTGTATGCTTTCATGCGTTTTCTGTTTTGTTTACTTGCTATTTCCATAACTTGGAGACTTGGAGTTGGCCAGTTGGCACTAGGGCTGTTGAACTTGTTATGTTCTTGTCTAAGAGTGAGACTTGTATATATTGATTTGTTGTTGTGTTTAAGATTGGCGCTTGGGCAACTAGCTAGCTGTTGAACTTGTATAACTTTTTTTTTTAAAAGAAATCGGTAGGGAAGCTCCTACCTTTTTTTTTTTTTTTTATTAATATGAACAGAAAGAATACAAACAATTGACCATTATAACTTTAATATCTGAGTGTGAGATTTGAATTGTAAGAGTGGCACTTGGGCAGGTAGCTGTTGAACTTGTATAACTTTAATATGAGTGTGAGATTTGTATTGTATTGATCTGTGGTTGAACTTGTATTCATGAATACATCTAAGACTTGTAGTTGTTGTTTTTTTAAAAAAAAAAAACTTGTATAGTTGTATTGATCTAGTTGAACTGAGACAAGGTCTATGAGTCTCTTTTTTTTGTGGTAGCGAGCTTTTGGGCTGGCCTGATCTCTTTTTGAGCTCAAGCTTTTTGGGCTGGCACGACACGAAAAACGGCCCAAAGTTGAGGCATGAAGGACTGGGGCGGCATGGCCCGGTGGCATGATTTCCCTATCAGGTTGTGCCTGACAGGCCCGTGTCGTGTCGGGCCGGGTGACCCGTTTGCTCATATATAGTCCTCACCTTTAGCCAGCTAAATTTACAAGAGAATCCTTGTTGAAAATTACTTTGTGAGCCCCTTAACTTTTAATCCGTTTGCAACATTGGTGCAATGTGGCATAAAAATGGCTATATATTTCAAGTACACTGTTTCCATTATTTTTTTATTATTATTTCTTCACAGTTTCGGTCCTTTTCTTTTCTTTGATCAATATATACTACCTCACTAAAGATGGTGTTTTTTACTACTACCAATGCAGAATGACCTGACCCCTCAACAGGATTAACTGAATATTTTGTACGTCGTATATGTTAAGTACTTAATTATGAACAGTAGTGAATCCCATATGGGGTTTTTAACAACAGTAAAAACCCAAAGATCATAGTGTTTTTCTATAAAAATAGAGATCTTTTACAAAGGTGGGGAAAGTACCTTGGTACTTCCAGGTTCTTTTCATCTTTTCTATTTTCTAAGTAATTAATTGAGAAATATAGTATAGAAGGTATCTTAGTAATACGGCTGCCAACTCGTGCGTTTGTGCGGCACCTATAATTTCAAGATGGGTCTAGCCATTCTTGTGTAATCATAGAAAACTTCAGGGTGCTCTAAGTATCTTTTGCCAAAGAAATGAAAAATCAAATTAAGTATGCTTACCTGAGAGGATGTTCCCAGTGATCCCATCTCAGCACTTAAGTTGGTCAGATTCTTTTTGGTGCTCCTCGTGTAGCATGTTGAAAACAACCGTTAAATTCACCTCGTCAACCACTTTATCTCCACCATCAACTTTTTCCTGAGAATTCCCCCACTCTTCATTGAACATATCGTCAGTTATATCCACAGCTGTAAGACATCCATCAATTCTGGTGCTCTGCACGATGAACTCTTCCTTGCAGTAACTATGTAGCGGTGTCTTCTCCTGTGCTGACAGTGTTATACTGGTTGTACACTTTTGATCGTGGTGCTGCAAATGCCTTTGGCTGGCTGTATGGAGAACGGGAGTAGACTTGTCGTTGCAATCCTAAAGGCCGTGTAACAATCGGTATCGTTTGTCAGTTCAATTGAGCATGATATCTGCGTCTTATCGTGGGCAAGAGTAAAATGCAATTCAAGTGGCTCTATCCCAAGCATGTCATCCGAGCTGGAGATTATCTGCGAGTGAAATTAAAGACAGATTCATTATAGCGACTTGCTGTAGCCTGCATAAGCAAGTTTAATGTGTGACTTGCAGGTTATCTGCTTCATTCTTTCTCGAACACACAGCAGAATTGTGTATCATTGTACTTTTAGAAGAAGTTATCTGCTTCTGTTGATCATATGACTATATGAGCTTACCTTCTCTAATGAAGATTCCCTAATTTGACCATCCCAGCTATCTAGTTTCTTCAGCTCACAGACTACGTCCGATATAAACGGTCTATTTATCGGATTTTTTTCCTTGCAGCTCATCGCCAACTCGAGGCATTTTTTCACTTGTTGGTACCATAGTGGTATATGCTTTGATGATTATTCCACCTATGCCTCCATTTTCGAAGTACCTGCATTTTGACCAAGGTAATATTTGATTGCCTGGCACTGAAATATTTAATGCAAATTATACATATGCTTGATTTGAACAGGACCAAAACTATATCCTCATTTGGTTTGTGACAGATTCTCCAAATTTTTGCCAGAATATATCTATTTTCTTTCAAATTTCAATAATATTCATGACCTTTTTAAAAAATCCATTCAATATGTGTGGTTCGGGACAGAGTCTGAAATTTTCATGAATGTATAACAGTGCTTGTAAGTTGCATTTCTAACTAGTTCAAAAGTGTTAGTGCTAAAGTTGATCTGACTCGCCCAATAAGTGGTTTTAAGTCTTCTCCTTTGATTATGAGAGAGAGAATTGCGAAATGCTTATATATATGTTTCTATTTTTAGTTAAGGACTGCTATGAAGCTTTTATAAAAAAAAAATACTACCATGCAAATTTCATTCTCCCCGAACCTGGGCATCATAGTAAAATTCATAGGAATTGATTATTGTGATTGTTAGCACTTGGCACAATTGTCCAATCTGGCTTTTACCTAGGCACATAGGTGATGATCAAGTCTTCAAATTGATAGTCATCAGTGTGGCTTTTGGTTTTTCTAAAACTTTAATAGGTTGTGTCGATTTTGTTCTCAGAGTCAGAAGTGGTCTCAAGGCGGTTACACCAACTTGACATACACCCTCAGTCTAAAATAAAAGCGCAATTCTTTGACTTTAACAAACTACGTTTGACCGTTCGTCTTATTCAATTTTTTATATAAATTATGAAACAAATAAAATATTATCACAATATTTTTATTGATATAACAAGTCATAACAAAAAGGATAATATTTTTTAAAAAAAGTTGAATAAAGCAGCGGTCAAACGTAGTTTGTCAAAGTCAAAGAATTGTGTTTTTTTTCATGAGACGAGGAGGGAGTCTTTTTTTTTTTTTTTTTGAAAGCGTGTATATGCACGTGCTTCACTAATAAGAAGTGAAATTTTTACATAATCTAAGGAGGGACACGACGAGGAGCCGATGACGCACCTTGGAGGAATACTAAACACAAATCGCCAAGTAGCGGAAAAATATGTTGTACTAGTAACTAAATAACCAATGGCGCAACAAACATGGGAGGTGGGCTCGACGCGTGGCAGCCAGGGCGTCATCTCACCGTCTATGTTCACGTCGTCCATATTCCGGCGCTTTGCAAAAGCATAGTCATGAGCTCGCTCATTGCTTCCCACTTCCAAGGGGATGTAGGCTCGAAAAGCCTCGTGGAACTTGATAGTGATCGTGTCATCTGGAGTGTTGGTGACGGCGTTGTCCAGCCTATGCTCCCACTTATTCACCAGCACACGTTTAGCTTGGTTCTCCGGGTTAGGGTCGCGAAAAGCAACTTGCTGCAAGCTTATCACTGCGACAAGGAACTAGGCTAGCAGGCTCCCGGCGTGTGCAATGGTGTGTGTAGATACCCTGTAATGGCATTGGAAGAGGGTTGAAGAAGACGCCCGCGGCATTGGCATTGTCGATGGGCCGCCAACGTAGGCGTCAAAGGAGGGATCCACATCCTCGGCACCGGCACCTCAACATCCACAATGCCAAGCACGACCATCTGAGGCAGCGAACTGGTGTCCACCGCTACCGTGGTGACAATGGAGGGATCCACACCATCCACCCTCAGCACCTCAGCATTCACGAAGCCGATCAAGCTCAACCAATTGTAGCGGCAAACTAGTGTCCACCGCCGCCGCTTGGGCCTCGGAGGACAATGGTCGGCCGAGCGCAAAACAGAGCACCAATTGGCTACGCCACGAGAGGTTGGGCGGCGAACTCGATCATTAGGTCAACCCATACGGGAGGTTGAAAGGTCCCTTATGGTTTTGGTAATTGAGTGTCAACATTAGGTAAACTAATATGTGTGATTGAGATAATACACGGGAGATTAGTTCACATGTGATGACGCAATGAAGGAGCTTTTATTGCATATGAGACATGACATGGAGTCATGTGACCAAAGTGGTGAAGATCAAGACAAGGCTTGGCTTGATGGACCCGATTTGCAAGTGTGAAGGGCAAGTCGAGGCGGTGAAGCGATGGACCGCGAGGCGGTGAAGCTTGGGAAAGACTTGGCGCCGTGAACCGACCGGCGGTGAAGAGCAAGTGAGATCAAGATCGATGGACCAATAGTGTCACGTGATGATATGAAGTGGATCATATCATTTGGTGAATGTTGTTGCATTTGTTGCATAGACACTTGGAGAGGAGGCGGAATGGAAATGCGCAAGGCAAAGGTATAACCTATAGGGCATTTTCATTTCGCCGGTCATAGGTGAGTAGAGAAGGTTATGACCGGATTTGGGTTCGATAACCGTCATACTATGAAGAGGGAAAACTTCAATCGCTTTTACTCACCTAGTGCCACTAATTTGAATTGCAAATTGCATATGCATTTGGGTAAATTAGTGGACGTGGGCAACTCGACGAGAGACTTCTTAAAAAAGGCTATCAAATATGGTCTTGAGATTTGACATATTTTTGGATGCGATGGCATATTCTTTGGATCAAGGTTTCTTGAGAAATTTGGAGAAGAAATTTGAAAAGGAAAAGAAAGAGGAATAGTGGCAGGCTGGCTATTTCATTTTTTTTTGCACGATCACGTACAAATATGCAAAGTGAGTGCGTGTGCTGCCCTATATATCTTGGATGCATGCGTGTGATGAGAAGGTCATTAAAGTGGATGGGGCCCATGCAGCTAATGATTGTGAGGGAAACTTGTTTATTTTAACAAAGAAAATGAAGATGGCTTTGCTTGAAGGAGGCAGCTCGTGCGTTGTTTCTGCAGTGGGCCGCCGCTGCAGCTTGCCTGTGCCTGCTGCTCGTGGTGGAGGCCCAGGCGGCCACGCTGTTTGGCCTGCTGGCTCACGCCAAGGAGAGCAAAGCTGGTCCGCTCCTTCGACAGGTGCCGCACTGGAAGTCGTTCATTTTCTATCGAAGAAGCCCGCCGCCGCCGCCTGCTATCAGAGGACCGAGAAAGAGCAAAGAGTGTGCTGCTGCTGCTCTCGGGTGCCCGTTGGTGAGCGCGTGAGCTAGGAGCTCTCGACCGTTGGGAGCCTGCCGTTGGTGGCTGAGGGTGAACCGGCCAGCAGCTAGAAGAGGTGTGCCTCCCCTTCCCTGCTCTTTACAGCTCAACACAGTAAGCTTCTCCATTCCAACCTTTAGAGAGCAAGTGCTAGGGTTTCTGCTCTCCTCTCTTTCTCTCCCATGATTTTGAGGCGAAAATTGATATGAGAGATTGAGTGCCCTTGGTGGGTGTGTATGAGAGATTGAAGATCCACCTATTCCCCATTTGATTTCACTCAAGATTAGAGCTAATTTGAGAGGAGATTGGAAAACCTAGTGTGCATGCATTTGTGATTTATATTTGTGGCACTAGGTGGTGATTACAATTGTGGATTTCTTATTGCTCTTGGTGATTCCATCACGCGCAGACGGTTTGGAGACTTGTGACTCCGTTGACGCACCTGTAAAGAAGATTGTCCGGTGCTCGGAGAAGAATTTGTGAGAGGTTTGTGCTCACCTCACGGGGGATCGTGAAGAGCAACATTAGTGGAGCGTGTCATTGAGTTACCTCACTTGTGAGTGTGGGTTCGATCGCGGTGCCTTGAGGGGCTCAGGGAGTGGTGTCTTGCGGTGCCTTGCGGGGCGTGCCTTGAGGGGCAAGTGATGGGAGGAATCACACCGAAGAACCATCTAGGTGAACACCGAAGCGAACCACCCAAGGTGTTGGTCGACACAACGAGGGAGTAGGGGGAAGTTGGCAAGCTTTCCCGATACCTCGATAAAAATCACCGGTGTCAACTTGTCTACTCTTCTCGGTGGTTTGCATTCTCCAAATCACAAGCTTTGTATTTACATTCATATATACCACATTAGCATTGCTTGTGGAGTAGCTCTTGAAATTACTAGCTTGTGTAGCTTGTTAGTTGCTTAGCTTAGTTTGTGTAGCTAAGTAATTTGAGCCTTTGGGTTGGGCGTGTGTCGCCTTGTCCTTAGTGCATCTAGTGAGCTTAGGATTGGCTTTGTCTTTTGCTCATTAGAATTGTATGCGAGACTCACCCTTGTTTGAAGTACTAGTGCATAGGTTTGTGTGACCTTACAATAGAAAGCGGTTAAGCTCAAGCTAGGCTTATCACCTCATTTGCTTTGTGTAGGATCTTTTGTGAGGTGATTTAGAGTCATAGCTAGAGGGGTGAAGTCTTGGCTAAACGGATAGTTTCAATTCCACATTATATTTGTTTAGCCAACACAATTAGTTTTAGAAAGGACTATTCACCCCCCTCTAGTCCCCATCTCGACGAGTCCGGTTTTTCCGTTGGTAACTTCCAGGAAGGTAGTTTACGCGACGTTGGATGATGTCCCACTTTGAGATGCGTGCAACGAGCTGAGGCAGATTCCAGGCACATTTCGAGGAACCTCCCACCCCCCCGGTCCCCCGGTCTTCCGTCTCTCCCCTTCTCTCTCTCCCTCCCTGTTCTCTCCCTCAACTCATCTTCCACCTCCGTCTCTCGCTCCCCTCTCTCCACGACTTCTCCCTCTCTCTCAGCGCTCTCTCAGCGCATGTCTGTTCCCCCCTCTCCATCTCTCTCCCCCTCAGATTCAAATCCCTTCCTCTCTCTATGCCTCTCTCTTCGTTACTTTCCTTTAGACCCGAAACTCATCTCTCCCCCTCTCCCTCGGATCCCGATCCCTCCCTCTCTCCACCCTCTCCTGTTGCTATCCTTCGGATCCAACACTCATCTCTCTCTCTCCCCCCACCCCACCCCCCCCTCTCCCTCATCTCATCTTTAGAATCCTAATCTCACATTTCACGGTCAACAAAGCAAGCCCGATGGCGTGTCAAAAACCAATTTTACAGTGCGCCACATTTTCGGGTAAACTTTATTGTTCCATTTTTATATCTTACGCAATTTTCGGAAACATTTGTGAAGGGAGATAATTAGATTTGTTCATACTGTAGTTGTCATGTGGGCGCACATATGTCGGTATGCAGCGAGCCCGCGACATCGCCCGAGCGCCCGGCGTGCGGCGGCCGGCCCGGCGACCTCGGTCTGCGAGGGGGCGGCAGTGGCTAGGAGGCAAGTTAGCTAGCTGATTAGTTGTTGCCTTGTTAAGATTAGTCCTACAATCAAGGAGAGTTTCTCCATCCTGTTAGGCCCACGGGCCTTATATGCATGTACGCCGGGAACAATTGCAATCAAGAAAGAAGTTATTCCCCTAATCTCTCTCTACCGGTAAAAGCCGCCTAGTGAGGGGCAAAACCTCGCCAGGCGAGACGGGACGGCGACTACGAAGCCGTAGCGAGGTCCGGCCGGTCAGGGTTCGACGCTCTTGACAATAGCTTGGTATCACGAGTCCGCGATCTTCGCCGCCTCGCTCCCGCCTCCAACTCCCATCCACGCGGCCACCACCAGCCCCTCTCCGCCACCCTCGCCATCCTCATCCACCGCCTCCACCGCCGCCCAACCAACCATGGCCGAAAGCGGCCATCACCGATCTCACCAAGTTGGTCAAGGACACGTCGCCGACATCGCCTCCATGAAGGTCGACATGGCGGCCATGAAGGACTGGCCCGGCCTCATCATCGGTCGGCGCTGGGGAACACCGACCACCACCAGCGACCGCCGTAGAAGTTCAATAAGATGGATTTCCAGCCGGCGGCAAGTCGATCATCGCTCTTCATCAACAAGTGTGAATCTTACTTTCACCGGCCGGCAAGACCATGCCCGAGGAGGTGTGGATGGCCTCGTTCAATCTCGGGGACGTGGCCGGATGTGGTACATCGGCTCCGGGGAGGATGAAGGCACGCCGCGGCTGGGTCGGTTCAAGGAACTTCTCCACTGCGGTTTTGGGCCTCCCTCTTTCGGCCCCCCTCTTGAGCTCCGGGCCGGCGACGGGTCGGTGGAAGAGTGCGCAACCGGTTCCAAGCCCTCCTTCCTCGCCGGCCGGGGACGAGATCCGTAGGGTCGGCTTCTTCACGGGTGGCCTTCTTCCGCGCTCGGCCATGCGGTGCGCATCCACAACCCGGAGACGCTCGCCGCTACGATGAGCCCGGCTCGCCCGGTGGAGCTCATGGAGATGGATCGACCCACGGCCGCCCGACGCGCGCGCGCCAGGGCCGCCCGCCGCCACCGCCGCCGCCACGGCCGCCCCGGCGCGCCCCGCGGCCTTCCGGTTAGCGCCACGCCGGGCCACGCCATCGTCGCGATGGCAACACGGCGCCCCTCCACGGCCGAAAACGGGCGAACGCCGCCGCCTCGGTCTATGCTGCTTGTGATGAGAAATATTCTCGTGGCCATAACAGCGGGTTTTGCAAGCGGATCTTCTTCGTCGGCGGTATGGAGCCCGATGGCGCCGACGGACGCTTGGCGCAGGGGGGACAAGGAAGCTCCTTTGTTTTGCCACTGCGGCCGTGGTCGGCGTGCCCATGGTCGACACCATGCGGTTAGCGGTGGCATTGGGGGGCTACTGCCGCCTCTCGTCGCCCTTCGACTCGGCGGACCCATAATTTCATCTCCGAGAGGTGCGCCGGGCAGTGCGCCTCGTCGTCGCCACGCCCACGGCCATGGTCGCCAACGGCGAGCGGATCACGTGTGCCCGGTGTTATCCGCGACGCCGCTAGCCTGCTCATCGACGGTGCGGCGTTCGCTGGACCTCTACGTCATGCCCGGGTCGGCACGACATCGTCCCTCGGCACCAAGTGGCTCGGGCGCCCAGGGCCCATCGTGTGTGGGACCCGGGCCGCCAGCGCGATGTCCTTCCAGCCAAGCAGCCGCACCATCTCCGGGCCGGAGTGCCCACCGCGGGTCGGTCCCGGCCGCAGCGCACCCGGGCGGGCAGCCGCCGTTGAGGCCCTCCTCGATACGTTAGCGGTCTTCGCTACGCCAACGGGCCTCCCCCACACGCTCCTTGACCACCGCTGTCCTCGCCAAGCCCGACGCCTGGCCGGCCGCCGTCCGCCCGTCATCGTACCCGGGCCGCCCACAAGCGGCTAATTGAGCGCAATGCCGCGCCATGATCGGCTGGGATCGTCGGCCGCCGCCGACCCCGTTCGTCGCCGGTCCCCTCCCGCCAAGAAGCCCCGCCGGTTCGCGGGCGCTGCGTCGACTACCGGGCCTTGAACGCGGTGACGATCAAGGACGCCTTCCCGATCCCGGTGGTTGACGAGTCGCCGGATGAACTCCACGGCGCCAAGTTCTTCTCTCTGCCGGACTCGCGGCGGGGTACCACCAGTGCTCATGCGGCCCGAGGACGTCCACAAAACGGCGTTCGCACCCACGACGGGTCACATGAGTTCTTGGTCATGGCGTTCGGCCTGCGCAACGCCGCCACGTTCAAGCTTTGATGAATGGCGTACTCGGCCATTCCTCCGCCGCGCCCCCTGGTATTTTTGGACGACATCTTGATTTACAAAGAAGACATGGGCGGATCATCCACGCCACCTCAAGATCGTCCCTCGGCGAGCTACGGCGCCACCGCCTCTTCGTCAAGCGCACCAAGTGCTCTTTTTGGTGCCTCGTCGGCCGCCTACCTCGCCACATCATCTCAGCGGGGTGGCCATGGATCCGGCCAAGGTGCAAGCTATCCACGACCGTCGGCGTTCGGCGCTCGGTCTTTGTGCGTATATTTCCTCGGGCTCGCGGGCTACTACCGCAAGTTCGCATAACTACGCGCCGCGGGTCGCTCCGACGGCGCGCTGCTCAGGATGGCCGCGTCGGGGGACGAGGCGGCCACCGCGGCGTTTTCGCACTCAAGGCGGCGGTCACGTCGGCCCCGCCCCGCGATGCCCGACCCGCAAGTCGCTCATCGTGGAGTGCGACGCGTCGACGTTCGCTTTGGGCCGTGGCTCGGGTCCAGGAAGGGACACCCGGTGGCCTACGCCCGGCCCGGCCGGTGGCTCGTCGTCACCGCGCCCGTCGCCACGGGCGAGCTCATCGGCCTCCGCCCAGCGGTATAAGACCGGAGGCCTTATCTCGTGGGGACGCCCGCTTCCTCGTCAAGACGGACCACTACAGTCCTGGTATTACCTCCTCGACCGCCTCGCCACGATCCCGCGACATCAGGTGGCAGCCGCGGGCCGACTTCCGCGGTGGAGTACCGCCGGCGCACACAAAGACTGCCGCCGACGCCCTCCCGCCGCGACAACGGGAGGGCGAGCCGGGCCGCCATTTCGCACCGCGGTTCGACTTCATCGAAGCGACCGCCACGCCCGAGGCGCTGCGATCATCCAACCAACTATCGCCATCCACGACGGCGAGGTCGTGCGGCGGGCACCCGCCCCGTGGACCATCACCGACGGCATGGTCGCCTGGAGGGTCGTATCTACATCCCTCGCGCCGTCTCCACTTCTCCAGAGATCCTCGTCGCAGTACCACAATGACGGCCATGAGGGCATCCACCAAGACGCCGCACCGCCGCGCGAGATTTTTATTTCCCCAACATGCGTCGTTTGGTGCGGGGGGAGTTTGTGAAGGCGTGCAGTGCGCTGCCGAGGTACAAGTCCGACCATTTGAGGCCGGCCGGGTCGCTTGACCGCTGCCCATCCCCTCCGGAGTTTGGGCCGACATTGGCATTGATTTTCATTGAGGCCGGGCCGGTGCAAGGCAAGACGGTCATCCTCTCCTCCGCCGACCGACAAAGAAGTATTGCCACTTCATCCCGCTGGCGCATCTCGCGTACACCGCCGAAAACCGCCGCCCAAGCATTCTTCGCCGACATCGCTTCGCCTTCATGGCATTCCGAGTCCATCGTCTCGGACCGCGACCCGGTGTTCACCTCCGGCTTTCGACGAGCTCATGAGGCTCACAGGCACCAAGCTCTACATGTCGCCGGGCATTCCATCCACAAACGGACGCCCATGACGGAGGCGGCCAACCGGGTGATCGTCATGTACCGCTGTTTCACCGGTGACCGCCCGGCAAAGGGCTTCCGCCGGCTTCCGTGGGCCGGAGTACATCTACAACACCGCCTTCCAAATATCGCAAGCCCAGAGACGCCGTTCCAGCGTGGTCTATGGTCACGACCCTCCCAGCCATCCGCTCTTATGAGCCCGGGCGAGGCGCCGTGGGGTCGCGTTGCTCAGAGATGGAGGAACGTGGCCGCATTCCTCGACGACGTTAGCTTCGCGCCCGAACGGGCGCAGCGGTCGGGCGTGTGTACGACCAGCACCATCGGCCGGGTGAACTACCAGTCGGTGATTGGGCACTCCTCCGCCTCGAGAGGGCGGCCCGGGCGTCCCCGCCCGATACTCGACCGGCAAGCTTAAGCCGCGGCCGTCGGCCCGCATCAAGGCGAGGAGGTCATCAACGACGCAGCTGTTCGGCCGCAGCTCGGTGGCGCCCGCCTCCATGATGTTTTTCACCGCCGGCGTCCTCAAGAAGTTCGTCGGCATGCCGCCGAGCCTGCCCCGGTGCGCCACCAACTCATCATGGCGCAGTGGTGCCGGCGCCCGACAAGATCACCTTTGCCCGGAGATGGCGGCGGTGTGCGCCAAGTGCGGGTCAAGTGGAAGGGCGAGCACGCCGCCCTCTGCCCGGTTAGGGGAGGACCCGGCGACTTCCATGCTCGCTTCCCCACTTTCCGGCTCGAGGATGAGCTGGTCTTCGACTGGGGGGAGAGATGTCATGTGCGGGCGGGCACATGTGCAGCGCAGGCGAGCCCGCGACGTCGCCGAGCAGCCGGCGTGCAGTAGCAGCCCAGCGAGCAGCCTCGGTCTGCGGGAGGGGAGGCGAGTGGCTAGGAGGCAAGTTAGCTAGCTGATTAGTTGTTGCCTTGTTAAGAGTAGTCCTACAATCAAGGAGAAGTTTCTCCATCTGTTAGGCCACGGGCCTTATATGCATGTACGCCGGGAACAATTGCAATCAAGAAAGAAGTTATTCCCTAATCTCTCTCTCTCTCTGTTGCCGACGGCTGAGGGGCAAAACTCGCCGGCGGGACGGGACGACGGCGGCTACGAAGCCAGAGCCGAGGTCCGGCCAGTCAAGGGTTCGACGCTCTTGACAGTAGTGGCGCCTATATTTTACTAGTTTGGACACTCATGTAATGACAAGCTACTGATTTTCAGTAATTTTTGTTGTCTGCTTATGCCATTGTCACCGTAGTTCATTCCATTAACCATAGGAAAAGGCACCTGCACAAATCGTTTTTTTTTTGTTCAGTTAGCAAAGCTTTATGTATCACCTGCATTAGAAATTTGTCATGCACTGCAGCTTCTAAAAACACAAAGTTTTAATTTGAATTTTCAGGTGCCACATTTGTACACTAGCAGGATATCATGACCGATTTTTTCTCTACGCATTGGTGAAGTTCGGTTGAATCCTCAGCTATCCAAAATGGAATTCTTAGGCAAGTTTTTATATCTAAGATACAAGAACAGTCAATCAAACTGAATCCATCTATATGAGTTATCGCATTACTCTTTGGCTCCTAGTTGTTAGAATTGGCATTCTTCGATAAATTGTGCCCCATTATATATTTGGTGATAGACTGTTAGCTATTTTTGGTGATAGACTGTTAGTTGTGAGAATTGTTTATGTAATATCTAAATCGATCATGTTGCTTTATTTGCCAATTTCGGTGATAGATTGTTAGTTTTTCTTTATGCAAATTGGTCAAAGTCTGGTGAATTCTCAGCTGCCCAAAATAAAATTCTTAAACAAGCTTGTCGTCTAAGATACAAAAACAGTCATATGCCACGTTAGCTAGCCTTGTTCAATTTACATTTGTGAAAATTACAAAGTACCGTCTTCTAATAAAAATATAGTATTCAGCCTTTCCTTTTTTTTACCTTTTGATAGAGGGTCAAGAACTGTTTTGCATTTCTGGAGAGCGCACATAACCTTTGAATGCCTGTAGGCATCTAAAAACCTTGACACAGGCAACTATAAAAAAACCCTTTTTATTCTTGATGAGTGCTTACCACAATTGGCCTCGGGCTGCTGATGAATGATTGCTCAATGTGATAAGAATCCCTTTAAGGATATGGCCTTTTTTAACTTTTGTACTTGTAAAATGATTGTCAGATGCATGTGTTAACAAGGTAAGCTGAGTTCTCAAGCTGGTAAATAAGTTTAATAACTGGTAGAGTTTTTCCTTTATGCTGGTTTTGTGGTACTTACACCTGATGGGAACGTGACTTTTCATGGCAAAAAGATTAAATTTGCATAAAAAGAGACGGTTTCATGACAAATAGTTATGATGTCTTAACATTGACATTTGTATGCTTTCTCAGCAACATATGCTGCTGCTGGGTGGCATGGTATACGATGGAGGGAGTGAGTGAAGTGAAGGGGCCGTGATAAATCAATCTTGCAATTATTTGTTGCAGCACCAACTATTTGTCTTCTCTGCGTCATTCTGTATTTCTTAGGATGCAGTCAATGTCGCTTACTAGTTCTCTTCTTCTTCAAGGTTCTTCATCTGCAATTATAGATCCACGGGTCCAGATTAGTTACTACATGCCTATCGCTTTTCCTTTTTGTTATTTCACTTATTCTTATCCTAGATATTTTGTGTTCTTCATCTTGTTAATTAATTAAACCCTTGAGAATGTGGCCATATCCTCCGTGATAACAAAGGATAAGATATTTATTGAAAATGTGTGAATGACATGTGTTGCATATAAATAATTCCTTATATTTTCTGAAAATTCAGTATACGCATCCAATCAGTGATCCAACAGTAGTCAGTTACCAAATTATTCAATTAAAGTGTTGCTATTCAGTAAGAATTTTGAGCTTTAGAGTTCATTTCATGTTTCAGGTTCAGACAGCTCCTAAAATTTATGTACTACAACCATGCTGTGCAGGTTATGCTTGAGGAACATTTCTTCAACTATTTTATGGATGACATAAAGGAACAATGGACGAGAACAATTGATACACTTCATCAGCTTGCATCGGGCAACCATCTATTTGTAGTCTGGAGGTACCACTATCAAAAATTAGTGACTATTATGTTTACTGTAATGAGCCGAATCTTGAGTTCAATTGTTGAAATTGGTATTTGTATTCCTGTTGTAACTGCCTTGTTCCAAATGTGAAATCTCCTGATTACATAAAGATCCCTAAATTTAAACTTAGCCATTTAATTCACAATGGGACACTTAGTGGACCAACAAGATGATGACAATTCTTCTTTCATGTTAGTCCTAAATATGAACCTATTGTTCATACAAAGCACAATTATAGACACACAATCTGAATAGATTAATCATATATAACATTCTAGATTAAATCATATATAACATTCTAGTGATGCTTCCAATTGGCACTTCCAGGAACTCTATACTTGCAAAAGGAAAAAAAAAAAATGATATACTTGTTGCAATTTTCCTGACAGTTGTCTTCTTGGTAGGTTTCAGCGTGTTTGGATCTAGTAGTAATCGGCAGGAGACAACTGAGATGTCCATGGATCATGACAACCAGATTGATTGCCCATGCTTGAGACCTTAGGTGCCTAGTTGTTGGTAACTATACAAAGGTTTTGATGTCTGTAAAGGAGAAGCTAACGTAATGTTTTCATTTTTAACAGTTTTGGTATTCATATGGCACTTGTTAGATTTGAAGATTCGGTCATTGAGGGCTTTTTCTTTTCACTTGAGTTTGAGTACTTCACCGAATTTTTACTATAATTTGTTTAAGACATTGTTCAGACTTTCGATCTAAGATAAGTCTATTGAGATAAATATATTATTCACATTAAACATACTTCATTGTCCAAACATGAACTACGGGTTATTCTGAGCTATGTCAAACCAGCACATGATTGATGTGCCCTTTGAAAATCACTCGTTTTGTTGGTGATGATCGCAAGTGAAGTGTTCACGAGTCCAAAAACTCCATATGTATGAGTGACCATTGAGCTTATCTGTATGGCTATAATTCTCTTGAGATTTGTGCTTGTCACAATGTTGCATGGTACTTTGTCTTTATTTATTGCAATGAGGTCTACTTTGGTCAACTTCTGCCTGAATTAAGCCGAACTCAGCTTGTTGTTTTTTTTTTTTTTTTTCATTTTTTCTGTCTAGCTAAGTTAGAATCTTTCGTGCTCTCTTAGTTGGTCATCAACCTTAGATCCCCAGTCTATGTCATTTTTTCACTTTTTCTTTGTTGCCTTTTCTTCACCCAAGACATGATGCCACCACCGCAGCGCTCCACCTCGCCGCGCCGCCAATCCACAGTGTTGGTCCACCTAGTCAAGCCCCCACTCCAATTCACTGCGTTGCCACCTAAATTATGCCTGACTCATTTTTTGTTTCCTGTCTGATGCCTGGCATTACTTTTCGTGTCACCAATCCACTTCACTGTGGTGCCTCCTGAGTTAATCCTGGCTCAATTTGTTTTTCCTGTCTATTTCTTGACATTTCTTTTTTTGCCTAGCTAAGTTAGAAAGACCAGCTCCACATGCATACGACCAAAACCAAAGATGCCCTTTTAGAGTACCGGAGTTGTCTTTTTCTCCCCGGTCTAAGTTGTATTCTACTGATAGTGTTTCAGTTGCTAACCATCCAGAATACCGGAGTGTTGTCGGTGCCCTGTAGTACCTCACACTGACTCGTCCGGATATTGCCTACGTTGTACAACGAGTTTGTCTCTTCATGCACAATCCGTGGGAGCCGTGTCTTGCTATGATCAAAGCATATTTTTTGCGCTATGTCAAGAGTACCCTCGATGCCAGTCAACACCTCAGTATTGGTAGTGTGTCTTCTATCACAACCTACTCCGACGCTGACTGGGCTGCATGTCAGGATTCACGACGATCTACTTCAGGCTAATGCGTCTTCCACGGTGACAACCTGATATCTTGGTCTTCCAAAACACAGACCACGGTGCCCCAATCCAGTGCAAAGGCTGAGTAACGAGCTGTTGCTCATGTAGTTGTTGAGTGTTGCTGGCATATGTTCCATAATTTTCAATACCACATGTGTATCGCTGTCCATTTTGCCAATTGATGTACCTATTCTTTCTTCAATTTCCACATGTGTCTCTGCGTCTCTTTTGCCATTCTTTTTAATTCAGTATGTCACATGAATTGCACTCATTCATGAATTCTTTTATAGTTTTCAAACGCAATGGTTGTACTAGATCTTGTACTCTATTCCAAAATAAGCACACATAGGGCATATCGTTCTTGATTCTAGAGGATAAATAATTTTACCTTTGATCACATATACATACGAAAATATTATTAATTAAAATATATCAACCTATTTTGTGTACTGTTTAAAGTTTGTTTGACTTCTAACCATATGAGGTATGTTTTATTTTAAACAAAACAGTTCTGTGAGAAAGGTGTTCAGATAATATAAAAATGCAATTTAAAATTAAATATAAAACACAACACAATGTCAATATTTATTATTTTTCTCTAGACTTAATATGCGACTCCAAACATTAACAAGTAATATATAGAGAAAATAACCTCTAAGGCCCTATAAGATACACTCATAGCCATCAAACAGAGAGAAATTAAGTAGTCAAGATGGCTAGAGATGGTCCAATAGTTCTAGTAGATAGAGGCAACACACAGAGACATGACATTGATGTTGTGATAGCAAAAGACAATTGATCTGATCATATCTAACTAACTAAATAGCTAGATTACTCTTCACTACAAGACACTTACAAGTCCAAAATAGGTAGGCCACATGAAGCAACTCTACAATAGAGGCATGGTCATATCAACAGGTTTAGCGTGGCAATCTAAGGCCTTGTGGCCTTCAAGTCCACAAGTAGTGCACTTAGACTTGTTCTTTTTCTTCTTGCTCCCTGTGGTAACTCTCTTCTTCTTTAGCTTCTTTTGAATTAAGTCAAGACGTGATCTGAATCTAGTGACCCTTGGTCTATTACTGACACTTTTTGCTTCTGGTGGTCTCATCCTTAAAAGCTCAGAGTCACTCAAAACAGCACTACAACCTGCAGCCCCATAGCTGTTACCAAAAGTCTCTCCATCTGTATCAGTACCAGTTTCGTCACTACTCCTTTCGTCGTTACCATCATTCACATCAGTTTCACCCATGGCCTTCAATTTCATGTAATCTTCTATCTACATAAAAGCCCTAGCCATATACTTTGTGGCGATCTCAAAAGTCTCAGCATCATGGTCACCCTCTGCGATAAGACGTTCAGCACTTGCAGATAGCAACCTGTGCCTGTATGTCAACGTCTGCACTGGAAGTGACTCTGAGTGGTAGAAATTCATCTCATCAGGTACAACATCCCTTGCCACCCTTGTCCACCGATTCATTATGTGCCGGTCTGGAATCCTCGAAATCCCAATATGAAGCAAAACCCTATATAACATGTAAGATACGCAGTTAGCCAATACCAATTGAGTTAGCATGATTACCCTGCAATGGATTCAGAAGTGGCTATATTAACAAGACTGTCTACGCCAGTTTTTCTCATTAATGATTTGTTCTATTTTCTGTTTCATCAATCATTGTTAAAAAGTTATAAAAAGACACCAATCAGCACTCAGCAATCATGAGTATCATTTTGTGAGTCTTGTTGTGCCTTGATTCAAATGTATAGCTACATCATTGAAGGCCGAGTGTGTTATCTGACTATGTGTGATCGCTCTTATCCAAAGTAGTATTGCCCTAAGTCAAACTTGTCTAACTTTGATCAATTGGATACATGTTGCATGCAGTGCTCACTACATATCTACACTAAAAATCTGTAGCTGAATGAGAATGACAATGAGAGTACCAAATTTCTGCAAGCTCGAGTGCATGATATGTTCAGATATTAATTTAATAACCAAGAACTTATATGTTAAAGTACTCATTATGCATGGCTAGTTAGTAGCAGCTACACTAAAAAAACTCAGAAGAAAAAAAAATACAGTGTAACCAACAAGATCAATTACTATGCTTCAAATAGATATATAGCTCTTTACTTGCAGTTCTAAAAACTAAATGCCTTTCTGGCAACTATTTCAATTGTAGGGACTGGTAACTTTTATCCATGGTTGACTATTGTTTATGCATTTTTAACACATTTCAATGTATTAAGTTCCAAAATAAAGTGAGAAGCCCTATATTATGCTTCAGATATATATAATTCTTGCTAACACTTAGATACATTGCTCTTGCATGTATTTAAATTTGTTTCATTGGTAACATTCAGATAGATATAACTCACACCTTAGCCTTATTTTGCAGGACTTAACAATACTTGATTTAGCAAAAGGTTGTCAATAGTTTTAAGAAAGCTTTTTATTTGTTTACTACAACAGCACAAGTGATTTACTAGTGAGTTACTAGTTATAATTAACTAAGATTATTGTTGAATCAGCGAACTAGTTCCTAAACTTTATGTCCTTATTTACTAGTGCTTGTTTCCAACATTGATTTTTCTTTTAGTCCGGAATTTTTTATCCTTTTTTAATGTATTAACAGCATCCCAGCTATACATAAGGCTTCTACCTTGAAACAACGGTTTCCATCTGATTGCAGCCCCTAGCACTAGACTATCACTATAGCCATCTGCATATTATTCTGCAACTCTGCCATTTTATACTGATGATTTGTGCACTACGACATGGATGATTTTTTTAACAAGGGAGGAAACAATCAGCCACACATGATTTGTGCAGCCAAACAATTGCAATGTCACTCCTGATCCTAGCAAATGCAAATATCACTACCTGGACACTACCTAGCAAATGCAAATATCACTACCTGGACACTTAGTCTGACTTCTGTTATTTAATGGCATACCAATTATGCTGCAGCACTGAACTAATGTCATTTTTGAGCCATTTTTGAGCCATTTTTGAGCATAGATGGAGACGTTACCTTTCCGCTCGCCCACCATCTTCGAGCTCGGAAGCACCAGCTCTGCCGTTGTGCCACTTTCAAGCTTTGTGGGCAGCATAGCTGCAAACCGAAGATCTCTTAACTTCCCAGATCAAATCAGCATAGGATCTAGTCAATATACTTGCAGGTACACCAGTAGTACCTTGATCAAGAACATTACATTAATAGGATCAATGAAAACTGCTAACTAAATATGCATATCTGGAACATTGACATTAAACCAAAATAAAGGCGTAGATCAATGAAAAGTGTGTCTGCCAACTGCTAACTAAATATGCATATCTGCTAACCTGTTATTTGTTTAAATGTATAAGCAGTAAGCAGTAGATCCGAGGTATGAATAAATGAAATGCTTAAGCACATTTTGGGGTTTTTGTAAATAAAAAAATATATCATACCAGCAAATAAAGGAAGAAATCATTTAGTGACACTATTTAGAATATTGACAGAGCTTATCCCCAAAAAAATTGTGTTATTTTATTCATAATAGTAGTCACTGTACAAAGGTTATCCTAGACCGTCATAACTAGGCCGTCATAAGGTGGCTGTTGAGCTACAAGTTATGACTTGAGTCCAAAATATAAAACATTTGAGAAAGAAAAATATATAAACCAGTTGAGAGGAACAGTAGAGACATGCAGCAGGTAATAGATACAAGTGTGAACATGAAAGTAATTGCTAGGAATTACAGTAACTGTCGTAGCATAAATTGGTTGCGGGAGAAACAAATCTTTGCATCAAAACACATGCCATTGCAAAGGTAAAAATATACCAAACTTCAAATTACCTCGAACAAACAGGGCATCTAGAACATAGACCAAGACAAAGAATTAGGTGATTGGATGGGGAAATGTAGAGAAGGGATCAGATCTGCAACAGGAACGAAGGAATCAGGGGGGATAAGAGAGATTGTGGATTTGGGGAGGATAATAAAGGGGACACAAACCTGAAATTGAAAGGAGATTGTAGTACTTGAGAGAGGGGCGGCGGCGGTGACATAGAATGAGAGGCGGTGGAGTGCAGACACGGCGTCGGCGGCGGTGAGAGAGGGAGATGGAAGGAGAGACGGATGTCCGAGAGATGAGAGGGAGGGAGAGATGCCCGGATGCGGGCGGCGGCGGCGGCCGGAGAGAGTGACGCGGCGGCGTGAGAGGGAGAGGGAGCGAGAGACGGTGAGACGAGAGACGAGAGGGAGGGAGAGATGACTGGCAACGTTGGGGGGGACCAGGGCCCAGTAAACTGCCTAGACATCCGGCATGAAGTTGAATCTCGGGCATTCTCTCCGTAGGAAGTCAGGCACGGCACGGATCTCAGCAAAGGATCCTACGATTCACAAATTCCCTTCCCGGGAAGTTACCTTCGACATATGGTTTACCCATCTCGACCCTACAAGTGGTATCAAAGCTAGGTCTCTCTTTTAGTGGTCTTAACCGACCCGAGAGGATGGTGACTAGTGGGCTAGATGTTGAGTGTCCACACATTTTTGATGGCACACACTTTGCACGTTGGAGAGATTGGCATGCATGCAATTTTAAGAATATTTCTCCTAACATGTGGTGGATCGTAGATGTGGGCTTTTCTTGTGCTATTGACCGCAAGGATGCATCTCAAGCACAATCAAATTGCCTATATCTAGATTGCCAAGCTACTAACATTTTCTATCGATCTTTGGATAGTAGCATTCTTAGCGAGATCATGGACTTTGAAAGCTCTCATGAGATATGGGTTTATCTCAATGAGAAATATGGAATGATCTCCAATGACAATCTTGATGAGCACAAGATGGAGGCACATGAGGTTGTTGAACATGACCACACACCTCGGTGGTTGTGGAGGATTGCTCCACCTCAAGGTCAAGTGGAGATGATGATGATCAATCCACTCCAAGTCCACTTGACAAGGTTGATGAGGACGCCACAAGTGATGCATTCAATGATGCTACTCCATGCACACTTGATGGTGAGGATGATGGCTATGAGAGTGATGATTCTACATGTTCATCTACATCACCGGATTGCTCTATGTCACTTGGTGACATAGTTGTCGATTGTGATGATCCAAACTTTGAGCTCATATATAGTCTCATCCATGGTTTAAACAAAGAGTATGCTAAAAACAAGAAATTAAAAAATGAAAACTCTTTGCTTAAGACCACATGTGAACAACAAGAGCATCTACTTTATGTTACTACTTGTTCACATGAGGTGCTAAAACTGGCTCATGAGGAACTTAGTGTTACTCATGATAACTTAGTACAAGACCATGCTTTACTCACTAAGTTGCTTTCAAATGAAAAATCAAAAACTAGTGAGAGCTCATCACTAGGGTCAAATGATCAATCACATATTTGTGCTAACCCTTGTGATGTCGGCAAGAAGCATGTATCCACCTCTTGTGATGATTTACTTGCTATGCCATGTTCTTCATATTTAGATGTTTGCTCTTCTTCTATGTCTTGTGAGACTAACATTTTGAAGGAGAACAATGAGCTCAAAAATGAAGTGAAGAATTTGAGCAATAAGTTAGAGATGCTACAACTCTCAAATCACCTTTGAGCATATGTTGAAGAACAAAAGAAGCTTCGGTGACAAGAGTGGCATTGGCTTCAACAAGAGCAAGATCAAAGGCAAAAGATGGGGCAAGAGAAGATATGAAAGAGAAATGAAGAAGCAAGAACAAGAGAAACTATCTCATGTCATGTGCTACCGATGCCATGAAATAGGACATCTTGCTAAAGCTTGTCCAAATGAAGGAAAGCTCAAGTTGAAGCAACAAGAAGAGCTTCAACCGAAACCCCAAGATCAAGTCAAGACCAACCATGAAGATGATGGTGACTTGATGATGATGATGAAGAAGAAAACAAGAAGGGGTGGCAAGGCAAGAGCAAGGCATCCAACTCATATCCAAGATGCCAAGATGATGAGCAAGATTCAAGCTAAGAAAATAAAGTTTGCTCACATCAAGTGCCGTGAATGTGGAGACATGGGACACTTTGCCTCGGAGTGTCCTAACAAGCTTGAGAAGAAGGATCAAGCAACCCATGAGAGGCAAGGCAAGAAGAAGCATCAAATGAGCAAGAAAGAATGGGCTCAACAAAAGAGAAGATGCTACTTATGCCGGGAAAGGGGACACATGGCTCATTCATGTCCCTAGGTGATAATTCTAAGCCTATTTCAATTGATGATAATAATGTGCTTAGAAAGGATGACAATGGTACCTCATTGGTTGCTATTGCAAAACATCCCGCTATTCATACTAAGGCAATGCCTAAGTATGTTGCACCTAACTTGAGAGGACCCAAACAAGTTTGGGTACCATCAAAAAGTGGATGATTGTTTGTAGGTACCATGGCATTGGAGGCTTGATTCAATTGAGCTCTTATTGTTCATCATTTCATTTGAGTCAAGTAATGAAGCCTAGTGCTATTCTCATCCCAATGCCAAGTCATGATAAGTGAAGTCCAAATGAGCTACAACATACAAGTGTTATAATTCAAGTTGTGGTGACTTATTGGAATATTTGAAGGCTTGCAAAATATCTACGATGAAGCTTGCTATGTGATGATCATGATCTACAAAGGTATACTTATAGTTGATCACACATATTTGGATGCATATGAGTTGATTGAATTGGATATATATGCATATGTTGCTTGCTATGAGATGCTTGAATGGAATAAATGCTTAGTAGTCAAATTTGAGTTGATTTGAATGGATATGATCATGAGATAAACTTTAGTAAGTGGAATGAATGGATATATGTCTTGTGAATGTATTTAAACAAGTTGGCATCAAGTTTGATTCAAATTGATGAAGCATATCTCAATTGCTCAAATCTGTCCACAATACAAAATCTGAGTGAGCTGTGATGATAGCCATGTTTGGATGATCAAATCTTATAGGAATGGCTTAAAATTTGGTATACATGCTCAATACTTATGGTAGAAGTTGCTGTAAAAATTTCGTGATGAGAAGATAAGGGATACTTTGGTTTTGGAGTGGAACTTGTCAACTATGTTGCAGCAGTTTTCAGCATGTGGCAGTGAGGGAAGATGTAAAATCTGGTAGCAATCTAGAAGGAGTATGAAGCTCAAATTTTTATGGCTGCTAGATGACTTAGTGTTGCACATCTCCACCAAATTTTGTGGCATTTCAACATGTACATTGTGAGTTATGGACTATTCTTTGAGATGCACAAAATCTGCCAGAAAAGTGACAAATATTGGTTTGATCAAGAGTCACTTTGATTGAAAGGTCCTCAAGTTGGAATCATGATTATAAGTGTTTGAGGCACCTAAGTTTGGTTTTGAATTAAGTTAGAAGCATGACAAGCAATGTGTACAAAATCCATTGATTTGGGGGAGTGTACTTTGTACACATCTAGTACTCAAGTTGGAGATCAAGACCAAGCTCAAGATGAAGAGACAAGTTTAAATTCAAATGATTATCATATCTCTTCAAGAAGAAAGAAAAGGACTTAAAGAAGATCTCAAGGTTACTCATCATATCAAGTCCATCACTTGGATCAATCAATCAAATTCAATTCAAGTGAGTGTCAAGGATAGTTCTTGGTGAGATCACTTCTCCCTAGAGAGGGGCGTGCCGCCCATGAGTGGGATTGACAAGTTGGGATGCTTGGAGGGGCCAACATGGAAGTGATGATCTAGGAATATTCAAGATGCTTAGTTGAAGAAATCAAAAGGGTTGATCAAGAAGAAGCAAGTAACACCCAAATAGAGAGATATTTTATGCAAAATACTTTTTGATGTTTCTCATGCAAGCAAAGATGAATAGAAGAAGCAAGCCAACCACAACATGAGGATAGTGCACTTGATCATTTCGTGGTTCTCATTTCACATGGGTGAAACATGAAAATCATTTTGGTATATTCGGTTTTTACCATGCTATTTAATTGGACTTCACATTGCTATTGCGGAGAGAAATTGAAATCATATTGACTATCCTCTACTCCAAGATAGCAAAGGTATCATTGTAATGTGCATGATCATTTCATCCCTTACTAGTATGCGGTTAGTGCATATAGTACATGCTTATTAGGGTCATGCATGACAAATGAAAGTTTTAAATTCATTGCTACAACTATTGCTTGAATGGTTATATGATCTAGTGGTTTGTATATGAATTTGTTCATGAGCTAGTGATCCCAAATACTTGATCTATTTTGGATTGCTCACAAGTGACAAGTACAACATTGGCAAGATAACCCTTATACTTTATGAGGTGTGAAGAAGCTTGTCATTGGATCAAACCAGGACTTAGAAGCTACGACAAATCATTTTAGTTCAAGTCAACAAGAAGAGGCTCATGGAAATAATCGAGTTCAAGAATTGGTTACAATTGACAAATCTTTTCAAGTGGCATCCACATTGCAAGTTGCAAGAATCAGTGGTTCCACAAGTGATCCTCAACTTTAAGTGATCAATTCAACTCAAGAAAGCTACCCTCAAGTTGTTCTTTGGATTGACATATGCTTTGACATAGGGGAGGTGCCCCACCTCAAGATCAAGGTCAAAGACCCTACAAGTGACCTACATGTGGCATTTCTAAGTGGTTTTCATGCTTCCACATGTGAGAGTTACAAGTAGTGTCATTCCAACATATGGTGATGTCCATCAAAAATGAAGGTTCAAGACTCAACCATCTATCCCTAGTCGCACCCTTTGTATCAAAAGAGGCATACCTTTTATGGAAATTGATGACGATGACAAAGGGGGAGAGATTGGAACAAAGATATGAATATGGGGAGAGAATGGAAGAATAGAATATGGACATGAACCATGAGAGAGCAAGATTGAAGATTAGAGGAGGATGGAGGATCAAAATTCTTGGACATATGAGAAGCACACAAGTTGGGGGAGCAAGCTCATGAACTTGTTTGATTGCATTTGATATGTGCATATTCATGTGCTTGCTTGCATTTGCATAAGTTTTTAAATTTTATATGCAATGCTTGTGTGGTGTATGCTAGTTATAGAACTTGATTGATGATATGATAACTAGCATGCATAGGTTGTAGCTAGACATATATATGCTTCATGTGAATCAAGTGCCATTACATATAATGTTGATCTCACATGGTACCTTGAGTTTTGATGTATGTCTAGTTATATGGATGATGCTAAGGATGAACTTCAATTTGCAACTCCGATTGGTATCACGCTTCAAAGGTTTATCCTATACACCTTAGCATCACTTTGTAGTGTTAACCCTCCCAAAATTTCTATATTTATGTATGTGTGCAAACCTTGAATTCAAATCAATTGGGCACACATATAGGGGAGTTACCACTACCAAGTGTGAATTAATCTTCAATTCCATATCTTTGTAGTGTTGCCATCAATTACCAAAAAGGGAGAGATTGAAAGGTCCCTTATGGTTTTTGGTAATTGAGTGTCAACATTAGGTAAACTAATATGTGTGATTGAGATAATACACAGGAGATTAGTTCACATGTGATGACGCAATGAAGGAGCTTTATTGCATATGAGACATGACATGGAGTCATGTGACCAAAGTGGTGAAGATCAAGACAAGGTTTGGCTTGATGGACCGGTTGCAAGTGTGAAGGGCAAGTCGAGGCGGTGAAGCGATGGACCGCGAGGCGGTGAAGCTTAGGCAAGACTTGGCGCCGACGGGACCGACAGAAGCGGTGAAGAGCAAGTGAGATCAAGATCGATGGACCAATAGTGTCACGTGATGATATGAAGTGGATCATATCATTTGGTGATCGTGTTGTTGCATTTGTTGCATAGACACTTGGAGAGGAGGCGGAATGGAAATGCGCAAGGCAAAGGTATAACCTATAGGGCATTTCATTTCGTAGGTCATAGGTGAGTAGAGAAGGTTATGACGGATTTAGGTTCGATAACCGTACTATGAAGAGGGGAAAACTTCAATCGCTTTCTTTCACTTTAGTGCCACTAATTTGAATTGCAAATTGCATATGCATTTGGGTAAATTAGTGACGTGGCAACTCGACGAGAGACTTCTTAAAAAAGGCTATCAAATATGGTCTTGAGATTTGACATATTTTGGATGCGATGGCATATTCTTTAGATCAAGGTTTCTTGAGAAATTTGGAGAAGAAATTTGAAAAGGAAAGAAAGAGGAATAGTGGCAGGCCGGCTATTTCATTTCTTTGCACGATCACGTACAAATAAGGTATTGTCTTTTTTCTAGCCGTGCAGTCATTTGTCTTGTGGACTGCACGCTCCTGAGCCGTCCAATCCTCATCGTACGTGCGCACCAATCAGCCCACACCCCGCGCTCTTCCAGACCGCACACCTACCCCCGACACACGCTGGATGAGTCTACACTCGACCGCTCCTCTTCTCCCTCCCCTTCCCCTCCCTCGCTCTCCATCTCTCTCATCCACGGCGCCCGGTGGCAACGCCTCCTAGCCCTGTGCCCGTGCCGTGCCCGCGCCCCACCTTCTCCCGACGTGGCTCCTTCCTCTACGGCGAGCATAGGGTTCCGGCGTGGCGGCTATGGCAGATCCGGTGGTGGAGGCGGCGGATCCATGCCAGGTAGGCCTCGTCGTCCCTTTCCTCCATGCGAAGCCACCAAGATGCGCGGCGGCACTGGTGGGGCTCCGCGCTCATTGTTAAGTTGGATCCCGTCCTGATGCTTCTACCTCACAGGATTTGATTTGGATTTTTCCCCAACTGATTATGCTTCTACCTCACAGGATTCGATTTGGATTCCCCCCAACTAATTCGAAGCTCTTCCGATTGCGTGTGTTTGCTGGGTGTGCTGTCACCTGGAGGCTTCTCGGATGGCTGGGTCGCGCCGCCTTCGCCTCCCAGCACCGCTCACAGCCACCGGCGACGTGCTGTCTCATCGTCCTGGCGGTTGTACGCCTTCGCCCGCCGGCCCCGCCATACGCGTCCCTGTCTGTGCTACCGCAGCGTCACCTTCGCCCGTCAGGTTCGGATCCACCCGTCACTGCTCATCAGTCGCCCCCTTCTGCTATGCTGGTGGGCGGGCGTCGCAGCTTGCAGAAACCTAAAGCCTCTTGCAGCGCCGGGGTGAGGAAGGCGTAGCCATCGTCATTGTAATCGCTCCAGCTTCTACAGGTTGAAGTGCGACCTCGTGGATGACTGCAGATATCAGAAGGGACCATTGAGGGCACTAGGACTAGGAGCTAATTCTCAATCTGTGCAGCTCAGGGTCAGGTGCATCTCTTTGCCATGATGATTAGCTATATGATTTTTCTATGCAACCTAGTTCATGATCTCTGAAAATGCCCATTTGCTAAAATTACCTAACAAAATACAATCCACTACTGCATTGCCTAAGAAAATGCAGTTTACTGTGCTTTTTTTTTTTTTTGATCGTTTGCTTTCTTGTTGATTGGTTGCTCCAGTTTGTATCTGCAGGTCATAGCAGCTACATCCTCAACTAGGCCAATCTGTTTGCATTCAGCCTCCTCACAGTGAGTAGTACTACTCCACCTGGATTGATGAATGAACGCTTCTTTGATTCGCACCAAATCTGAATTTTCCTTGGCTTGGAATGGAAGGTATACTTGCTACGGGCGAACAGGATCTTTCTTCTGTTTCTATGTTGTCATGAGGCTCATCTCCATGATCCAGCAGAGACAGAGACACCACATGTAGCTACTCTAGGTTAGTCCTTCGACTGCCACATGTAAACAAATATTGTTGGGGGCCTGTTCGGCTGGAGGGAAGCAATGGTCAGGAACAGTAGCAGCAACAACAACATGTCATCCTAATTCACTGAGAAACACGTCTTTCATGCAGTGAACATGAATACATATATTTGGCTATCCAACCTGTCTTTGGTGCCTTAATTGTAAAAAATGGTAGGCAACAAGCAGTTATGATGTTCATTATTATGATGACATTTCTTTCCTTCTATTTAGCATGCATCAGGATATAAGCTACACTTCTAAATGAGATGATAAATTAAATTACTACAACAATTTCTATATAGATGCTGACTATCGACTTCCAAGCAAGGGCCAAGCTCTCTACTGATTAATTTCTTCCCCTATTTTTTATTCAATGGCAGAGGCTGATAGTTTACTGAACAAGACATATTTCAGTGGACGTTAGCACTTCGTAATGCATTGCTCTACATAGGAATGATAGCTGCTTCAATTGTTGGCATTGACTTCGTTCATAAAAGAAAATTCCTTGAGAAAGCTCCTGAGGATGGAACAAACTCGTTCCTGAGCTAATCTTTCTCTTCGACATGGCTTTAAGATAGTTGATATGCTAACTGTCTTGGCTATTGCACGGTACATATCGGATATAGCTTTTTTGGTCCTGATATTCTGTCTATGATATGCTTCTCAATGTAGTTGTCCTCATGTAGGCATACTGCGTCTCTTGTCTATGATATTCGGTTCTCTTATTATGGTATACTTTTTTTATTTGGCTCGGTAGAGAATAATTGTTTGAGTCAGCATCATCATTTCTAAATTTATGAGGAAAGCATATATCCATAGACACTGCATGAACACTAGGCAATAATGTTACTGTATATAGGCAATAATACGATCTAATATAAGCAATAATCTTCTATGAATTAGGCAAAGTACTACTGTGGTGCTGTTTTCTGAATCTTCTTTTTTTGGGAGCTCAATCCTGGGATATTAGCATGGGTTGGGAGAAATACTAAATTTGTTCAGATTCTGGGATATACTAGCATGGGAGAAATACTAAATTCGGTCAGATTCTAGTTGCTTTGTGCTTGAAAATCTACTTATTTATATGTTGAACATGCTTTAGTGCACTAGTATTTTGTTGAACTGAAAACACACAAATGTTTTGAATTGCTCAATTGTGACTAGCATGTATTAGTCACCGTGACAACTTATTTCGACTATGCATATTATTTTGTAGTACAGTAGCTAACTTGGCTACAGAATTAGTATTTTTAGGTGAACCTGACAACTTATTTCGACTAGAATAATTGGGGCTGCTACATCATGACATGTAGGCAATTTAAGTGTCACCTATTAGCAATTTTAGTGTCATTTATAGGCAACTTGGACTATGTTGACTGAATTTCATATGTTTGAATTGGTTGTTTTGGCCATGTTGACTGAATTTGAAACTGAGCATTAGGTTTTTTTTTAAATGCATGCCCCCCCTACCATGCAATGGGTTTTGGGGCAAGCATCTTTTGAAAAACATGCCCCCCCTACTAGGCAATTGGTTTTGGGGCAAGTGTTTTTTTGAAAAGCATGCCCGGGTTTTGGGGCAAGTGTCCATTTAAATGCATGCCCCCTACTAGGCAATGATTTTGGAGCAAGTGTCTTTTAAAATGCATGCCCCCTACTAGGCAATGTGTTTTTGGCAAGTGTCTTTTAAAATGCATGCCCCTACTAGGCAATGTGTTTTTGGCAAGTGTCTTTTAAAATGCATGCCCCCCCTATCAGACAATGTGTTTTTGGCAAGTGTCCTTTAAAATGCATGCCCCCCCTACTAGGCAATGGGTTTTGGGGCAAGTGTCCTTTAAAATGCATGCCCCCTATTAGGCAATGTGTTTTTGACAAGTGTCTTTTAAAATGCATGCCCCCTACTAGGTAATGTGTTTTTTGGCATGTGTCCTTTAAAATGCATACCCCCTACTAGGCAATGTGTTTTTGCCTAAGAAAATGCTGCTTCTTGTGCTTTTTTCTCGGATGCACGCTTTCTCTATTGATGGATTGCCCCAGTTCTTATCTGTAGGTCATAGCAACTCCATCCTCAGCTAGCAACATTTTGGCACTGCATAGCTTAGCGCTGTTTTTTTCGGGTTTGTGGTCAGGCCCGTCCAAATTGTTTTTTCTAGGATCATTTTACATTGCAAAACTTATACTTTTTGGAGCCAATGAAATGTGACTTTCATCGTCCATTAAAACATTCATGTCTATGCTTTTGCAGGTACAACACATCTGTGATTTCTTCTGTTGCTTCGGGTGTCATTCACACATCTTCGGTATCACATCAAGTATGTTGGGTTTCCTTTCTTTACTAATCATTGAAGGTTTATACTTATTACTGCACAAAATCCACAACCTATGTTTCATTTGTTGAAATTGTTGCTGCATAAAATTGTGTTCTTGTCTAATCAAGTACACATCTTTTATTTGCCTACATCGGATTACTAAATTGATAGGCTGTAATCAATAAACTGCTTAGTTTGAACTAAAAAATGCTGCTGCATGCTATACTGAGCATGTACAAGTTTGGATCTAACATAGGTCAGAGGCATACTTTTTTGGAGTTGGACACATATTTGCCACCGTATTACAAATAAGTCGCATGACTAATGATTTTAAGTTGCTTAACAGACAATATTAATTTTCTTAACCTTTTTCGGTTTAATTGCTTAACCGATGGTACATCCAACTGGTTGAGCAAAAGCAGAAGGAGAGAACCCATTTTGGAACAGTCATGGTCATTTCTAGCTTAGATTTCCCTTCTAGCTTAGATTTCCCTTTTATCTTTTGCCTTTTCCCATTGGTCCAACCTGATCGCTTTACTATTCAGCTTATTTGTAGTGTTCTTTTTTTCAATGCAAGAGCTTTGTGGGAGAAATGAAAGTTGTGTTCTATTTTCATGTGTAGGAGAAACCTTTGAAATGGATATGGGATCAAATATACAGAGACAACCATGTGCAGCAGCAAGCAGGATGTATGGTGCATCAGAATTTTTATATGTTACCAGTACAAGGAGGTTTAGTGTAGCAAGATGTATATTGTATTAATACATACATGTTTGCTCATTTTATAAGTTCTAGCAAAATGAAATTTTGTGTAACTATGTTTTTCCTTCCTGTCACTTTTGTATCTAATGATGTATGTTTTGTACCTCTCATTTTGTTCTGAAATGCTTCATAAATGTAAACTTGTTTTTCACCATGTTTTCTAAGATGCCTGGCATCTCAAGTTGCTCAAAATGATATATGATGAACAATTTAGTTTGGGTTGTTTCAGTGAACGTATCAAATTTTATAATTTTATTGGATGTGGCCCATGTGGGCAGCGAGCCAGCTGGGCTGGGGGCGGTTGCGGAAGGGACGTGGGGACAAAAAAATGAATGCAAAGAAATTTTCAAAAAAGGAAATTGTTATTAGCAGTTTCAAATTCTTTCTGTAAATGGAGTGTGCAGCCTATAGCGCTAACGTCTGCATGTGCAGGCGTTAGACGCGTCCATATGCAAAGTGAGTGCGTGTGCTACCCTATATATCTTGGATGCATGCGTGTGATGAGAAGGTCATTAAAGTGGATGGGGCCCATGCAGCTAATGATTGTGAGGGAAACTTGTTTATTTTAAGGACGCGTCTAACGCCTGCACATGCAGACGTTAGCGCTATAGGCTGCACACTCCATTTACAGAAAGAATTTGAAACTGCTAATAACAATTTCCTTTTTTGGAAAATTTCTTTTGCATTCATTTTTTTGTCCCCACGTCCCTTCCGCAACCGCCCCCAGCCCAGCTGGCTCGCTGCCCACATGGGCCACATCCAATAAAATTATAAAATTTGATACGTTCACTGAAACAACCCAAACTAAATTGTTCATCATATATCATTTTGAGCAACTTGAGATGCCAGGCATCTTAGAAAACATGGTGAAAAACAAGTTTACATTTATGAAGCATTTCAGAACAAAATGAGAGGTACAAAACATACATCATTAGATACAAAAGTGACAGGAAGGAAAACATAGTTACACAAAATTTCATTTTGCTAGAACTTATAAAATGAGCAAACATGTATGTATTAATACAATATACATCTTGCTACACTAAACCTCCTTGTACTGGTAACATATAAAATTCTGATGCACCATACATCCTGCTTGCTGCTGCACATGGTTGTCTCTGTATATTTGATCCCATATCCATTTCAAAGGTTTCTCCTACACATGAAAATAGAACACAACTTTCATTTCTCCCACAAAGCTCTTGCATTGAAAAAACTAGAACACTACAAATAAGCTGAATAGTAAAGCGATCAGGTTGGACCAATGGGAAAAGGCAAAAGATAAAAGGGAAATCTAAGCTAGAAGGGAAATCTAAGCTAGAAATGACCATGACTGTTCCAAAATGGGTTCTCTCCTCTGCTTTTGCTCAACCAGTTGGATGTACCATCGGTTAAGCAATTAAACTGAAAAGGTTAAGAAAATTAATATTGTCTGTTAAGCAACTTAAAATCATTAGTCATGCGAATTATTTGTAATACGGTGGCAAATATGTGTCCAACTCCAAAAGTATGCCTCTGACCTATGTTAGATCCAAACTTGTACATGCTCAGTATAGCATGCAGCAGCATTTTTTTAGTTCAAACTAAGCAGTTTATTGATTACAGCCTATCAATTTAGTAATCCGATGTAGGCAAATAAAAGATGTACTTGATTAGACAGTAACACAATTTTATGCAGCAACAATTTCAACAAATGAAACATAGGTTGTGGATTTTGTGCAGTAATAAGTATAAACCTTCAATGATTAGTAAAGAAAGGAAACCCAACATACTTGATGTGATACCGAAGATGTGTGAATGACACCTCAAGCAACAGAAGAAATCACAGATGTGTTGTACCTGCAAAAGCATAGACATGAATGTTTTAATGGACGATGAAAGTCACATTTCATTGGCTCCAAAAAGTATAAGTTTTGCAATGTAAAATGATCCTAGAAAAAACAATTTGGACGGGCCTGACCACAAACCCGGAAAAAAACAGCGCTAAGCTATGCAGTGTCAAAATGTTGCTAGCTGAGGATGGAGTTGCTATGACCTACAGATAAGAACTGGGGCAATCCATCAATAGAGAAAGCAGGCATCCGAGAAAAGCACAAGAAGCAGCATTTTCTTAGGCAAAAACACATTGCCTAGTAGGGGGTATGCATTTTAAAGGACACATGCCAAAAACACATTACCTAGTAGGGGGCATGCATTTTAAAAAAGACACTTGTCAAAAACACATTGCCTAATAGGGGCATGCATTTTAAAGGACACTTGCCCCAAAACCCATTGCCTAGTAGGGGGGCATGCATTTTAAAGGACACTTGCCAAAAACACATTGTTCCGAGGGGGGCATGCATTTTAAAAGACACTTGCCAAAAAACACATTGCCTAGTAGGGGGCATGCATTTTAAAAGACACTTGCCAAAAACACATTGCCTAGTAGGGGGGGGCATGCATTTTAAAAGACACTTGCTCCAAAATCATTGCCTAGTAGGGGGCATGCATTTAAATGGACACTTGCCCCAAAACCCGGGCATGCTTTAAAAAAAAAAACACTTGCCCCAAAACCAATTGCCTAGTAGGGGGCATGTTTTTCAAAGATGCTTGCCCCAAAACCCATTGCATGGTAGGGGGCATGCATTTAAAAAAAACCTAATGCTCAGTTTCAAATTCAGTCAACATGGCCAAAACAACCAATTCAAACATATGAAATTCAGTCAACATAGTCCAAGTTGCCTATAAATGACACTAAAATTGCTAATAGGTGACACTTAAATTGCCTACATGTCATGATGTAGCAGCCCCAATTATTCTAGTCGAAATAAGTTGTCAGGTTCACCTAAAAATACTAATTCTGTAGCCAAGTTAGCTACTGTACTACAAAATAATATGCATAGTCGAAATAAGTTGTCACGGTGACTAATACATGCTAGTCACAATTGAGCAATTCAAAACATTTGTGTGTTTTCAGTTCAACAAAATACTAGTGCACTAAAGCATGTTCAACATATAAATAAGTAGATTTTCAAGCACAGTGCAACTAGAATCTGACTGAACTTAGTATTTCTCCCATGCTAGTATATCCCAGAATCTGAACAAATTTAGTATTTCTCCCAACCCATGCTAATATCCCAGGATTGAGCTCCCAAAAAAAAAGAAGATTCAGAAAACAGCACCACAGTAGTATTTTTGCCTAATTCATAGAAGATTATTGCTTATATTAGATCGTATTATTGCCTATATACAGTAACATTATTGCCTAGTGTTCATGCAGTGTCTATGGATATATGCTTTCCTCATAAATTTAGAAATGATGATGTTGACTCAAACAATTATTCTCTACCGAGCCAAATAAAAAAAGTATACCATAATAAGAGAACCGAATATCATAGACAAGAGACGAGTATGCCTACATGAGGACAACTACATTGAGAAGCATATCATAGACAGAATATCAGGACCAAAAAGCTATATCCGATATGTACAGTGCAATAGCCAAGACAGTTAGCATATCAACTATCTTAAAGCCATGTCGAAGAGAAAGATTAGCTCAGGAACGAGTTTGTTCCATCCTCAGGAGCTTTCTCAAGGAATTTTCTTTATGAACGAAGTCAATGCCAACAATTGAAGCAGCTATCATTCCTATGTAGAGCAATGCATTACGGTGCTAACGCCCACTGAAATATGTCTTGTTCAGTAAACTATCAGCCTCTGCCATTGAATAAAAAAAAATAGGGAAGAAATTAATCAGTAGAGAGCTTGGCCCTTGCTTGGAAGTCGATAGTCAGCATCTATATAGAAATTGTTGTAGTAATTTAATTTATCATCTCATTTAGAAGTGTAGCTTATATCCTGATGCATGCTAAATAGAAGGAAAGAAATGTCATCATAATAACAGAACATCATAACTGCTTGTTGCCTACCATTTTTTACAATTAAGGCACCAAAGACAGGTTGGATAGCCAAATATATGTATTCATGTTCACTGCATGAAAGACGTGTTTCTCAGTGAATTAGGGATGACATGTTGTTGTTGCTGCTACTGTTCCTGACCATTGCTTCCCTCCAGCCGTAACAGGCCCCCAACAATATTTGTTTACATGTGGCAGTCGAAGGACTAACCTAGAGTAGCTACATGTGGTGTCTCTGTCTCTGCTGGATCATGGAGATGAGCCTCATGACAACATAGAAACAGAAGAAAGATCCTGTTCGCCCGTAGCAAGTATACCTTCCATTCCAAGCCAAGGAAAATTCAGATTTGGTGCGAATCAAAGAAGCGTTCATTCATCAATCCAGGTGGAGTAGTACTACTCACTGTGAGGAGGCTGAATGCAAACAGATTGGCCTAGTTGAGGATGTAGCTGCTATGACCTGCAGATACAAACTGGAGCAACCAATCAACAAGAAAGCAAACGATCAAAAAAAAAAAAAGCACAGTAAACTGCATTTTCTTAGGCAATGCAGTAGTGGATTGTATTTTGTTAGGTAATTTTAGCAAATGGGCATTTTCAGAGATCATGAACTAGGTTGCATAGAAAAATCATATAGCTAATCATCATGGCAAAGAGATGCACCTGACCCTGAGCTGCACAGATTGAGAATTAGCTCTAGTCCTAGTGCCCTCAATGGTCCCTTCTGATATCTGCAGTCATCCACGAGGTCGCACTTCAACCTGTAGAAGCTGGAGCGATTACAATGACGATGGCTACGCCTTCCTCACCCCGGCGCTGCAAGAGGCTTTAGGTTTCTGCAAGCTGCGACGCCCGCCCACCAGCATAGCAGAAGGGGGCGACTGATGAGCAGTGACGGGTGGATCCGAACCTGACGGGCGAAGGTGACGCTGCGGTAGCACAGACAGGGACGCGTATGGCGGGGCCGGCGGGCGAAGGCGTACAACCGCCAGGACGATGAGACAGCACGTCGCCGGTGGCTGTGAGCGGTGCTGGGAGGCGAAGGCGGCGCGACCCAGCCATCCGAGAAGCCTCCAGGTGACAGCACACCCAGCAAACACACGCAATCGGAAGAGCTTCGAATTAGTTGGGGAATCCAAATCGAATCCTGTGAGGTAGAAGCATAATCAGTTGGGGGAAAAATCCAAATCAAATCCTGTGAGGTAGAAGCATCAGGACGGGATCCAACTTAACAATGAGCGCGGAGCCCCACCAGTGCCGCCGCGCATCTTGGTGGCTTCGCATGGAGGAAAGGGACGACGAGGCTTACCTGGCATGGATCCGCCGCCTCCACCACCGGATCTGCCATAGCCGCCACGCCGGAACCCTATGCTCGCCGTAGAGGAAGGAGCCACGTCGGGAGAAGGTGGGGCGCGGGCACGGCACGGGCACAGGGCTGGGAGGCGTTGCCACCGGGCACCGTGGATGAGAGAGATGGAGAGCGAGGGAGGGGAAGGGGAGGGAGAAGAGGAGCGGTCGAGTGTAGACTCATCCAGCGTGTGTCGGGGGGTAGGTGTGCGGTCTGGAAGAGCGCGGGGTGTGGGCTGATTGGTGCGCACGTACGATGAGGATTGACGGCTCAGGAGCGTGCAGTCCACAAGACAAATGACTGCACGGCTAGAAAAAAGACAATACCTTATTTTAACAAAGAAAATGAAGATGGCTTTGCTTGAAGGAGGCAGCTCGTGCGTTGTTTCTGCAGTGGGCCGCCGCTGCAGCTTGCCTGTGCCTGCTGCTCGTGGTGGAGGCCCAGGCGGCCACGCTGTTTGGCCTGCTGGCTCACGCCAAGGAGAGCAAGCTGGTCCGCTCCTTCGACTAGGTGCCGCACTGGAAGTCGTTCATTTTCTATCGAAGAAGCCGCCGCCGCCTGCTATCCAGAGGACCGAGAAAGAGCAAAGAGTGTGCTGCTGCTGCTCTCGGGTGCCCGTTGGTGAGCGCGTGAGCTAGGAGCTCTCGACCGTTGGGAGCCTGCCGTTGGTGGCTGAGGGTGAACCGGCCAGCAGCTAGAAGAGGTGTGCCTCCCCTTCCCTGCTCTTTACAGCTCAACACAGTAAGCTTCTCCATTCCAACCTTTAGAGAGCAAGTGCTAGGGTTTCTTCTCTCCTCTTTCTCTCCCATGATTTTGAGGCAAAATTGATATGAGAGATTGAGTGCCCTTTGGTGGGTGTGTATGAGAGATTGAAGATCCACCTATTCCCCATTTGATTTCACTCAAGATTAGAGCTAATTTGAGAGGGGGGATTGGAAAACCTAGTGTGCATGCATTTGTGATTTATATTTGTGGCACTAGGTGGTGATCGCGAATTGTGGATTTCTTATTGCTCTTGGTGATTGCCATCACCTAGACGGTTTGAGCCAGGGACTCCGTTGCTAACATAAAGAAGATCACGCGGTCTTTCTGAGGAAGAATTTGTGAGAGGTTTTGTGCTCACCTCGGGGGATCGTGAAGAGCAACATTAGTGGAGCGTGTCATTGAGTCAGCTCACTTGTGAGTGTGGGTTGACAGCGGTGCCTTGAGAGGCTCACTTGAGAGTGGTGTCTTGCGGTGCCTAGCGGGGGCGTGCCTTGAGGGCAAGTGATCGGAGAATCACAGAAGAACCATCTAGGTGAAACACCGACCGGAACCACCCAAGGTGTTGGGCCGACACAACGAGGAGTAGGGGGAAGTTGGCAAGCTTCCCGATACCTCGAAAAAAATCACCGGTGTCAACTTTGTCTACTCTTCTCGGGTGGATTGGTTTGCATTCTCCAAATCACAAGCTTTGTATTTACATTCATATATACCTCCCGTGCTTGTGCTTGTGGAGTAGCTCTTGAAATTACTAGCTTGTGTAGCTTGTTAGTTGCTTAGCTTAGTTTGTGTAGCTAAGTAATTTGAGCCTTTGGGTTAGGCGTGTGTCGCCTTGTCCTTAGTGCATCTAGTGAGCTTAGGATTGGCTTTGTGCTTTTGCTCATTAGAATTGTGTACGAGCTCACCCCTTGTTTGAAGTACTAGTGCATAGGTTTGTGTGACCTTACAATAGAAACGGTTAGGAGCTCAAGCTAGGCTTATCACCTCATTTGCTTTTGTGTAGGATCTTTTGTGAGGTGATTTAGAGTCATAGCTAGAGGGTGAAGTCTTGGCTAAAACGAATAGTTTCAATTCCACATTATATTTGTTTAGCCAACACAATTAGTTTTAGAAAGGACTATTCCCCCCCTCTAGTCCCCATCTCGACCCTACAGAGGCCCGGTTCCTCACACCGCGCTATCTCAAGCGGATTGTTAAAGCGGGGCATTGTCGGCGATGTTGATCACACCCTCGCTAGCCTACACAGGGCGCCGTCGATGTCAATGATGGCTCATAGCCTTGTTCGATCCACAAGATGTTGCGTGCGGGCAAGGTGGAGGACCGCCCCCTATAGCCGACGACGTCGAAGGGCCGGCTGAGAGAATCTATCCGACGATAATAGGTGCCGCGATGCGGGGATCTTTGGCTCCGCCAAGGCAAAGTGTGTGCTTTTGGCACGCCAACAATGCCCCTCGCCTATTTGCCTCCATTGTCGCCATCCACGCCATGGCGACCAAGACGAAGTTGACGCGAATGTGAATCAGCACGAGCACAATGCCGAGGGTCGCGCCTTGGAGGTTCTCGCACACGGTCCGAGGAAAGGCGCTAGGGTGGAGGACCACGCTTGCAGCTCCTCGCCTGATGCCTCATGGTGAGGCATAATAGGCAACGGGATGGGGAGGTGCACCGGGCGGCAATGTGGTCCCCCGCCTTTGAAGCAGAGACTGAAAAGTGAAGGCGGCATAGGCCCACTGGTGACAAGGGTGAGGCGAGGCATGGCGGCGCCCACGTTGTTGCCGACGACTTTGAACAAGCGTGAAGCCGACGGCATCAATAGGAGCTGCTGCCCGAGGAGGCGCATGTAGAGGATGGATGCGTGGCGGATTCCCGTTCTCCATGGACCCAAGTCCTAGGTTACGACAATGACGATGGCGCCGACCAGCGCCGATGCCCAACGCCACGGGCCGAGGCGTTGGTGCACGGGCACACACGCGACCCGGTTGTGCTAGCTGTCTTTCCTATACTGATTCTCATTTTCCTTAATAGAATTTAGGTATAAGATGCTGTAGGACTTTTTAGTTAGTAAAAAGCTTTTAATTTAAAATATATACACATGGCTCCAATGTAAAAAAAAAGAGCTATATGTGTGCAATCATGTGAGTCACTCTTACTTAGGTTGTACTTGGTATCTGCCTACTTCCTGTCACCAACTCTATGATTATGACACCTAAACTATAAATGTCTGACCTCGATGACCTTTTACCATTTATGATGTATTCTGGAGCGCAATATCCTCTGCATGAAGACACGATAAATACATGTGTCACGAAAGATATAGAGTGAATCTTAGACAACAAGTATATAGTCTCATCATGTGTAGCTTACGGTGATAACAGACGCTGTGCACTAGTAGTTTGTGATTTTCCATCAATTCTTGATAGTCCAAAATCTGTAATCTTTGGCACCATTTGGTCACTTAATAGTATGTTGGCAGGTTTTAGGTCCATGTGCAGAATACGCTTTTCCTTGTGAAGATGAAGCAGACCATTACAGATTCCCCTAATTATTTGATACCGTGTGTGCCATTCAAATCCCCTTAATTCGTCTGCAAGGAGCAAAAGAAGAATATATGGAACCTAAAATATAAACAAAAAATTTATATAGAGATGTCATTCTTAAGGTTTGGTCTTATCATACCAGTAAGATAATTGTCAATGCTTCCTTTTCTTATATACTCGAAACAGAGTAGCCTTTCGCGTTCCTCTGCCATAACGGTTTTTTTCCATCCATTTGAAGTGCCTTTTCTTTTGTTTCAGAACAGTAACCTATAAAACGTACTATATTTTGATGCCCAACCTTGATCATGGTATCAACCTCACGAAGAAACATCTTTTCATCAATTGTATGGCTATTTTTAAGCTTCTTTACAGCAATAACCACTCCATTTGGCAGGATGCCCTGTCGGAATTGAAATTTCATGATGATCATGACAGAGCATTAGATCAAGCTTATGGCTCTGTTGTAACTGAAATTTGTAATGGAAGGAACTGTGGAAAAGGATGGGGAAAAAACAACTATTTTACCTTGTAAACCTCTCCACACCCACCCTCGCCTATCTTTTCGATCATCAGAGAAATTTCCTGTGAGTTGTCGTAGAAGTTGTAAGTCAAGACTGTCTGGCTTCTTTTCACCAGAAATTATATGCTCTAAAGCATCAAGATGCCAATGCTGGTAATCCATCCTAAATGAACAAGTAATTTACATAATTAGAGAGTGAAATAATAATCTGCTCCATTAGGTTAATGGAACAGAATAACAATCATGGAAGAAGATGCAAAACTGTCAAATACATTAGGGTAAGCATTCCTTGTTGTACTTGTACCTTCTGGTGTTCTACAAACTGGACTATCCAATTAGTGATTCAATGATGCGACCAAAACCCTGAATCAAACGGCCACGCAGGTGTTTACCACGACATAATTGCGCATGAAAAGCTGAAACAGAAAACGTGAACAAAGAGAGGTAAATGAACTGGCTAGCACTAATTGGAATCACGGGCACTGGATGCACAAATGGATTACAGCAAGAGGAGCTTAGAGGATGAGGATGAAGTTTGTACTAGTATATCTTATCAGGTTCTCTAGACCAATCTGCAGGATAAGTACTTGAGACTTGAGACAGTCTACCTTGGTTTGGCAGAAGAGATGTAGGAAAAAGATTAAAAGGAAAACAGTATTGGTTGTAGGAAAAAACTTTGTACTAGTATACCCTTGACTCCTTGAGAAAGCATGTACCATCTTTCGAACTACAACCTGGACCTGACGATCAGTGGAGATCTAGAGATTTCAATAGATCGGAGCAGACCAAATAATCAAAATGACTTTGAACCATAAATATGGAAGCTCGTAGTGAAAAGATATACATGAACGCACCTGGTTATGGAACGACCTGGGGGCGCAGGACATGGATTGGAACTAGATACACTCTGCATACAGCACGCTGCATATGCATATTCTCAGTTCCCTTCTGCAGTCATTTTATAAGCGCAGGAGGTCTTATTACTATTATGTGAAAAGAAACATAACAAGAGAAGGGGCAAATTGCAAGACTGCCAGATTTTGTTTATTTTTTTGAACGACGAGTCCGGCGGTCTTGCCGGCCCCGGCTGGTGACATGGTTGAAATTGTTTTAAACTGATCTGATTAGCTTGCATGTGGTGGCTTGATGTGACCTCGAAATTAGCATCTTTCACGCTTCTTTATTTGCACCACCTGCTTTTTTATTAACCATGATACTGCAGAGAAAAAAGAAGAAGAAGTGCTCGGGGCCGGTTTTGAAAGTTCAAACAAAATAATACTAGCGGCAATGGAGAAAAATACAGAAAACAAATAGGAATGCGGCCAAAGTTCACTATATATATATATGTATTTCAAATGGCTGACTAAAACTTTATAATGAAAGTAGAATGGAGAAGGGAAATAACATATGATTTTCTCATAAAAGGCAAATCCTCTGCCTATGAGAAAGAACTGAACTTCCAGATGGTAAGTTTAACTCTGTTTTGAACCCTAACAAGTAAATGTAGGTCCTGTTTGGTTTATGACTTTTTAGTCCTTGAGACTAAAAAAAAAGTCCCTTTTAATCTCTCTACTAACCAGGGGAGGGACTTTTTGAGACTTTTCCTCTATTAGTCCCTAAAAGACTCTCTTGGAGAGACTTTTTTTATTAGTCCCTAGGACTAAAAAAGTTCCCTAGAAACAAACAGGACCGTAGTTTTTAAGTTTGAAACACCGAGCAAAACCTTCTCTGCATTGATTGAAGAACAATTTTAACAGCAATTCTTGGAAGTAGGGACAGTTAGCAGATTGGGTGAAAATTCTTCAGAGATATAGATCAAGATTTAAGCAAGATCTCTTAGTTCTGGAAAAAAATCTGAAACTGAACTATGTGTTGTTGAAAGTTTGAGACATGAGGGTGACCGATACGTAATTCACAATGCAAGCAACATGTGAGGAAATATAAACTAAGTGAAGGCATGGTGTTCATCTCATCTCGATCTAGGTTAGTAGAAAAAAAAGATCCGTACTGATCCACTCCTCATTATGATGATTCTGGAAGCCATAAATACAGGCACATCGTCTCTACAGGGAAGGCAGACGAACCTGATGTTTCGGAGCCTCACATCGTCTTGACCTGGGCTGATCGGGAGACGGAAGTTACTGACCATCCCCAACGAGGTGAGGGTCCGAAACATACTTCAGGGAAGGATACGGGGGCTTCTCAGGAAGAACAAGCGAGTAGTGCCCACCAGCACCAAGAGCGAGGAGATCGACGTCGCCGCCGGCGCCGGGTCGTCAGCCGCCACGTTGATCGGTGCCATCAGCCGTCGCCCAAAGCGCAGCTGCTGTCTAATGGTCTCTAGTGGGCCTCAACACTACTGATTTAAGTGGTAGTGGGCTTTAGGCATTGTGCCTCGTATAGGACCTTCGGTTTTATTTTTTTAACTCACACTGCTCACAAATGTGGAGTGTTTGTGCTCAAAAAAAAAAAAATGTGGAGTGTTTCATTTTGCTCAATGGCCAGTGCTCATAATTGGGGATTGGATAGAAAACATTTCGGTATTTCTATAGATCTACCAGCAGTTTTTTTCTATATTTTATTCCACTTTATATGGTTCATACATTTTGGTAAAACTAATGTAATTATGTAGTTGCCTCTAGCAACTTTTATGTGGCCTTGAGACTGAGTGAAGATAAGGTATAGGGGCGTTCCCTGAAAAATCAAAGAAAAAAGATATGGCCAAAGACGTCTTTTGCTCCTTGAGGGCTTATCTCCGATGGCTTATTTTGACGTGCATGTATTTAACCCAACCCATATGTGCTCAAGTAGATTGGAGTAAATTGAAACTAAATTTCACTCCAATCCACTCAAATACACGTGGTTTTGAGGTAGCGCATCTAAATAAGGCCTAGGAGGCTAATTTAAGAGTGGATTCGGAGATTATGAAAAAAAAGTTTAATAGTAAGATGAGCTAAGTTGTGTCTAGTTGTTGTTCTAAGTGTGAACATGAGTTCAAAGCGGACATAAACACTGTTAGACATTCGATTAAGTAGGAAAAATTTTGAAATGTGATCTCGGGGCATTCGTTTGGCATGTTATGCGTTTAGGTTAAGATCCGACACAAGGTTATGATGCTAACACAACAGGAAGAGATGTACACTCTGCGGACATGACTGATGTACAAGCTCCAAGCAGTGAACAGGTAGACAGAATCAAAGCCTGCACGCCGTTCCTTATGGGCGCGTTTGGTTAGTTGTCTCTCCCCGGCCCTGGCTGGTCGGATGCGGGTGCGCCGCGATTGGTTGCCTGCTTGAGTGCTGGAGCCTGGCTACCCCCATGCAAACGACGCCGCTCAGCCAGTTCCCAGGAAACGAATTTGGCTTCCGTTTCTTGGGAGCCTGGCTCATGCAGGCGCTAGCGCCGACGCCTCGTGACTCCTTTGTGAGACGCGAATGCAACAACAAGCTGAAGAACCAGCAACCAAACAAGTGATGCACCCTGCCAGGCTCTAATTTTTATTTTTCACGATCGGGCCGTTCACCCGTGTTTCCCCATTAAGAGGAGGAAAACCAAATCCAAACCAAGTTACAAACTAAAAATGTGATGCCGAGGTGACATCGGAACAAAGAGGAACTAGTAAAGAAAGAAACAAGGGGAGGAGGGGTGGGGCGGGCCCTCCAACTAACAACCCCGGTAGCTCATCCTATTACAACCAAAATATACAACACCTGGGTAGATAGCATCGATCGGAGCCGTAGACGACAAAACAACAGCAGCGGCAAAGCATCCGGCTTAGAGCGCCAGACGACGAAGCATCCGTCCAAACCAACCTCGGGCAAAGAAAGCATCTGCCGGAAGACGACCACCACCTCAGCGGTGAAAGCATCCGGGCCGGAACAACCCACGACCGGGCGGCAAAGCATCCGCCGGAACAACCACGCGACCCACGGTGGCTAAGAGTAGAGCATTACGGCGGCAAAGTATCCGCCGGAGCGACCAACACGGCGGCAAAGCATCCACCGGAGAGATACACAGCGGCAAAGCATCCGCCGGAGAGATACACGGCGATAAAGCATCCGCCCAAGCGGCGACAAGCACCGCGACGGCGAAAGCATCCGCCGAAAACGACGACCGACTACGACTACGAACAGATAGCTAGACACACCCGGGAGATGAGAAAGTGAAGCACAAATAGGAGCAGCAGCGACCAAGGCCACCAAGGTGTAGAAGAAACAGCCGACAATCAAGACAAGAGCATGAGTCCCCGAAGACGACGCGCTTGAAGGGTGTGCGGCGCCAAAAGCGTCGCCGTCGTCCGTCCGTCCGAGCACGTCGGACTAAGCGCCGGGGGCTCGATGCATCTAGGTCCGCGACAGGGGAGGAGCGAGATGTCGACATCCACACCACCATGGCGTCGATGACGAGCCCGCTAGAGGGAACCGCCCACCACCACGGTGAGGGACGGCGGCGCCTCAAGCCTCGCTACCCATACCCCCGCAAGCCCCCGCGTCGCCGCCGGAGCCGCGTCGCACCCGCGCCGGCCTCCCAAAGAGGAAGGACGGACCCCGGGGGCGGGCAGCCGCGCGAGGGCACGGCCCCAGGCCGGCGTCCAACCGGCCCCGAGGAGCGCACTAACGCCGAGGCGGGCACCGCGCGAGCACCGAGGCAGGCCGTCCGCCAGACGTGTGAGGCCGGGAAAGGTTGACGGACGGATCCGTGAGCCAGCGGCGGGATCCGCCCGCCGTCGTCGATCCCGGCGCGAGGGTAGGGCCACCCGCCAAGGGCCGGCCGCCGCCAACGTCGCCGAGCAAGGAGGAAGGCCGATCGAGGGCGATCCGTGTCCACCGGACAGATCCGCCCGCCACCACGGCTGGTCGTCGGAGGCCACACGAGGTCGGGCGACGGCAAAATCCGGCGCGGCGCAAAGACTAGGAGCTTCGAATCGCCCCTGACGGGGACCCGCGCCGAACGAAGGGAGGGTCGGATCCATGCCGGTGATGACGCAGATCCGGCGGGCCGCCATGGTTGCCATGGCCCGGCGATGTTAACCGGAGGGGGAGGCGAAGGGATTGGGGGTGGGGAGGGCGTCGCGCGGTGCCCCTTGTTGAGGGTAACCGCTACCGGGCCGCCGCCGCGGAGAGCAGGAGGCGGCGACGGCGACGGAGGGAGGGCCGGGCGAGCGGGGGTGCTCGGGCGGCGGTGGGGCCCCGAGTCGCCCACGGAGCGGACGCTCGGGGAGAAGGGAGCCGTTGGCAATGCCCCGAGCCCAGGCTCTAATCAACCGACCAACCAAACAATGGCACAGTTTAGCCTGCCCCGGCTGTGCCCGGTCACCGGATACGAGCTAGGCCGAGCTGAACAACAAACCAAACGCGCCCTATCAATCCTTTTCCCGCACGGAAAACCACCAAATCCAATTGGCATCCCATATCCCACACGCAGCTAGGGAGGACAAGTGCCCTGGAGACCAACATGATGCAGAATCCTTGACCAAACTTGACGACCAAAGACGCAACAGAGAGGAAGAGGTCTTCAGTGGTATGCGTTTCTTGGATGCTCAAGGTCAAAAGGCGCACGGTCCGTTGTTGGTTGTTCCCTGAGGTACTCCCTCCGTCCCTAAATAGATGTCATTCTCGCTCCCCGGTAGAAGTCAACCTTTTCAAACTGCCGCAATTATATATTAAAATATATAAATATTTATCTTAAGTAACTAGTATCATTGGAAAGATCTTTAAGTCTAGTTTTTAATAAATTTATCTAAAGATATAAATGTTGCACGTATTTTTCTACAAACCTACCAAAGTTGAGAAAAGTTTGATTGAAGACGTCTAACAAAACGACATCCCAAAAGGGGAGAGAGGGAGTAGGTAGATAAAGGTTGTCTCTCGTTGCTGCCTGTCCAACGCCCAACAACATCCATCTATTGGCGCCTTCCTTTTGCAGAGCTCCTTGCAAACTGGATGCTAGCAGGACGCATCCAGCGGCAGATGAACTTGTCTTCCGTGTAAGTATTTATTTTCGCGAATACGTACGAGCGTGCATATCTTTGTATTAGAAGGAAGCGGTTTTATGTACAAGATTCCGTATGAGTATTTGGTCAGCTAAATACTTGGTGAACACTTTGACAGCAGTCAGGGTACGCTTTATTTTCCCCAAAAAAATCCATGACCGATCATGCAACCCTTCCTCAACCAAACGACGTTCTACCGGGTGCCGTCTTGAAGACATCCATATGTTGGCAGCTAGCCGTCTAGAGTACTATAGGTATGTGTCACACTATCTGCTTAACTGCCGGCAAGTCCAACCTTTTTCTGTTGCTATACAAGTTCTAAAATCTGCAAATACACGGTGAACACTTTGACAGCAGTCAGGGCACCCTTGTTTGTCCCGAATCCTTGACCGATCCTGCAACGCTTCCGCAACCAAACGACGTTCTGTTGTTGGGTACCGTCTTGAAACTTCCATATGTCGGCAGTGTCAGCTAGCCGTCTGGAATACGGAGTATGGATCACACTAGCTGCTTGTCTGCCGGCGATTCCAACCATTTTCTGTGGCTTGTACGATTCTACTACTCTTGGTTTCTCCGGCCGGCGTGTGGCAGTCTCTCGGAAATCAAGTCTCACTCTTGAGACTGCGACAAAAGCAGCGTCTACATTACATGTCCATGAATATCTAATGGATACTAGAAATTCATTTCTCCACCAAAATTCGAATTTCATTTGTTAAAATCCATGGTGTCCAAATTCCACCTTTAGCGGCGCCCTACACGCCACTGTTGTGTTGATCATAGCTCATGTCCTACTGATGTTCTAGGTATTAACATACACTAAGATAGCACCGAATAAGTAATAGGATTATGGCCCCTGTTTGGATGCCTTGGGGTTAGAGTTAGATTGAGTTATTTTTTGTCAAAGTAACCCAAAAGCATCCAAACACATGGGTTAGATTGGGTTATTTTGGCTCTAACTCACCAAAAGAAGTAATCCCCCAAGGGGTGATATTTGGGTTCTTTGGTAGAGCCCACCACCACTTAAGGCCACAGACATTACTTTTGGAAAAGTGAGTAGAAAAGTGCTTCTAACCCCGCCATCCAAAATACATGGGTTAGAGTTCTTGAGGGTTAGAGTTAGAGTTAGAAAGTAACTCTAACTCTAACAAGTTAGAGGATCCAAACAGGCCCTATATATATATAAAAAAAAAAAAGGGGGGGCATGGAGGAGGCTGAAGATTGAGGACAACAAGTCTGAAATAGACTGTCTGATGATTCGTTGTACCTGTGGCCCGTTCCTTTTAACTGGAAACTGTTTGGTGGTTATGTCTGTTGTAGGCAGGATGGTGGGCCTTTTTACCTGTCTCTCAGTTACCTGGTTTGAGTACTATGGGTAGTCTTTTAAACTTTAGTTCATCACGCTGGCTTCTTGTCAAAGCAGGTGGTCTTTCTCTTTTGATGGCTTGTCGCCATTTATTATCATGCTTTATGTAATATCCTGAATGTTGTGTATTTCCGTTGCAAGTTAATGGAAACAGGTATCCCAGTTGAAAAAAAAAGAAAGAGGCATACTGAGTACATTCTGAAGCAATAAATCACGACTAAGTGTGCGGTTGTGCCTTAGCCTGGGCACAAAAACCGAATAACCCGAACCCGATCGGACCGAATCCGAACCCGACCGGACCGAACCATCGGTCCTCGGTCCACCGGTTAGACCGAATCCGAATTGACCGAACACTACATCGGTTATCGGTTTTTGTTTCGGTTACCCGAGAACCCGAATAGGACTAGAGTTGTGGACAAGTTCGACGCGGCCTCCACTCCAATCGACGCGGCACCCGTGCGCCGCCGCGCGCCGCCATCCGACCGGCCTCCACTCCCCTGCGCCTCCGTGGACCAAGTCGAGGGCGACGGCAAGGACCACCGCCAGCGCGGCGAAAGAGCTCACCACCAGCCATGTCGACGACAAGCCAGGTATGTCCACCTGTTCTATCTTTGTTCTGCATTTGTTCCCATCTGGTTGTGTGGATCTAGTATAGTGTGACTCTGATTGGGATGAGACCGGTGGGCGCCACCTGAATCTCTGAACTTTGGTGTCATTACCTCAACATTCTGTAGTTTTCTTTAGTGTGGACAACTGAATCTCTGAATCGATTTGCAATGCTATGTTCTGAATAGACACAAAGTCAATCTTTGCATCACCTATTATATCTGCATTGGAGTTTTTGAAACTTGAAAAAGTGTCTGTATTTACAAAATACAGATGACTGCACAACTGAAATAAAGATCAAGATGTGTCGGTGAACTGGTTGAAGGCACTGACAGTCTGACTCTCCTTCAAAGAACGATTCGCATCTTACATGTATTATGGGGTCAGCTGCTTAATGTTTTCTGCAGTACATCTGTGAAGTCAAGACATCAATATTGAATATTACAACTGTCTTCCAGGGGGATGCAGTGGTCATTCATTCTGTAGATGCAGTGCTCATTCATTCTGTAGATGCAGTGATCAAATCCCTCTTTGATTATTCTAACACTGTATTCCTTGGTAGGGCTCTTGTCTTGACTTTGAGGTTACAGAGCAGCTTGGTTGGGAGGATCTGAATGAAAGATTAACCATGTCATGCAAGACGTTAACAGCTACTGGAACTCTAGCAGTGATGGTGTTCATCTGTAGATGATCAGCTGTTATTTAGTGCTTTAGTCTCCGGTGTCTTATTCCTCCTGTTTGTCCTTCTGCCCTGAGGAACAGCTGCTATCTGACTATTTTGTGCTGAATGAATCTATGACCTCTCTGGCATTTTATTTATGCAACTTGTTAAGTCCTTTTTCGGCAATGATAATACAATCCGGTGAAATCTGGTTTCAGCTGTGTATGCTCTCCTACTGAATTTGTTTTTTTTATGTGTGACAATCTGTATGCAATCTGTTGGTGAGATGTTGGTAGTGGCATATGAAGCAATAGAGTGCATATGCTGAAATATCGGTACTTTTCGGTTTTACCCGAACAAACCTGAACCGAACCCGAAGACCGAACTTGTAGTTTATCAGGTAACCCGAAGACCGAAGACCGAACAAAGACCGAAATAAAAACCCGAAAATCCCGACCCGAAATTTCGAGTAAAACCCAAACGCCCAGGCCGAGTTGTGCCTGTTCCAGCTATTTGCATAATGCAGTAAGTTGTTTTGTCCTAATAATATGGTAAGAAAGCTTAAAATTTGTAATCTAGTCTAGACTTGACATTTAAAAAACGGGATACATACTGGTTAAACATTAGTTTAATCAAGAATATTTCTACTAGAAAATGCTATAAAGATTTGAAATATTAATATAGATAGGACAAACAAAAAGTTGTCAGGCTCACTAATTAGGAATGTTAATAATTTTCGTACGCTAATTTTACGGAATATGTATGTATGACTGAATCCTTGACCAAACTTGACTGAAGACGCATGCAATACAACTGAGAAAGAGGTGTTTAGTGGTCTGCGTTTCTTGGATGCACAGGTCAAAAGGCGCACGACGGTCCGTGGTTGGTTGGTAGGTTGTCTCGTTGCTGCCTGTCGAACGCCCAACAACAAACAACATCTATCCATGGCGCCTCCCTTTTTGCAGAGCTCCTTGGCGCCA